>JAJJWW010012282.1:0-68047 GCA_023531295.1 Papaver armeniacum | reverse complement strand
CGAAGTGGTAGTGGGTGGGGCACAAGAAGCGGGAGCCGCGACCTAATAGATTTGAATAGATTTGAATGAGGTATAACAAACAAAAGGATGAAGTAAAGGAAGCTTTTGACTAGTTGTAGAAAGAATTTGGAGCCGGTGTTTACTCGGCCCGTGAAGAGAAGTGGGATTGATGCCGGGTTAAATGCTGTGAGCAATGAACTTTGTCCCTCATCTCATAGGTTATAGTTTCTCTTTTTCTTTTCGTGATATGATTTTTCTTTGGTGTTGTAATAGAAAGAAGAAATAGTGGAAAAAAACTTAACACTGTAAGGTTGTCATTTTTAGCAACTTAGAATGAATGTAAATGTGTTGCAGACTGATTAATGTGAATGTGAAATACTTGGTAGATTAATGTAAATGTGAAATACTTTCGGAAATTTGATTCCGGTATAATTTTTTTCAAAATAGTTTTATGCACACAACTTCTAATAGGAGTTGTGTTCTATATTCAACTACGAAACCAAGGTGTGAAAGAATGTCTTTACAACATAACTAGGTGTTGTCCAAGATATTTCTACAACTCTAGGAAGTGTAATGACGGATGGTATTCACAATACAAATAGATGTTGTCTTCCGAGTTTTCAACTACACAACCCAGAGATATTGCGAAAAGTTTCTTTACAACATAACTATGTGTTGTCCAAGATAGTTCCACGGCTCACACAAGTGACGTGCAAATCTTATTAAATACTAGTATTTGTTGTTACATATGTTTCCACGATACAAAACTTGTGTTGTCCAAGATATTCCTACAACACAAGCAAGGGTTGTATTAGGCTTTCAAAAAATCGAAGAAAATCACACTTCGGGAAAATATTGTAGAACCATGAATCACATCACACTTTACAACTCATATTCAAGTATTGTGAAAAGCTTGGACTTTCTGCAATACCCCACCACAAATACATAAAAAAGCGTTGTCGTAGGGGTACTACAACGCCCAATAAACCTCTCATCTAATCTCCTGGCCTCATCTGTACTGAAATACACAGAACCATGTCCTCCTTGTACTAATAGTTCATAATTCCAACTCCGCCAGACTCGAGTTCAAGCCATAATCAAATCACTGCCATCTTCTTCACAGCCACACTAGCTGCCATGATACTGCAATCTCCCACTCTAGCTACCCTGCAATTCTGTCATCTCAGGCCAACCAATAGTACAGCCTCAGTTCAACTTGCGGCTCCAACTCCAACTGCTACTCCATCTCCACAGGCACACCACCCTGTTAACTCACATTGATGTTCCATCAACAGCTTAAGCTGCAATGCCTCAATGCCACAATCAATTCTCAGCTGCTTCTATTTCCTGCTATGTTAACAGCTCCATCCATCCAGCCAGACAAACTCCATTAACCACAGCATCAAACCCATCTTCTTGTTCTCATTGGCAACAATCAGCAGCAACATCTGATCTGCACCTTCTTCTCCATTTCAGCATCACTGGCAGCCATTAATTCTATCACCAGCTGCTCTTCTTACCACTGAAATCCATTCCATTATCAGACCATCCCAGAAATTAAATGATAACCGCATCAACTTCACTTCACCTGAGCCGTTCTCCATAACTAGCTGTTTCAAGGCCATTCCAACAAACCAGTGCAAACAAAGCATTTCAGTTCTTCTCAGCTCAGGTTCTGATCTCCACAGACCCATCTACTTATTCAACAGAAAACCTCCAATTATCTCATCCTTGCACTAAACCAGAAACCCTAGTTCTTCATTAATCTGCTCTTCCCCATCTCAAGAACCATTTTCATCAACAGGCGCAACAAACCCTAATTCCATCTAAGACCCATCCATGTTTAACCCTTATTTCTCACCTTTATGACATCAAATCCCATCCTCAATTTCTGCTCGATCTTCATTTCTCAATTTCAGATCAGACCCCATCTTAACAACAATACCACCTTCATCTTCCCTGTAATCTCCATCGCTCATTCTGTGGTTTTGCTCAAAACCAATTCTCTGAAACTTGTTCTTCATCAACAGAATCTCAGTTCTAAATCATCCTGGACTCAAAACCCTAGTCTTCCTCTCGATCTCTGTAATCAACTGAGCAACTACAACTCAACTTCTTCCCTGTAATCTTCGAATTCGATCTGCAGATGTCATACCCAATTTCGTCTCTGAATTTCTCTGTCGCCATTCACTCATCTCTATTTTTCAGGTGATGTGGAAAATACGGCTAATGATCAGAGAAATAATTTCTCTGGACTTCTAGGGTCTGTGTAGGAACAACAATCGGATATAGCCGCTCAAGTGCAATCGATAAGGGCTAACTGAGATGGCATCCCTTTACATGTACTGTCAGTTCTAGGGAACTGACAAGCTTAATCAATGATTTTGCTCATAACTTCCTCATGCGACGTCGAAACGGCCTCATTCTTTCGCCACTAGCTTCGTCTTTTCGCTCTATTCGAGATGATCGAGAATAAATCCTCGAATTAAACGATTTCCACTTCCTTTTGCTCCAATGACTCCAAAACACCTGATTAGCTCAAAAGTAATCACAAGATACATAATTCACAAGAAAAAATAGCAAAGAAAGCATAACTACTAGATAGTAAATTAGGTGTTTTAGACACCTATCAGTATTAGGGTTCATTGTCTCTCACATCTGAGCCGTAGACTTTTTTTTCTCTCTTGACCGTTGGATCTTTGAGTTACTTCAGGCTAGATTTGTAAATTCAGTATTTTCACAGTTTTTTTATTTTACAAATTAACTAAAGTCAAGTCATAAACAGTCCATGTTAGTCAACGTCTGGTCTAGGTACCAAGCCCTAACGTTGGACAAATGTTAGTCCAAAGACTAGTGTTGGTCAAAACCTGGGTACCAAACACCAATTATCCCTAATATTATTCCTTCTCACAACATGAGTATCTTTAAAATTCCAGGTGCAACTATCAAGGATACTGATAAGGTGCAATGAAAATTCTGGTGGAACAAGCATGAAAACAGAGGTATTTACTTAGCCTCATATGGAAGAGTATGTAATAAGAAAATAAAATATGGAATGGGTTTTTGGGATCTTAAATGTTTTAACCAAGAACTTCTGGAAAAAACTGCATGGAGGTTGTGTCATTCTTCAAAGCAATTATGGGGTTCAACATTGAAAGAGAGATACTTTTCAACAACTTCAACACTTCATGTGAAGAAGAACAACAACTCTACATGGGCGTGGCAGAGTGTACAAGGAATAATGAGATTTGTTCAAAAATTTGGTTTCTGGAGTCTGGGTAATGGAAGAAGCATTCTAATCCGGAAAGATAATTGGATACCTGGAACGCAGTCTCCACCAACACCTGCGGTGGATATGAATGAAACATATGCATACAACACTGTGTCTGATCTTATTGATCAGGATATACATTCTTAGAAGGTTTCATTAATACACTATTTGTTTGAGCGGGAAGATGCAATAAAGATTTTAATATAAGAATACCAACTTCGATGGAAGATTGGTTGGTTTGGACTCTGACAAGGAATGGAGTTTTCACAGTAAAATCGCCTTACAACAAACTGGTGGAACTTAAGAACAAAACCAATCATAATGGAAGCAAATTTTGGAAGAAATTATGGAGTTTAAAGACACTTCCATGCATCAAACATATCATCTGGAAGTGCATGACAGATATAGTTCCATCTAATGAGAGTATGGCTAGAGTTGTTGGGTATACTGGAGAAATATGTCCAATATGTGAGCAAGACATTGATACCACGAAGCATATTATATGTGACTACCCTTTTTCTAGTGTTGTATGGATTTCAGTTCCATGTGCTAAAGAAATATGCAAAATCCAGACATCTCCGTTCAAGATTGGATCAAGGTTTGGTTTGAGAATGAGATGTGCGGGCTTGATAAGGATTGGATTGTCAATATGACTAATACAATTTGGGAAATATGGAAAGCAAGTTGTAGGTGTACTTTCGAGAGTATCAAACCAAACCTGGTGGTAGTTATTCGCATGGTTCATGACTTGAACTCAGCAACTGGTAGTTCAATGATTAAAAAGACCAATACAAATGACAATCATGCTACATACTCTAGGATCCAAACTGGATGGATCCCACCTACGTTTCCTTCTTATTCAATTACTTGTGACGCTTCCTTTAAAAAGTATAATGGTATTAATGAAGCCAGATATGGAATAATCGCTTGCGTGACTGTGCAGGTGCATTCCTACAAGCCAGGTGCAGGCATGCAGATGGACTTTTGAGTGATGAGGAAGCTGAATGTGAAGGTTTTCTTCAAGCACTGATGTGGGCTGAGGAACTAGAGATACATTCAGTGTGTTTTGAACTTGATACAAAGCTAGTCATGGATACTGTCGATAGATACTACCAGATTGCAGCATTGAAAAATCAAACTTTAATTTTGGATATTATTACTAAGTTAAAAGATCATCCTTCTTGGATTTGTAAGTTAATTAAAAGGATCTATAATAAGCCTGCAGATACATTAGTAATGCATGCAAGAGTTTTTAGGATTTCAAATGATTGGAACAATCATCCTCCAAGCTTTATTGCTACTGCAATATTAAAGGATGTTAACAATGTTCGTATTATGTTAGAGTAATAAAATTTCTTTGTTTGCATAAAAAATAAATAATACTGGAGTAGTTGCTTGTAATGCCGAAAGCCGCTTCAAAATTTTAGGCATTTCAATCAATTTTTAGAGAAATGACGCCATCACATTTGGCTGCTACATCTGAACTTATTTTTACAATCATCAAAACAACACCACTCAGCCACGTCCCCGCTTGTGGCATTGCGTTTAAGATACGGATATACCAGTTAAACACTTGCATCATATTTGTTTGAGTGGGTCTGACTCGTATTTGATTTGGGCGAGTCAAATCGTTTGTTTATGATGTCTGACTCGAGGTCTGACCCGCTCATACATCCGACTCGGAGCTACGACTTGTTGAGCACAAATTTAAACGAAATTTAAAAAAAAAATCTATAATTCTACCATTTTGATTTTTGAATCAGATTCAAACATAATGAGTCAGATCCGCATGAGTCAGATCCAGAAGAATACTTAAACTAAAAAAAACAAACAACTCATTACAATGAGAACTCATTACATTTAACTTAAAACTAATACTGACATAAGATTATAGAAATATTTTAAATCTAGTCAGGTATCAAATACCTCTAAATCAGGTGGATGAGCCGAATCAGATCTCGGATATCGGGTCAGACATCACAAAAATAAAAGAAATAAACGATAGGACGTGTGACAATGACCGAGTCAGATATCGAGTTGGAACAGAAAAAAGGTGTAAACCCCAACATTAACCAAACAGGGAGTAAACTCAGAACGTCTTTCCTATTAAGGGGGAGACTCGAATTTCCCCTAATACAAGAAAACAGTGACAAGAAAACTTATAAAAAGAATCAATACTTGATCTTTCTAGAGAGATCAGACGAGAAAAAAAGCTCAGAAAAATACAACAATGGCGACAATGGAAGTCGACACATATCAACCAGAAACAACCCAAAAAGATGCAGCCTGTACGACAGGAGCAAGTCTTGGTGAAGGTTTGAAGAGATACTATGAACAACACATTCACGATCTAGTACTCTTGGAGCAAAGTAGAACTAATGACCTAAATAGGTTAGAAGCTCAGAGGAATGATTTTAACTCCAAAGGTTCGTTTTTTACAATCTAGGGTTTTTTTGTTTGCTTTTCCCCCTTTTGTTTGTTGGTCAAATATATGATTTTTGAACCTTTATCTGGCAACTGAAATTGGATTTGCTTTAAAGGAATGAATTTTTATCATGGGTTTACTTGATTAGTTGAAAGTTTGAATCTTTTAGGGTAATTGGAGATTAGGAATTTGATATTTTTTGGGAACAGATATTTGATTCTGGGTTTGCAGATTTATTAGGTTTTTTTTTTTTTTTCTAGTTGAAACAAGAATTCTCTGCAATTGAGGAATCTGAAGTGTAATGCCTGCAGCTTAATTCTGATTATATAACTCATGTTGCTCTGTGTTAAATTGCTATGTAGTTCGAATCTACCAGTGCCTTCAGTTTTACTGGATTGTATAAGGACATGGGATTGCTAGTTTTTTTTGAAAAATGCTCTTGTTGTGTTTTATTCTTGGAAATAATTGTGATAGTTGGCGATTCTGTTGGGTATGCTAAATGTGTCATGTGAGTTTTTTAAGTATGTTATAAGCGATGGTTTATAGTTTTCTAGCTTTGTCACTGAACAGTTTGTTATGTTATGTGCAGTGAGGATGCTTAGGGAGGAGCTGCAGCTTCTTCAGGAACCTGGATCCTATGTCGGTGAAGTAGTGAAAGTTATGGGCAAATCCAAGGTTTTAGTAAAGGTAATGGTTGAATTTTTTTCTTTCCGACTAGCTGAGAATTTCGCTCTTATATTGAGTTAGTTTTCTTACACTTCTGTGGTAAATACATTACTATGTATCATCGACATAAAAATTCAGTCACATAGGAGATTGCTGTTTTTTAGGATTTTTGATCAGCATTGACTATCTATTATTAACTCGTTGCAACATCTCATGTACTATATACGCGTAACTGTAATAACTCCACAAAGTATAGTTGTAGTCGTCAAACCCAAAGGAATAGAGATTGCATGTCGTCGAGTTAACGTGCTATCAACTGATACAATCACAAATTTACAATTGATCATGTTCAAATTAGGGAAGATTATGCTTACTTGTTACCTTCTTTCGGTAGATATAGATGTCTTTGTGTGAATGCCAAAGCTTCTTTCAGTGGCTGATGCTTTTTTGTTCTTTTCAGGTTCATCCAGAAGGAAAGTATGTCGTTGATATTGACAAGAGCATTGATATCACAAAACTCACACCAACAACCAGAGTTGCTCTTCGTAATGATAGCTATGTTCTTCACTTAATCTTGCCTAGCAAAGTAGATCCTCTGGTCAACCTTATGAAAGTTGAGAAAGTTCCGGACTCTACCTATGATATGATTGGTGGTCTAGACCAGCAAATCAAAGAGATTAAAGAGGTTCGATATTTGATAATTTTTTCAAGATTGTCTGCTTTTTTAGCTATTAAGAAAAGATAAAACTTCAGTTTTTATCTGGATAATCTTAACATTGGGGTTTGGTTTCCAAAGACCTAGGTGTACCGACATTCTACAGTTTGCTGGTTGACATTGGTGCATCCTTCTTCATTGTTTTTTAAATTGCTTTTGATTATTCTTGTACATAAACCTTTCAGGTCATTGAGCTGCCAATAAAACATCCTGAATTGTTTGAAAGTCTTGGAATAGCTCAACCAAAGGTAATTTGGTTTTTCTTGTACCTTGCCAAACTATCATCTCTAATCACGGATCTTCACTTTGTAGCTGTTGTTCCACGATCCTAATTTATTTTCCTCTTTTCAAATTATAGGGAGTCTTGCTGTATGGGCCACCTGGTACAGGAAAAACATTGCTAGCAAGGGCAGTTGCTCATCATACTGACTGCACTTTTATCAGGGTTTCTGGTTCTGAATTAGTCCAGAAATACATTGGAGAAGGTTCTAGAATGGTTAGAGAGCTCTTTGTCATGGCCAGGTTTGTCTCGGGCTTCTTGGACTGTGTCATTTTATCGTATATAGTAAATGTATATTCACTTATCTTACACCTGCTTACTAACTTGCTTTCGTCTCCTTTTCAGAGAACATGCCCCATCAATCATTTTTATGGATGAAATTGATAGCATTGGGTCTGCACGAATGGAGTCTGGAAGTGGCAATGGTGACAGTGAAGTGCAGCGTACCATGCTTGAGCTTCTTAATCAACTCGACGGATTTGAAGCATCAAACAAGATCAAAGTACCGTCTATTTTCTTCTTTCTTTTTAATATTGTTCAACTGTTGAATTTAATGATGAAGATATACATTTACAACTAGTCGTTTAACATATTCTTTTCCACAGGTTTTGATGGCTACAAATCGAATTGATATTCTGGATCCAGCACTTCTTAGGCCTGGTAGAATCGACAGAAAGATCGAATTCCCAAATCCAAACGAAGATGTATGTGTTGCAAACCTTTTATAAGTGTTTCTGTTTCCAGAATCTTTTCTGCATGACATTTTATTTTTCCGCTACTCCGTTGGGTTTGTTTTGTAATTATTTCCCTGCGGATATATAGACATTGCTTATGTTGTTATCGTGTTGAATGTGACATGCCATCTCTGTTTCTACTACTATGTTTATGTAGCTTCCCGTGCGTTTAGATCCTAATAATTTATTTGTAATTGTATCAGTCCCGTGCCGATATCCTAAGAATTCATTCAAGAAGGATGAACTTGATGCGAGGCATTGATCTGAAGAAGATAGCAGAGAAGATGAGTGGTGCCTCTGGTGCAGAACTTAAGGTGTGTTTCCACCATTTTGCGGGGTTCTCTCTTTTTGCAGCATTACTAGTTCTATTACTCGCATTGCTTGTTTTACCTTCTGAATTTGTGTTTAACAAACTCTTTTCATTGCTCACAGGCTGTATGCACAGAAGCTGGGATGTTTGCTCTAAGGGAAAGGAGAGTGCATGTAACACAAGAAGATTTTGAGATGTCTGTGGCCAAGGTAATGAAGAAGGAAACAGACAAGAACATGTCACTTCGGAAGCTGTGGAAATAGATTTTCTGCCTTCAGTATGTCTTTTTCCAGCATCAGAATAGAACAGCGAAGAATGCAAGGAAGAGAAGATATTCATCTCTTGGAAGCAAAGGAGAAAACCATGCAGTCATGCCTTCCTGAGGTTGTCAAACTAAGATTGGCCAGTGTATGTCCATGGGTTATTGGCAGCTTGACCAACCCACTAAACTGAGGAACATCATATTCTTTACTCTTAACTCTTCAGATTATTTTCAGATATGAAATTATTGGGTTTTTACTTTTAAGAAAAACGCTCCAGACTGCAAAACAATGCTGTACTATTTGTACTCGAATTAGCGTAAACTCAAGCGTTGCATGATTTTACTGGAAAGAAAAATTCGTTAAAAATGCTTCCATATCTTTATTTATGCTCATTGTTAAATCTGCTTAACCCAATAAACTTCGGGAGCTTTTACCAAAATACAACCAACAGGTCTCTGATTGTTTCCACCTTAACATTGCCAACAATTCGAGGAAGGAACTCACATTCGCAATTTCACACCTCTGTGACTTGAGTTGGCCCTCATCAATGGGGTTGCTTAAGATTGGTATTATGTGTTGTTTTAGTTTAAACACCGTAGAAATAATGCAGCAGCTGATGCGATATTGCAGTTTCTCTGAGCAATATTAATATAATGCAGCAGCTGATGTGATATTGCAGTTTCTCTGAGCAATATTAATATTTGTGTCATTTACTTCAAAGCAGGAAATACAGTATAAGCCCGCAAGTCCCTGCTTCGGGCTGTTCCCAAAAGCATGGGATTTTTTTTTTTTGAATTCATAGCTAAAACATCTTAAATTGAAGCTAAAACATTAATTATTTTGAACCAAAATGCGATGGCTCGTAGTCATGCTCCACTTCTGGATCTTTCCAGAAGATGCCACCTTCTTACTGGAGGATGAGCCCTGAGTTCATCTGTCACACAGCAAGTTCCTCAGTTTCTGGGTGCAGTGAGTCAAAGACGGAATCTACTTCTCTATGATCAACATCCTCCAATCTAGAAGGGTTCCATTTAGGCTTCTGTGAAGAAATTTAAACACGAACAGAGATCAGCCATGTCATATGTCGGACCCAGTAAAACAATCAATACCTTAAAATGGACAAACATCATTTTGCTAAGTTTGATTTCAAGTGTAATTCTCAAGCAGTCATGTACTATTTGTGCCAATAAAGAAAATGATATCAAGTCAAAACAAACTCTCAATGCACAAAGGTGATAAATCTGGACAACTAATCTAAACGGGATAGAGTGTTTCCTCTAGTACCATTATGGAAAAATGATTCTATCATCAAGTCCTGAGAGAGGATCAACTGTAGAGAGGTTCAATTTGACATATAGTGTTCTTCTCTTTTCCCCTGTGTCTATACCTAATCTAGATTTTACCATTGTTTTTCTGGAACAAGTAGAGGAGATTGTCTAAATGCTATAAGATAAATGGGAAATGCAGTCATTTGACTTGTTCTAATCGAAGATAATTAACATTTTAGCAAATGATCATCCAAAGTAGTGAAGCAATGCCAACATTCTTCATAATAGATAAGAAGGAGACATGGGGGAGTGAAGGAGACCTGGTCCTTGTCCACCAAGACAGCTCGAACACCTTCAGAGAAATCATTTCGAAGAGAGGATCTCATGGCAATGCGGTACTCAACTTTCATCACATCGTTCAACTGGGTATAACCAATTAAAGCAGTAAAGATTTAAAAAATTAGCATAGGGAATGAACAAAAAAGCAAAACCACAAATGAAGGAAATAGATAATTAGGGGTGGGAAACGAACTCACTTGGCATGCATCGTTGTTCTTTTCCAACTGAGCTGATGCAACTCTTGAGAAATGCTTTTCCGTTAAGCATAGAGAAAAAGGGGCCCCTTTTCCAAGCGCTACCAGTGCATCATTAGCCCATTCTACCACTGCAAAACAAATAGGAAATCCAAAATGAAACATGAAATGAGTGATCACCGGAATAAAGAGAATTATTTCAACGAGAAAAGAAGGTTAAAACTAAAGAGAACAAACAAGGTTAGAATATTATAGTTGATCAATGAGAGATAAGAGATGTTAAAACTAAAGACCGCGCATGACACTGCTGGCATGTAAGGCAGATGACAGATTCATCATACAAAGCATCACTTTAATGCATTCTCTAGTTATGGTCAGTGAGATAATATCGAGGGAGGGAGGGAGAGAGAATATGTGATCCACAAGGTCCAGAGATAATTGGGGCATTTACAGAAATCTGTTGTATGCAGGTTTAGAAACATAACAGGAGAAAGGAATATCTGCCCCAACAGAAGATACTAATCCACCACACCTGTAGCATCAGTACTCTGTTGAAGCTTCTTCAGATCTTCAATTATCTCAATGACTGATTTGCCTGAACCAAACGATGATACAATCTGAGGTAAAAGCAACTCTAGATGAGAATCCGATTCTGGTTTCGTGTTGTATTCTGCCAGTAGTCCCTTGACATCGTTGTGTGAGTCATCTGAGCTGTATGATGAATATTATTAGAACAAAATGGTGGATTTGTCATATAAATTTTCCTACAATAACAGTAACCAAGTATAATACCCAAAAATATTTAAAGTTGGCGGTAAATGACTCTGAATCTCTGATCCTAGATTTAGATAAGGTCCCTAGAAACAAAACCAGCTATAGCAATCCCAGATGCCAATTTTCACTAAGACATCAACATGAGTAAGTATGGAAATAATATTTCTTATGAATCAAGTTTCTAAACAAGTATTGAGTATGCTCTTGTTTCAGGATTTGTAGGGGTTATATCAAGGACGAATAACAAAACTGCGGGACATTGATGGGATTAATCTACTTATATAGAGTAAGACGCCAGAATGAGAAAGTGAACCGTGAAATACAAATTCAACGCTAGAAGATCATCCTTCAGTAAACCCAAGCTTCGTGATGGCACATAATGAGTTCCAAGACCTACATATAGGGCATCAGCTGGAGTTGAAAGACGGTTTCCAGTCATCCCAAGATAGGCACCTGCAAAAACCAACACAGATGGGTCAAATGGTGCAAGAAACAAAGAATACACAGAGAGACATGTTAGAATGTAGCTACAGATTCTTTAGAAGCTTCAATACTAAATACAGGAGTAAGAAAATTCCTTAAGGCAGGTTGCTGAAAGATCCTTCTTTTGAAAAGATAATGTAAATGTTGAGAGTCAGCACTGGTCTGCTTAATTAAGCACAGTACTGACAGTCAAGAAACATGAACATGGTATCAGCAAGAAACAATAGATGTAAATGCTGAAACCAACGAGTACTAAACAAAGAAAGGAGGTCACAGTTTTATGAAGTGGGGATAGAAAGGAGCCTTAATGGCTCAAATATAAAATAATGCAAGGGAGGACAGCTTGATAGTACGTGACAACAATCAGCCAAACTATTCTTCAGGAGCACACTAACAAACGTCAAAGAGTCCAAGACCACAGAAAGTGTTATATGAAGGCTTACGGACATCATAAAATATATGATCTTGGATAGCAAGTTGCATATCGTCCAACTAATATAATACATTTATTTACTTCGAAATATCACAAGTATTTCCATGATAACAGTTTGCCAAAGCATGATGAAGACTTATTCAAAGATGTTCAAATGTGTGCTCAAGTGCAAAGTTTGTCATTTGATCAGCAGTGCTTTAAGCAACCTCTGGTTAGAGGTTAAACTGAATCTTGGGCCAGAAAGATGACTGTATGATTAACTTGTAAACTGTCAGGGGATCAAAGCAAACTGGCTTGTAGAGTACCTATTCCCGAGCCACGCACACCAACACTGTCCTACTCTACCACCACCACTCTCACTACAATGAGGAGTTTTTGTCAAAGGTCTCAATGCTAATACATGCAACCAACATTTCATACTCCAGTTTAAGCCGCGCATCCACTTTAAGCTATTAGGACTAAAGTGCATCAATCACCAGAGATTGATGTTATAAGCAGCATAACCTAAGATACCCCGGCGCCATGGGCATACGTGTCCTAAATGTGGCATTTAAGAATCTAAAATTATTATTTAACCAGTTAAGCAGAAAATGAGAGACTTCCTATTAAATAAGAGAAAGTGGAATGATAGCAAGGCTAGTAGAATTTCCTCAACTTCTTCAAGTTAAGTATAAGTTGTAACTGTAGGTAAAGAAACCTAAAGCCTGTTTTTGACCCCCCAAACTTTTCATCACAGTTTCAAGGCAGGCAACGATATGTCAACACATGATACATGTCATTCTAGAAGATTAAAAACATTAATCTAGCGATCATGGCAGTCAGATGAATGAATGAGGAAGTGATATTGTGAAGGATTTACAGTAATAAAAACTGTTCAAGAGCTGCAACTGAAGTTATGTAAGCATACCCACTGATCCTCTGCCTGGACCTTTTGCTGCTATGTAAGCAAAGCCAACATCTGGGAATAAGCCAATACCATTTTCGGGCATCGAAAGAACTGTGCGCTAAGAAAGGCACACACACAACAAAAAAAGGTAGATTGCCAGTAAAAATATATTGGCCAAGAAGCAGGATTTTATAATTAAAAAGAGATATTTGTTATATACTGGTTAAGAAGTACTTAGAAAACTTAGTCTTGTGGGGGCTCACATGCAGATGATTCAAATACCAATACTTTGTGAGGTCGCTCACAAAAATAGTTAGTACCTGGATCATCCCCATTTGGACCAAACATGGCAGAGGAATTAAAGCATCTTTTTAAAAGCTCGATCTAATCCCTTCCAAACAGGAAACATGTAATAAAGATTCTAAATATTCTATATATTTCTTTCTAGCAAGCAAAGACTACCTCAGTGACGACGCGATAGCGACCATGCCCAGATAAACCAATTCCAAAACCCATTGTTATCCCATCCATTAAGGAAATATATGGTACTTTGCAGTCAGATATCTTGCATATCAGAGAATATTCTGCAGTAAACACCTGCAATAGAATTGTAGGAGGAAAATTATGTAAAGCTAAATTCACAAGACTCATACACAAGATGGTGCCAACCACAATGAGGGGCAAAAATCTAAGGAGATCTGTATCCAAAGGCAGTACATCTAAGTTTATGTACAAACTGAAATCCGTTATAAACCAAACGAGTAAGTTTTCTAACCAAAACAGTACAAATGTAAAACATGTTCTTCGAGGAAACAACAATTATATGCTTTCTGCGGTTACTAGCTTATCCAGGTATGCAATTTGTGGGCTATTGTGAAAAGTCTAAATATTTGAAAGAAAATCTTCTAAAAAAGTACTCCAGCACAGTGTGTACAGTGCATATTGCAGATAACACAATCATGAGTACAGAACTGGTAGTCCACAAAAAGCAAGAACTTGTAATATTCTAACGACAAACATGATGAACGAATGAGAACATATAAGTGATGCAAGGTTCCAAAGCAACATTCTCAGACAACGCAAAGTAATAACCACATACAGTGAGATAATTTCATGCTATGAACCATGACAATCAAAGGCTCGTAGGAAACAATAAACTAATAAATTGTAGTACCTCGATAATATCTGATTTTCGGCGTCCGGTAGAAATTTGCTTCACATCACCACCTGCAAAACAAACAGAAATTTGTGCTTCTTAGTGGCGAATAAGCAATTCTAATTCATCTTTTACAAATTAAAAAGGAAGAGCTTCTTTTCAAGGGGCGGTGAATGGCGAATATGACATTTGGTGTGTTAAAGACAACTAAAGAAAACCCCAATCAAATTGGGATCATGCAAGATACTGTAAACAACATATAGTTCCTTCAATAAGGACCTTCTTCTACACAAATAACTAGGTTTTATCCAATCTTTCTGATATCTCAATTAAGAAAAACAAATTAAGATGATAGTAATACCTGCTGAAAATGCACGAGGTGAGCTACTCTCTACCAGAATACATTTGACCATAGGATCATTTTCCCACTCCTCCAGATATTTTTTGAACTTCAAATCCATCTCTGCAGCATCACAATTCAGTCAAAAAGAAATTCAAAATAAAAAAAATCTGATTCAAGAATCATAATAATATGTAATGAGAAAACCTAGATTCATGGCATTGAGAGCTTTAGGACGATCAAGAGTGATAACAGCAAGTCCATTAGGAAAAACGTTTCCTTTTACTAAATCTTCTCCCATGGTTGCAAATGTTCGTGCAGGAGAATTGAAGAAAGATTTCAAAGGTCGTTGATGATGAAAATGGGATTGAGTGAGAAAATCGGAAAATGGGTTTGGTTTTGTGTATGAAATCGAGGATAGAAGATATTTTGATGACATAAGATTGAATCTGTATTTTGTGTGAGATATGAGATGAATTGTTCGCATGATGATTTGCTCAAGTTTTTGTTGCAGTCACTAAACTGAGTAGTTGGTGGTACTGACAAGGGGACATCTGTAACTCCTTAACTCAGTCGTAAAGTAGGTTGATAGGAGCCAACACACTGGTAAAAAAAAAGTTTTACTCTTATAAACTGTAAAATGTAGGGAAAATTTTACTAGACAAAAGCAAGTTTATGACCAGGCCGGATCGCCCATATCACGGTAATACATTGGTAAAGTCATAGTAACCTGAGCTCATAGTATATTGATTCCAAATTCTTCACCGATCATAAATAAAAATAAAATATATCATCAGGCTGGATCCTCAGTCTATGTTGGCTAATTTTTAATTTACCTACCATAGTGGTTGAATTTTTCTACGTTATAAATGATATAGAAAATTTAAGTGACTATAGTGCTTGCTCTATCATCATGTTTGTTTTTATTTTATGGAGCTGACTCGTTTGGATCTGACTGAATCACCTGATTCATATGGATATCTGACTTAATATGTCTGTATTTTGAGTCATATGTGACTGAACTGACTAAAAGTATGTGAGGCAGTGGTTTGGTTACATGAGTCAGGGACATCTCCATTCTGGACCTCAAACGAATTTGAGTCAAGGATTAGGTCTGAGTCCAACGATCGAGTCTAAATAAAAAAAAAAAAAAAAAAAAAAAAAAAAAACTGACATCCGACTAGCGCCGAGTCAAGAATCTAATGTGGTGAGTAAGATGCAGACAAACAGCATGTAAGAATCAAAATGTACAAAAGTTAGATCTATTAGTACATAAATTTTTATAAATATAGTCATGAACATAGAATCCAAATGTAGCAACTCAATCAAAAGACATGGTAAGTTAAACCTCTATGGGAGGAAACCAAAAATGTCGGTTTTTATTATAATTTGCAAATGAAGACATTTAATTTCTCTGACATAACTAAGAAAGCGAACCAGACAACCATTGCATTGGCTAACAAATCAAATACAACTGTGTACCTCCTCGAAAAAATATTGTATGAGATTAGAAAAGAAAATAGAGTAGATTTTTTGAAGCCATCTCTCCAAAGTTATTTTATAATTGCCTCCTAAATTAAATGTTTTTATTTGACTAGACAATATTGGATGTGATTAGAGGAGAAAATAAAATTGATACATATTTTGAATCCAATTCTCCAGAAAATGATAATCGCCTCCTAAGTTATCTATCTCCTCCAAATGGTAGGCTCTTTCTTTCAACTAACTGTGCTTTATTCGCCAAACGTATTGATCTCCTTGGTCCTTGATGTGTGCACTGTGTAGCTTGTTCTTTGTTCTCTTAGTTGTGGGTGAGATCAGCTAAGGGAATCAAGTGCGTAGTATCCTGCTGGGATCAGAGACGTAAGGAGCGCAACTGTACCTTGATCAGTGTGAGATTGATTGGGGTTCAACTACAGTCCAGACCGAAGTTAGTTTGTAGTAGGCTAGTGTGTGTAGTGGCTTAATACAGTGTGTGTTCAATCTGGACTAGGTCCCGGGGGTTTTCTGCATTTTCGGTTTCCTCGTTAACAAAATTTCTGGTGTCTTTGTTATTTCTTTTATGCATTATATTTTGTTATATAATTGAAATATCACAGGTTGTGCGTTGATTCGATCAATTGGTAAATCCAACCTTTGGTTGTTGATTGAAATTGATTGATCCTTGAACATTGGTATTTGGTACCGTTCAAGTTTATCTCTCTTATATTAAATCGGGCTCGCAAATTATTATTTGTTTGATTGCGGATTGAATTGAAAGATTGAGATATAACTCTTTGATATACTTTTCTTAAGATTGAGTCTGACTGTCTAGTTGATTCTCTTGAAAGTATATTGGAGTTAGTCCATACAAATTGCTAAGCGAAATATTGGGTGAGGTTGTTGTACCCCCACTTTTTCAATTGGTATCAGAGCAGGCAAACACGTTTAAGACCTCATAAGTCTGTGTATGCAGCGATTTGACTATATGGATAGTAAAGTCTCTATAAAGGCTTCACCAGGATTAAATTCTGATCGTAGAGAAAGTTCCGAAAAACTTGTTATTCTCCAGAAAAAGTTGGATGAACAAATCCGAATCAACTCTAATCTTGTTGCAGAAATTGCAATGTATAAGGATTTGAAATCTGTCAAAATCCCTTCAATGGATTTGAATAACTCTGTTTATTCTTCCCTGAAGAATGGTCGTAACTTAGATGATAAACGAGGCCTAGGCTTTGTGAAACCTGATGGGACTCAGAACTACTCAAACGATGTTGGTCAATGTATGTTCTGTGACTCTTACAATCACTTTCAACATACATGTATGTCCTCCAGGAAAAGGTTAAAATTTGCAAGTAATCTTCATAAGAAAGCTGAACAACTGTTTACTTCTCTAAAAGGATGTACAAAACTAACAAGAAATCCTAAACAAGATAGTAGTGTTAGTATGTGAGCTTTTGCTTTAAAATCAACATCGCCTTTCAATGGTTTCTTGACAGTGTATGTAGCCGACATATAACTAGTGATCTCTCGTGGTTTGTAACTTCAAGCGACTCTGAAGGAGGTCCGGTAATATTCGGAGATGGGAGATGCTGCTACATAAGCAAGAAGGGGACGATCAAACTTCCCGGCGTTTCTGAAATCCATGATGTAGTTTACGTTAAAGGTATGATTGTTAACGTTCTTTCTATTAGTCAAATTTGTGACAAAGGCCATGGAGTTGTCTTAAATGCGAATGGATGTGACATTGTATACAAAACTGGGAAAGTAACTTTTCAGAGAACTCGTGGTAAAAACAACTGTTATCTTCTGGATACTCAGTTCAGTAATTGTTGCAATTTGACTAAGGTTGAATCTACACATCTTTGGCATGAGTGTTTTGGTCACATCAATTATCGTCTTCTAACTAAGATCATTAATAAAGAACTTGTTATAGGCGTTCCCAAAATCAATGCAAAGATTTATGGTGTATGTGGTGCCTGTCAAAAGGGTAAACAAACGAAAGTTCACCATAAATCATCTCGAGATATTCTCACTAAAGCTCCACTTGATTTAATTCATATGGACCTCTTCGGACCTATTCAACAACCCACAGTTACGGGTAAGAAGTATGCTTTAGTTATGGTAGATGATTACACCAGATTCACTTGGGTATCATTTCTATCTCATAAAAATGAAACCCTTGATGAATTTAAGATTATTGTTAATAAAATCCAGAACGAACAAGGTCGCAAACTAAATAAAATTAGAAGCGTCCGTGGAACTGAATTCAAGGACACTAAGGTGTTTGAATTTTGTGACGAACTGGGGATTATTCAACATTACTCACCACCCATTATTCCTCAAGTTAATGGAGTTGCATAAATAAAGAATGGGAACATTTAGGAAATGGCCAGGGTAATGCTCCATAACAAAAACTTACCTTTAAGGTTTTGGGGAGAAGTTGTCTTCACAGCATGTTATTTGATCAACTGTGTCTACCTCTGGTCTAAAACTCTAAACACTCCTTATGAGTTGTGGTATGGTGGAAAACCCAACTTACACTATCTCAGAGTGTTCGGAAGTAAGTGCTATATTCTAAAAGATCGAGAACAGAGAGGAAAATTTGATACTAAAAGTGATGAAGGTATTCTTGGCTATGCTTCTGATAGTCGTGGTTTTCGAGTGTTTAATCTCAGAACCCAAGTTATGATAGAGCATGTTTATTAATTTTTATCATGATAACCCTCCTGCTGAATTGCCTCCAACTGAGACAATTGAGAAAGTCAAAGAAATCCCAGAATCAATTGAAGTCATCCCAACTGTTACTGATCCTGATATTTCTAGTGACGAGGAAAAGATCACTGATCAGGCTGCTCCTGTTGAACAAGAACGTATCCCTCCTAGACACCCCTGGGTTCAAAGGAATCATGATCCCAACAGTATTATTGGAGGTAGAGATTCTAATGCTAAGACAAGATGACAACTTCAAAATATTTGCAATTTTGGTTGTTATCTTTCACAAGTAGAACCGAGAAATATTGACGAAGCTATTAGCGATCCCTTTTGGGTGAATGCAATGCATGAAGATTTAAATCAATTTCGAAGACAATAGGTATGAGAACTTGTACCTTGTCCCTCCAATATCAATATTTTTGGTACCAAATAAATATTCAAGAATAAGTCTGATGAATTTGGCATGATTGTCAAAAATAAAGCCAGACTTGTCGATCAAGGATATTCACAGATTGAAGGTATCGACTTTGATGAAACCATTGCTCCAGTGGCACGCCTTGAGTCCATTCGGTTGTTATTAGCTCATGCTTGTTTTCTTAAGGTTAAGTTGTTTCAAATGGACATAAAATCTGCGTTCCTAAACGGAAATTTAAAGGAAGAAGTCTATGTCGCTCAACCTAAGGGATTTGAAAATCCTGATTTCCCAGATCATGTCCTTAAGCTTAAAATGGAATTATATGGGTTAAAACAAGCACCTCGTGCCTGGTTCGAAAAACTAACTACTTCTCTTCTTAGGAAAGGTTTTTCGAGAGATAGAGCTGATAAAACCTTGTTTACCAAATGGAGTGGGAAAGATGTTGTCATTCCTCAAGTCTATGTAGATGATATCATCTATGGTTCAACTTCTAAAAAACTTGCAAAAGATTTTCAAGTCTCTCTTGGCAAAGAATTTGAAATGAGTAATGTTGATGAATTAAAGTTCTTTTTAGGATTACAAATTCAGCAACATAAGGATGGAATTTACTTATCTCAAGAAAAATATGCTAAGGATCTTGTCTCAAGGTTCAGTCTGAATAAGTCAACTCCAAAACTGACACCTCCCACCACTAGTAAACTATACATAGAGATGAGAAAGGAGTAAATGTGGATCAAAAACTGTATCGATCTATTATTGATAGCCTTTTATATCTTACAACTACTAGACCTGATATTGCATTTAGTGTGGGTTGTTGTGCTAGATTTCAGGCTAATCCAAAGGAATCTCATCTTGCAGCTACAAAAAGAATCATACAATATGTCAATCACACGGTCGGGTATGGTCTATCTTACACTTTTGATACTAACACTGATCTTTCTGCCTATTCAGATGCTGATTAGGCAGGATGTGTAGAAGACAAAAAAAAGTACATCAGGGGGTTTCTACTATGTAGGAATGAATCTTGTAGCCTGGCATAGCAAGAAATAAAATTCACAATCCATGTCCACATGTGAGGCAGAATATATTGTTGCCGGCTCATGTTGTACTCAACTTCTCTAGATGAAACAAATGCTTGTTGATTATGGAATTGATACTAGAATGATGTGACAACTCTAGCACGATTCGAATCAAGGAGAATCCCGTTGAGCACTCAATAACTAAGCACATTGATATAAGGTACCATTTTATTCGAGATCTATGTGAAAATAGTATCATAAATATGGAATTTGTGCCTTCCGAACAACAATTGGCGGATATTCTTACCAAACTATTAGATACTGCTACGTTTCAACACTTACGACAGTCTATTGGTGTTGTTTTGGTTCATTAGTCATTTCTAAAACTCTTTCCCCTGCGCTTATCTCGATCTGTTGGGCAATTGAGTATGTAATTCCAGTAAGTGTTGCTTCAATTCTACATTTGTTTCAGTAGTTGATTTCTGTCAGGTCTGTTAGTGTCATGTCCAAAGAAATCCTTCTTTTCTTGTGAAAGTAAGGTCGTTCTTGTTGTTCTTTCAGGAATGCCACTTTATGGGGGAGAGTTCTTACTTGAACTTATGCTTAATTGCCAAATCCTTGTGGGGAGTGTGGCTGTGGAATATTATAGGGGTTATCTTGTATCTTTATAAACTCCTTGATGAATGCATTTAGTTTCGACTATATGATTGCATCTAAAAAAGTTGATATGTACTTTCTTTTGGTCATGAAGTGTCTCTATGGAAATTTCATTAGGATCCCACTAGTTTTCGTATATTTGCCAATTTTATTGACAAAAAGGGGGAGAATTAATGTGTAGTTCAGACTACAAATACATATGGTTTTCGGATCATTATGTAAGGGGGAGTGGTTTTCATGTGAGATGAAGTATTGACTAAGGGGGTGATACATATCACTATGGTATTATTGTCGAAGTTGTGATACAATTGAACTTTGATGTTGTGTAAAAATACTATGACATTGTATAACAACGATTGAAAGTTATCGTTTTCTCATTGTTATAGCTATGGATCTTCAACAACGATGATGCTGAATTGAATACCTTTGGAATCATTGGAGTACTTGGAAGTGATGAAGATTTAGAGTAATATTGAAGAACCAATGAGATCAAGCATGTGGATGAGAAGCTGCAAAGTTTATTTATTTTGTATTTCATATGTATTGATAGTTTTATCACTAAAATTGACAAAGGGGGAGATTGTTAGAGCACTGCTTGGTCGAACTCGCAAGCGTTGATATCTCAAGCTTGTTTGTCAAGTTTAGTTGCCAA
This sequence comes from Papaver armeniacum, assembly GCA_023531295.1. Taxonomy (NCBI): domain Eukaryota; kingdom Viridiplantae; phylum Streptophyta; class Magnoliopsida; order Ranunculales; family Papaveraceae; genus Papaver; species Papaver armeniacum. The sequence goes on along the minus strand of JAJJWW010012282.1, from coordinate 46,573 downwards.
AACTATAAGTCTTGATTTCTAGTCTACTTATAGCTAAGTCTCGGCCTAGGATAGTAAGTGTAGTTGAGCTCTAGACTCCACGGCGTTCATCATGCAAAGACGAAGAACTACTCAAGAAACTGGTGGAACTTCATCGACAAAAAGGTATGTGGAGACTTGAACTTATCTATCACTCAAAAGTCTATCTATTCTATCTCCTATCTTGAGACAAAAGTCGTATTATATTGCTATATAGACTTTGATTATACACATTTGCTATTTCGAGCCGAGTTTATCTCACTTATCTATTTCTCGAAATATGTGTTGGTAAGCTTTCGCTTTGGCCAAGTTCATCTTTACTCGTGACGAAAGTCATGTTGATTATTTCAATAACTTGAAAATCGCTTTGATGAAAAATAGTTTGTGAATAACAACTATATAACATCCTATAAGAAAGTTTCAATGATTGAAATGAGAGTTTAGAATATATATATATAACCATGATTGGATATAAACATTGTATGTGAACTCATACTTGTGTAAGTCCAAAATCCTTGAACCAAAGTATGCGTACTTTACTGGTTTAGGATGTCTGAAGCTAAATCCGCGTACTTGTACGCGTACTGTCGGAAGTTCACATCCCGTGAATTTCTGCTGGAGTTTGTGAACCAAAAACAAGATCAATCCGGGTACTTAAGTATGCGTACTTAAGTGGGTTATTTTCTAAAAACGGTTTATTCGTTGTTGATGGTGGATTTTCATTTAAGGCTAAAATTGTAAAAGCCAAAATTATGCGCTAACATCTTGCAAAAGATAAAGCCATTAATGAGTGATGAATACTTCTTCACTTTACTAATTCACCTAGAATGGAGCATGTGGCAACAATCCCATTCTGTGAATTAAATACACGAAATTCATCCAGGTTGGAGCATGTAGCAACAATCCCATATACCCTGTAATTTATAGCATTATTAATTAATGCGTGAGCATGTATTTTCCTGTACTCATTATCGGTGCGGCATGATGACGACCGAGTGTTTGCTCTCGAGAGCAACACGAACCTCCAAGCATTATAATGAAAGCATGTACGAAATACCCGTCACAAGCCGCAACTCTCGGTGTGTTATACTATCCCGATTGAGCAACTCTCGGTGTGTTATACTAGCCCGATTGAGCATCCGGACTGTCCAGTATCGATCTGGATATGATCTCGATCATCCAACTTCACCAAAGATGATTGGATGGCCCAGATCAATTCCATAACCCCCAAGCAGGTATGGAATATTCGCTGCCGAACCAACGCGGACCCCGCATGGTCGGCCTCCAGAATTGGCATAGCTTGCCAAAACGTCCAAACCAGAATTGTATGGGCGGAAAACCCTAAATTAGGGTTTGCGGCACATTACATGTGTCACAAAAACATCTCAACCATCCATCTTCGCGGTATAGATGGAGGGTGTAGATGTAGATTCAAAAGGCTCGAGCATGTCAACACAATCACTTTGGGCCCGCCTACATACCCGACCAATCGGTCGGGACCAACCATGGTTGGTCATCCCACCCGTGCGCCCGAATAAAGCATGGTTACACGGCCGTGAAAGCCAAAATTAGGGTTTTGAGCATCACGAGCGTCCATCTTCTCCGCACGAATGGAGGGCCCAAGATTAGATTAGCGAGTCCGGTCATACCAACATGACCACCGTGGACCCATCAATCTCCTCACCTGATCGGCAAAGGCATACCATGCCTGGTTATCCCAAATCGTCCGCCCAAACTAGCGTGGATACACTCCCCAATTGCAAACTAATCTCGACCGCTCAACTTCGCCGGACGATTTGAGTGGCTTAGATCACGTTTTCATGGGACAGTCAGGTATAGGCGTGAACACCAGCCTATCACCTACACGCCGGACCGATCGTCCAAGACCGACCAAGATTGGTTGTCTTGGAACGCGCGCCCGAAGTTGGCACGATGCACGACTTTTGTTTGCACTCGTTTTCTGTCGCAAACTGATCTTGATCACTCGACTTTTCCGGACGAATTGAGTGGTCCATATCACACTTTTGTGAGATAATGGGGTATGGGCGCCTACACTGTCATGCCGTCTACACGCATGTACGATCGGCCTGGCCAAAATCATATCCCAAGCTTGGATTCGACCAGGCTGAAGAGGGATGCTTGCGCACCTCTTCTAAAACCCTAATTCCATCAACGGTCGCAGATGAGTGTTTCAAAGATCATCTCGTCCGTCCAACTTCACCGGCTTGGTTATACAACCCTGGTCAGGAGTTAATTGATCAGTAAGGCGTCTTGGTGATCACCACCCGTCACTTTACCACACCATGATGCAGTACCTACATAAAATACACACGATACTTTACAAGTATCGACCTCCTGAATAACGCAGTTATTCAATTTAGCATTACATGATACTTTCTGTGGGTCCCACGATCCACACACTCGAGACATCAATCATTTCACAAACTGGGGGATACATACTGGGGTATTGGTCTGGCGGTTTACAGCGTGCAGCACGCAACGCGCCATCACAAGAACGTGTCAGGAAGTCATGGACGGTTAGTGATGATGGGAGAAGTGGGAAAGACTGGTTGTGTGACACTAACACACGACTCCACTACTCCATCACTCCACTTCCCGCGAGATACAAAGGTTAGGCTAAAAGACTTGTATAAATAGGTTCTCCTCCCCATTTTCCAAACAGGAGAAACAAGACAAGTCCAGACAACAGAGGCAAGTGTTGATACCATCGTATTCAAACACCGGACCGATAGCTTACACCACTCGCAAGCCGCCCGGCTTTCTCGATACAAGTCATTCATAGCCAACATCTTCACATTCTCAACACCTTCTTCGCTTCCCTCCCTAAGATCAACCCCATCTCCTTCACTTTGTGACCAAAACAAGTCTGGAACGGCCATTTCTTGGTTTAGGCCGGACTTGCACAGATTGATCTCTTGAATCTACAAGCACTCACCGCGCAGTGCATTTGTTTAAGGTTTAGACTCATTTCTCATCCACACACCCCAAATTACCAAAACCGGCATAAATAGTTTTCACCCATAAACATTCGTGAACTAAGACATTTATAAATTAAGGAATGCAATCTTTGCAAACCGTGGCTATAATGTTCATGAATCGATTCGAGTGAATCAAAATCGTTTTTTCTTCGATTGTGTCTTGTATAATTCTATGAGATTTAAGCAATTGAATAACTCTCTAAGTAGTTCTTTTGAGTCATTTGAACTAGTTATGGTGAAGATGAATAAGGTTGATATGAAAGTGCTCATATGGCTAACCATTGGTTAACTATTGTTGAACCAACTAAGTGTACACGTTTAGGTGCGGTTACTTATACCTAAATGAAGTTACATTTCATTTGTGTATAACAAGCTAAGTTCGATCTGACGGTTGAAAGATATTAGCTTGAATCTAATCAAGTTTTCATCTAACGGTGAATATTGAATGCTTGGTTACCAAGGTAACTTAGATTGCAAACCCTGATTTGGAGACTATATAAAGGAGAACTCGAGAAACTGGGAAACTTAATCCCCACACCTCCTGTGTGATACTAGTTGTATAAGCTAGAGTCGATTCTCCTTTAACGTTAGGTTTTTCACGAAACCCTGTAGATTAACGACTCAAAGTCAAAGACTTCATTGGGATTTTGAAGCCAGACCCAACTATTTCATCTATAGTTGCGTGATCTGATCTTTTTGTTTCTATCGTATTTGAGTACAATCGTAAGATTGGATTGAGATTAATTTCTCCGATAGGCAAGATAGAAAAGTAGTCACAAACACCTTCGTCTCATCGTTTGTGGTTCCACAATATCTTGTTTAGCTATTCGATTAAGATTATTGTGAGGTGATTGGTATTTTTAGGCTATTCTTTAGGAATATAAGTCCGGTATATCAATTGGTTCATGTTCACCTTGATTTATCAAAAGACGGAACAAAACTCGTAGGTATTTCTATGGGAGACAAATTTATCTATTCCTGTAGACTTTTCTGTGTGAGACAAATTTGTTTATTAAAGTCTTATACTTTGGGTCGTACCAACTCTTAGTTGTGGGTGAGATCAGCTAAGTGAATCAAGTGCGTAGTATCCTACTGGGATCAAAGATGTAAGGATCGCAACTATACCTTGGATCAGTATGAGATTGATTGGGGTTCAACTACAGTCCAGACCGAAGTTAGTTTGTAGTAGGCTAGTGTCTATAGCGGCTTAATACAGTATGTGTTCAATCTGTACTAGGTCCCGGGGTTTTTCTGCATTTGCGGTTTCCTCGTTAACAAAACTTCTGGTGTCTGTGTTATTTCTTTTTTGCATTATATTTTGTTATATAATTGAAATATCACATGTTGTGCGTTGATTCGATCAATTTGTAAATCCAACCTTTGGTTGTTGATTGAAATTGATTGATCCTTGAACATTGGTCTTTGGTACCGTTCAATTTTATCTCTCTTATATTCAATCGGGCTCGCAGATTATTATTTGTTTGATTGCGGATTGAATTGAGAGATTGAGATATAACTCTTTGATATACTTTTCTTAAGATTGAGTCTGACTGTCTAGTTGATTCTCTTAAAAGTATATTGGAGTTAGTCCATACAGATTGCTAAGCGAAATATAGGGTGAGGTTGTTGTACCCCCACTTTTTCAGATAGCATCAATAGGATGGTGTCTCCTGTCACTAATCTTTGTACATATAATAATGGTATTATACAGGTTATGAAATGGAAACCTCCAGATAATGCTGCTGTTAAAATCAATTTTGATGCTTCTTTTAAACATGATACTTTACAAGGAGGCATAGGTCTGATTGTGAGGAATTGTACAGGTACCTGCATTGGAGTGCAAGAACATTTTTTAAATGGAGGAATGAGGGCAGGAGTTGAAGCTGAAGAGCTAGAATGCAAAGCAATGAAAGCTGATGCTACTCTGGCTGCTGCAAAGAACTTCAATAATGTCATTATTGAATCAGATTGTGAAGTCTTAATAAAGTCCATCAATGAACCAACATTCTATATTCATTGGACGAATCAATCTTTAGTTTTAGATATTAAGTTTCTTTTAAGCAAAATTAGTAGATGGAAGTGTGTTTCAGTTAAGAGAGAAGTTAATAGTTTGGCTGATAAACTTGCTAAGAAAGCTGGAACTTCCCCAAGACATACATGGTTGGGTTGATCATGACAATGTTGTTCCCATTGAATATCAATATAATCCATTTTTGAATTAAAAAAAAAAACAAATTCTTTACCAACCGAAAATAAATAAATAAATAAATAAATTAAAATAAAATAAATGATTAGGCCAGATCCTCAGCCTGTGTTAGCTAATTTTTAATTTACCTACCACAATTATTTCTCTACATTATAAATGATATAGAAAATTTATGCGATCGTAGTGCTTCCTCTAGCATCATGTTTGTTTTTGTTTTATGGAGTTGACTAGTCTGGATCTGTCTGAATCACCTGATTCATCTGGATATCTAACTTAATATGTCTGTTTTTTTAGTCATATGTGACTCAACTGACTAAAAGTATGCGAGACAATGGTTTGGTCACATGAGTCAGGGACATCTCCATTCTTGACCTCAAACGAATTCGAGTCAAGGATTAGGTCTGAGTCCAACGATCGAGTCAAATCTGACAAAAACTATTAAAAAAACAGTATGACATCTGACTCTCATCGAGTCATGAATCTATTGTGGTGAGATAGATGCAGACAAACAACGTGTAAGAATCAAACTGTACAAAAGTTGATCTATTAGAACATAAGTTTTTATAAATATAGTCATGAACATAGAATCCAAATGTAGCAGCTCAATCAAAAGACGTGGCAAGTAAAACCTATATGGGAGGAAACCAAAAATGTCGGTTTTTATTATAATTTGCAAACGAAGACATTTAATTTCTCTGACATAACTAAGAGAGCGAACCAGACAACCATTGCATTGGCTAACAAATCAAATGTAACTGTTTACCTCCTCGAAAAAATATTGTATGAGATTAGAGAAGAAAATAGATACATTTTTTGAAGTCATCTCTCTAAAGTTATTTTATAATTGCCTCCTAAATTAACTGTTTTTTTCGAATGCTACGCTTTTTCCTTTATTCGCTAAAAAAAATACTAGATAAACAGTTTGTTGGATACAATAAAGGATACTAGTACCAACCAGGTAATGCATCCTCTTTTTTGTTTATAAGTATTTTCTATCAACAATAACAAAAAAAAAAAAAAAAAAAAATATTTTCTAGGACTAGACAATATTGGATGTGATTAGAGGAGAAAATAAAATTGATACATATTTTGAATCCAATTCTCCAAAAAAAAAAAGAATAATTGCCTCCTAAGTTATCTTTCTCCTCCAAATGCTAGGCTATTTCTTTCAACTAATTGTGCTTTATTCGCAGGGGCGGTATTATGGGGTGGCTTACCCAGGCTGAAGCCCACCCCAAAATTTCTAAAAAGATATTTTGTTAGTGTAATTTTTAACATTTGTAAAATTTAGCCCAGGTGTAAATTTTAATTAGCCCATTAATTGTTAAGATATGATTCTGCGTGGAAGAAATCATAAGATTTTGGAACCCTGTCCCGCATGGATTAATTTTTGAATAGCATCTCAACCGTTCAAAGGCTATAGGGAAAAACAAGTATTCATGATGTTTCTTAAAATCAGGTATTGAATGGGCTCACCTGTTACGTGTCAGTTTGATAAAATAAAACTGTGTGTCAAATGGGGGTGTCTTGTCCTTAACTAAGCAAGCGTTTGTCCACCTTTAAAAAAGAAAAAAAACAAGTGTTTGTCCAAAAATTCATTTTTCTTCTATGAAGTGACTACAATTTTATGTATATCTATGTATAATCTAAAAATGCAGTGTATTCATGAGACAAAAATACAATATGTCATGACTTATTATGCGTATATGTACAAACTCCAAATATTTTTGCATCCCTATAATAACCTTTAAAACTAGAAAAAAAAAAACAGGATTATTATTTTCGATACGCAAATTATTCCTCCCTAATATTAGTTACAAGGTGAAAAACTTTGATTCAAAGCTTTATGCTCCAAGGAAAAGAGATCGTGTGGCATACCCATACTCAGCTTTAAGTATATTACCGCAGTTGTCATTCTTGCAGTTGAGATAAATTAAGTTGAGAGTTCGAGAAAAAAAAAAATTAGCCCACCCAAACATAAATTCCTGGATCCGTCGCTGTTTATTCGCCAAACGTATTTATCTCCTTGGTCCTTCCTGTGTGCACTGTGCAGCTTGTTCTTGTTCTCTTCCATGAGTACTCGTTGAGTTGAGTGACACTACACTCCTCTCAAGATAAACTCCTACATTCCATCTGTATGTCAGAATGCGGTGGATCTCCGTAACTTTACACAGACTCACCCAGTCATATAAAACTATACAACAATTCCCAACAGGTGGCCCCATGGATATTACAATCAAAACTTCACCATTCTTGAATTCCCATAGTAATTTCACACGATAGATGGATTTTGGAACTACTCGAAAGAGATCAACAATGATCAATTTAGTCCAGGATTCTCTCATATTATGATCCTTCTTCATCCAAACTGAAATACTATAACCCGGCCCCATCTGTTCGTAAAATACAAAGGAACCCTCCTAGAACACCCAATAATGTATGTCTTTTATTGTGGGGTGAGTGCTACTTCGTTGAAGTTCTCGCCACGGACATCATAAGAAAGAATGCATGTTGTCCATGATTGAGATTTCATTGTTATCCAGTGAATAACTCCATGTACAAATATTGGTTCAGCCTCATAGTATGCACTAAAAATTACATAATGAAGGATATTGGGTAAGGTTTTGAATGAATTTGATCTTAATGTATAAACCTGAACTTCATAACCAACTACGATAATCACGTAATCATCGGTGTCACTATTATAACCAAGCCCATATGCAACAGTTCTATATCTAACTTTTGGAATTACTACTTCCTTGGACTCTTTAGTATATGGGTTCCAAAGCCAACAATTTCTATTCCAACAATCTTTTGCATTATAGCTTCCCATCAAAATCAAATCATTATAAGAACCAAGAATTTGGATCTCTAGATTTGTATCTATAAATGGTGAATCCTGCATCTTAGTATACTCACAAAGTCCACCTTTAGTGATATTGTGCATGAAAAATTCAGGTGCATCACCAATTTTTATTGAAAATAATCTTTCTCTTTCAATGTTGTGCTTAAGACGATAATCAATAAAGTGAGGGTCTTTGAATAAGTTGTTTCACCAGTATTTGCAAACGTACCTGAATCTATATATTGATTTTGCCGGTAACATCAATAGTATGTCGACAACGCTATCATCTGGTAGGTTGACCGGCATGATCCTTTTTCCATCTCTTCGTCTCTTTCTCTTCATACTTCAAACGGTGATGAGATGCACGGAGAAACAGGTAGAATAATGGTTTTGGGTTTTGGGTTTTAGGTTTGTCGGTGACTTCCCAAAAATAAATTACTACTAGAATTTATGATGCATGTAGTTCTAGAATATTAAAAACATTAATCTAGAGATCATGTCAGTCAAACAAATGAATGAGAAAGTGATATTGTGAAGTCACGCATGCGTACCCACTGATCCTCCACCTGGACCTTTTGTTGCTATGTAAGAAAAGGCAACATATGTAAACAAGCTAATACCATTTATGAGCATCGAAAGAACTGTATGCTAAGAAAGTCACAATAACATTACATGTTGGAGTGCCAGGAACAACATATTTGGCCAAAAAGCGGGATTTTTATTTTTAAAGGAGATTCTTTTTATTTACAGGTCAAGAAGTACTTAGAAAACTCAGCCTTGTGGAGGCTCACATGCGGATGATTCAAAGACCAATACTTTGTGAGATCGCCTACAAAAATATTTAGAACCTGGATCACCCCATTTGGACCAAACTTGACCGGTGCTTTAGAGCTTCTTTTTGAAAATCGATCTAAGATCCCACTCTAAAGGGGAAACATGTAATAAAAAGTCTAATTGTTCTATGTATATAACTCTGTTAGGCAAGAAAAGAGTACCTCAGTGATGACGGGATAGCGACCATGCCCAGATAAAACAATTCCGAAACCCATTGTTATTCCATCCATAAAGGGAAATATATGGCACTTTCCAGTCAGAGATTTTGCATATCAGAGAATATTCTGCAGTAAACACCTGCAATAGAATTGTAGCAGGAAAATAATGTAAAAAAATAATTCAGGAACACTGGATGCTTATTTATGCCTAAGTACATTAATGACCTTACATAATACAACTTATACACGAGACAGTGCCTACCACAATGAGGAGCAAAACTGTAAGGAGATCTGCATCCATTTTTAACATTGCAAAGGCAATACATCAAAGGTTATGCACGGACTGAATCTGTTACAAACCAAACGAGTGATTTTTTCTACAACAACATAAAAAATGTACAATATGTTCGCCAAGGAATCAACAGTTATATGGTTAATAGCTTATCCAAATAAGCTATTTGTGGCATATACTTATTGTGAACTAAGTATCTGAAAGACAAATGTTCTAAACAAGTACTCTTGAGCATAGTGTGCAGTGCATATTTTGGATAACACAATGATAAGGATAGAACTGGTAGTCCATTAAACAAAAATAATACAAGCAAGAACCTATAATATTCTAACGACAAATATTGCTTCACATCACCACCTGCGAAACAAACAGAAATGTGTGCTTCTTAGTAGCGAATATCAAGCAATCCTAATTGTCTATTGAATCCATTTTTCATATTTCACAAATTAAAGAGAGGAAGAGCTTCTTTTACAGGGGCACTGAATGCGAATATGACATTTGGTATGTTAAAGACAACTAAAGAAAACCCAAATCAAATTGGGACCATGCGAGATACTGTAAACAACATACAGTTCCTTCAATAAGGACCTTCTTCTACACAAAACACTACTAGGTTTTATCCAATTTTTATGATATCTCAATAAAGAAGATGATAATAATACCTGCTGAAAATGCACGAGGTGAGCTACTCTCAACCAGAATACACTTGACCATAGGATCATTTTCCCACTCCTCCATATACTTTTTGAACTTCAAATCCATCTCTGCAGCATCACAATATGTTCAGAAATCAAAAAAAATTAAAAAACAAAAAAAAATCTAATTCAATAATCATAATAATATGTAATGTGAAAACCTAGATTCATAGCATTGAGAGCTTTAGGACGATCAAGAGTAAGAACAGCAAGTCCATTAGGGACCGGAAACACACCTTTTACTAAATCTTCTCCCATGGTTGCAAATGTTCGTGAAGGAGAATTGAAGAAAGATTTGAAAGGTCGTTGATGATCAAAATGGGATTGAGTGAGAAAATCAGAAAATAGGTTTGATCTTGTGTATGAAATTAAGGAAAGAAGAGATTTTGATGATATAAGATTGAATCTATTTTTAGTGTGAGATAGAAGATGGAATGTTCGCATGATTAGATTCGTTTTTTAAGTTTTAGAGTAGAGTTGCAATGAGTAAAGTGAGTAGTTGGTGGTGCTCAGAAGGGAACATCTGTGAACTCACTCGTAAAGTAGGTTGATATAGGTGCCAACACAATGGTAAAAATAGTTTTACTCTATAAACACAATGGTAAAAATAGTTTTAGGGAAAATTTTACTAGACCAAAGCAAGGTAATACAGTGTAAAGTCATTAGGTGATTTTGATAACCATAATAATTACACATTATAATTCAATTAGTCATCCACATATTGATCATTATTTTACCATGGAAAAACTATATCCTCATCGACAACCATAACTGATGGAAAGTCTGACTTTATGATATATTTACTATTGCTTTGCTTCTTTGAGGAGGGAAATAAGCTTTATTCTTCTTCCTTTGGGTTTCTTTTCTCCCCACTATTTATTACTCATCATTATTATTTATTTTATACCATCACCATCCTCTCTAGTCTCTACCCCTCAGTCACTCACTCTCTCAGCTTTAACTGCCTTCTCTCTCTTTTCAATACTGTAACACATTTCACTTCCAACCTTTTCTTTATCTTCTTCTTCTTTTACTTTTATTTTGTTGTTTTTTCCTTTTATAATTTTTCAAACTATAAAAGGATTCAGATGTTTGTTTGCTTACTTGCTTCTCCATTCCATACAAAACACAATACAGTGTTCAATAGATACGCACTACATGGTTATGTTTTTAAATTAAATCACCTCGAATGATTTTATGATTTGATTCCTCTATTCATTTTATATAGATCCTCTCTATAATTCCTCAGCCACCTTCCATTTCTATAGACCCCTACTCGAGAAAATGGGTTTGATCTTGTGTATGAAATTAAGGAAAGAAGAGATTTTGATGACATAAGATTGAATATGTTTTTAGTGTGAGATAGAAGATGGAGTTGCAGTGAGTAAAGTGAGTAGTTGGTGGTGCTCGGAAGGGAACATCTGTCAACTCACTCGTAAAGTAGGTTGATAGGAGCCAACACAATGGTAAAAATAGTTTTACTCTATAAACACAATGGTAAAAATAGTTTTAGGGATAATTTTACTAGACCAAAGCAAGGTAATACAGTGTAAAGTCATTAGGTGATGATTACAAGTAAGTAACTTGAGTTCAAAATACATAAATTCCAAATTCTTTACCGATCATAAATAAAAAAAATCAAAGTAAATTATCAGGCTGGATCCTCAGTCTGTGTTAGATAATTATTTATTTACCTATTACAGTGGTTGAATATCTCTACATTGTAAAATGATATAGGAAATTTATGCAAATGTAGTGCTTGCTCTAGCATCATGTTTGTTTTTGTTTTATGGAGTTCGACTCGTCTGGATCTGACTGAATCACCTGATTCATCTGGATATGTGACTTAATATGTCTGTGTTTTGAGTCATATGTGACCCAACTGACTAAAAGTATGCGAGACAGTGGTTTGGCCACATGAGTCTTGGACATCTCCATTCTTGACCTCAAACAAATTTGAGTCAAGGATTAGATCTGAGTCCAACGAGAGTCAAATCCTACAAAAACTATTAAAAAAACAAACAGTCTGACATCTGACACGCGTCGAGTGATGTATCTATTGTGGTGAGTTAGATGCAGACAAACAGCGTGTAAGAGTCAAACTGTACAAAAATTGATTTATTAGTACATAAGTTTTTATAAATATAGTCATGAACATAGAATCCAAATCTAGCAGCTTAATCAAAAGACATGGCAAGTTAAACCTTCAAGGGAAGAAACCAAAAATGTTGGTTTTTATTATAATTTGCAAATGAAGACATTTAATTTCTCTGACATAATTAAGAGAGGGAACCAAACAACCATTGCATTGGCTAACAAATCAAATGCAACTATGTACCTCCACGATAGGATTAGAGAAGAAAATCGATACATTTTTTGAAGCCATCTCTCCAAAGTTATTTCATAATTGCCTCCTAAATTAACTGTTTTCTTCCAATGCGACACTTTTTCCTTTATTCGCCAAAAAAAAATACAAGGCTTGAAAAACACCCATTTTTTCTGGAAAAAAAAACGGAAAACGGTCACACCCATATACCGTGACCGTGAGGGTCTCCGAACCCCGTGCCTATATAACGCCGATAAATAGGAAATAATTTTTAGGACAATTTTTCCGTTTTAACACATGTTATAACTATTTTTCTAAAATTGAATTTTTACGTTTTTTCCTTCTAAATAACATTTTAACGCGAGTTTATTAGACCATTTTTCTTGTTTTCACACTAGTTATAACCGTTTTTTTAGAATAAAGAATATAAAAATATATTTTTACAATTATTTATTTTTTAAATTAAAGAATAAAAAATTACAATAAAAACTTTGAAAATAAAAGAATAAAATAACAATATATAAACGTTGTAACAACGTTATTTGACCCATTATAATTGTTTTCACGCACGTTATAACCGTTAGATAGGAGTCTCATATCATAATTATTTTTTATTTTCTATTTAACTGTTATAACACTCGTTATTTTAAGATAACGTATAAAAAACGCGTTTTATTCCTAAATAACATATTTTTTGCCCAAAATGTGTTCATACCCGTCAAAACGCGTGGAATCAACTGCATTGCTCATGACTATCGTGATAATTTTTGTGCGTTGATTAAAGAAGGACCAAAAAGAAAAATGAATATCTGTTGAAGACTCTCGAGTCTCTAGAACGTGATATTTTGTTAACTCGTCAATATGGTACTAATTTCTAAAACTCAATCATTGAATGCTTAAAAACAGAATCAACTAGTTTACCGGTGAGTGACTTTGGTAATCTTTCATTTGGAGACAATATACAAGGTTATGAGAATGTGAATCCGGTATATGATTCTCGTTGCACTTCCGGTCGCTCTGACCATAGTGTTCAACATATAACGAAGAATATAATTCAAAATATTGATAACAATAATGAAGTAGGTAATAATGATGATGAAAATGAAGGGGGTTATGTTGACGATAATGAAGGCTATTATGAAAATGATACTTATGCGAACGAAGATAGCCGTTACCCTCACGACGATGACTATGATGAGGAAAGGAACCGCCGAGAAAATGAAAAATACATGAATAAATTAAAAAAGGGTGGTGGTCATAGTCGGTTTGCATAACTTTTTAAATGATGAACACTAGTTTAATAATCTTATGTTATCTGAATTTGAAGTTTTTTTATCATGTAGTTTACTTCCCATGTGTTATTTAAAAAAAATTAATTCGAAGTTTTAAGCTTTCAATCCTGAGAAAGAAAAAAAAAAACTCAAAAAAATGATAAGAAATTTATTTACACGATTATAACGTGCGTGATAACGGAAAAACAGTTCTAAAAAATGCACGTTAAAATGTTATTTAGAAGAAAAAAACATTCAAACTAATTTTAGAAAAACGGTTATAACGTATGTGAAAACTGAAAAACGGTACTACAAAACTGTCGTTATTTCCTATTTATCGACTAGTAAATGTTATTGTGGAAGAAGGGACAGAAATTGTGTTGAACAAGGATTTTTTTACCATCGTAACATTTACTAGGTTTATCTTACCACCGGTGCATGCCAGTGCCGAAGCTTCAATAAAAGCACTGGTGATACAGCTAAGAGACTCACCCATTCTCATGTCAGCTCTGTGATTGAGCTGCAAATATGCCTCTGCCAAGTAGGCCGAGATGCCAGCGCAGTAATGCTCCCCAACTAAAATTTCGGCATACCCATACTTGTCTGCCCTCCACAGAGATGGGGTGAAGGGATCTAAAGGCGCTCCATAGGTAACATAGTCAGGGTTTTTCTCTACAGAACCAAAAATGTAGCACACATCGTAAAGCCTCCCTGGCGCTGCACAGTATCCACTAGTTAACTCTGCCCAGTCTTCTGCAGTCCGAGCTGGAAGATCAGGATCTCTCCTCCTCCTGTGGTACTCTACCCCAAGCATCGTATCGACATCCCTATACTCATACCGGTCGCCACATCTAACGTCTGAAACATTTCCATAGTGGAGATGCTTGTCCACTGAGTTAAACGACTGCTCACCATGGAATTCTTTTGAATCAGCACCTACAACACCACCATCGACGTTCCTTGCACCAAGGATACAACTACCATGCCTCTTTTGCTTCCCTGAAAACCAAGAAGAGCAATTCGTTATCTGATTCATTATGTGAAAAAATAGAAGAATGAGATAAGAAATAGGAAGTAATTATTCCCCGCACAAACCTCGTAGAAAAATAGTGTCACCAGCAAAGCTGGTTGTCACATAGATTTACAAAATGCATGGTAAAATCAGCAAAGATACTTTTGATTAACAAATAAATTCATACAACGAGAAAACCTTTATCAACATTCGATAAGATGAACCTAAAGTCGACAAAATTCGATAAGATGAACCTAGAGTCGACAAAATGCATTGATTTACGTAGTACTCCACAATGTCTGCCTATCAAAACCAGATGGCAAATCAATGTAGTTGCTAAAATAACTGACAGGAAAAATTTAACAGAAAGGTGAGAACCAATTACCTTACCAGATCTTAGATCGGGAACGTTCGCAGAGTTAAAAATTGCCTTAAGACCAGGTGCAGGCTCATCGATTGAAACAGTTGCGAAGAGCTGAAAGTGTCAATATAATTAATGTATATTAATAATTGAAAAAGATAACAGAAAAACTAATTCATATCGGTGAACTTGTTCGGCTGTAGACTGTTAATATATGTGTACAGCTACAACAAAGTAAACATCAGTCAACTATTTAAAAAAAAAAAAAAAAAAAAAACTTACCCTTAAGTTTGAGTCAACTTTGACATCAATTGTGATATTCTTGTTTTTCAGATGAGTGTTAACATCGGTTATAAGCAACTCACCTTTCTTGATTCCAGTAGAAGTGATTTCCTGCAACATGCAACAAAAGAAATGAGTGAACAGAAAATAAACAACAATATACCACATTAGTTATATAAAACCTTAGAGGCCCAGACATGCATAAAGATGGCAAGAAGAAAGTTTTATTAACTTATAATGTTAATTTCTCAAAGTAATATATGTGTACAGCTACAACAAAGTAAACATCAGTCATCTACTTTAGAAAACAAAACAACTTACCCTTGAGTTTGTGTCAACTTTGACATCAGTTGTGATATTCTTGTTTTTCATCTGAGTGTTAACATCAGCTATAAGCAGCTCACCTTTCTTGATTCCAGTAGAAGTGATTTCTTGTAGCACGCAATAAAAGAAATGAGTGAACAGAAGCAATATGCCACATTAGTTATATAAAACCCTAGAGGCCCAGACATTCATAAAGATGGCAAGAAGAAAGTTTCATTAACTTATAATGTTAATTTCTCAAAGTAATATATGTGTACAACTACAACAAAGTGAACATCAGTCAACTACTTTAAAAAACAAAACAACTTACCCTTGAGTTTGTGTCAACTTTGACATCAGTTGTGATATTCTTGTTTTTCAGCTGAGTGTTAATATCATTTATAAACAGCTCACCTTTCTTGATTCCAGTAGAAGTGATTGCCTGCAGCACGCAACAAAAGAAATGAGTGAACATAAAATAAACAACAATCTGCCACATTAGTTATATAAAACCCTAGATGCCCAGAAATTCATAAAGATGGCAATAAGATAGTTTCATTAACTTATAATGTTAATTTCTCAAAGCTTCTAAATTAAATCAAATTATTGTGTCTATAGTCTTCTCAACTTACAAACTGAATTGTAAAGCACTTACAAATATTCAACAAACTTTGTAGGGCATACTGACATATCACATTCACACTATACAATTATCCAAAACTTGATTCAAAAACAAAACAAGACATACAAAGAAGGATCTAGGCTTCAATCGGATTTCTGAAGATCATTAGCAGCATAACAAACACAAACAGCCAAGATGAAAAAACAATAAAGGAAGGATAAATAATCAGACTACATGTAATTGTTAGAGCACTGCTCGGTCGAACTAGGCTATCTCAAGCATGTTTGTCAATATTAGTGATCAAAATTATAAGTCTTGATTTCAAGCCTATTTATAGATGTCTCGGACTAGGACATAGTTTGTGTAGTTGAGCTTAGAATTCACGGCGTTTATCACTTGAAGACGAAGAACTACTAAGGAGAGCTTGTGGAACTTCATCGACAAAAGGTATGTGGAGATTTAAACTCATCTATCACTTGGAAAGTCTATTTCTACTCTATCTCCTATATTGAGACATAAGTCGTATTACGATATAGTTTTCTATATACGCATTTGAGATTTCGAGCTGAGTATATCTCGCTTACATATTTCTCAAAATATGTGTTGGTAAGCTTTCGCTTCAACCAAGTTCATCTTATATCATGAGAAAATGGCCGAGTAACATCTTACATGGTTTGTGTGATACAATCATTTGGTGTAAGATTTGGAATGTTTCGATAATGATTATTTCAATATCTTGAAAATTGCTTTGATGCTAATAGTGTGTGAAAACAGCTATTATCACTATAGAAGAATGTTTCAATGATTGAAATAAAGAGTTTAGAATCTTGTAACCTTCTTTGGATATAAGCATATAGTGTGTTCGCACATTCGTGTATAAGTCCAAAACCGGGAACCTAAAGTATGCATACTTGTGTGTATACAAAATGGTGAAGGAGACTGGATAAGTATGCGTACACGTATGCATACTGGCGGAATTTCACGTCCGTGAATTTCTGCTGATGTCGGATTTCAAAAACCAACTCATTCAGTTACCTAAATGCGCGTAACCGTACGCATACTGGCGGAAAGTTCACGTCCGTGAATTTCTGCTGAGTTTTGAAAAACCAAACTCAAAAAACCGGTTACTTAAGTACGCGTACTTAAGTGGTTACTTTCTAAAATCGGTAGTGTACATGAACTTAAACATTTATTAATAAGGGATGCAATCTTTGCAAACCGTGGCTATAATGTTCATGTATTGATTCGAGTGAATCAAACCGATTTTGCTTCAATTGTGTTCTTGTATAACTCTATGAGAATATAGCAATTGAGAAACTCTTTAACTAGTTTCATTTGAGTCATTTGAACTAGTTATGGTTAAGATGAATAAGGTTGATATGAGAGTAATCATATGGCTAACCTCGGTTAACTATTTGTGAACCAACATGGTGTACACGTTTGGGTACGATTACATTAACCTAAATGAGGGTACATTTCATTTGTGTGTAACAAGCTAACTTCGATCTAACGGTTGAAAGATATTAACTTGGTTGAATCAGGTTTTTCATCCAACGGTGATTATTGAACACTTTGTTACCAAGGTAACTTAGATTGCAAACTCTTTAATGATCATTGTTGCGACTTTAATGATCATTGTGGGTTTTTAATTATCTCTTCCACCCGTAATTGACAATGTTCCGAACTGTTTGTCCATCAGGTTAGCTAGGTTACATTACCTAGCAGTTAGAAGATCATTGTTTACACTCAAAACACAGGAAGAGAACTGCAGAACAGCAGCATTTACCACGGTATCTCTCTGCTTATCTTTCTTGATTGTAATTCTCATAGCTTCTTCTAATTGGTTTGACATTTGGCATAATTTATACCGGACATGAATGATCACAAGTAATAGTTCTTGCCATGAGTTACTTTCTGATAATTTATATGAGAAATGAAGTTATTAAGACTCTTGTAATTTCTCTATTTGTGGTGTGCATGTTTTAAGTTTTTTATGTGTAAACTGAAAATCTAGACAATGTATTCTTATGAATAGTAAACCGACACCTATTTGTCAAGGCAAAATTCTATATAGTAGAAGACTCTATTCTCATTCTCTTTTTCTAAATTAACAGAAGGCCAATGTAGTCATATGTTTCTTCTTGTGAGGATGAAATAATTGGAGGGTTTATCTTCTGATCATCTTATTTAGAAAAAAATAAACCTTGTTATAGTCTAATTGATTACAGATAGATACATGTACTAACCAAATTTGGAATTTAGTTAGGGGTTTATCTCTGATTTTCAAGTCTTTTGAGTTTTTAGGGTGAAATTCGACTTCTTTCAGTTAGGATTGGGTTTATCCGTGTCAATACTCTAATCTGTTATTAATAATCTTTTCAAGGAACAACTATCTGTCTTAAGGAAGTTGAGTTACTTTAGTCCTGCTGCTAGAATTTGGATAATTCACTGTAGTTTTTAAACCTATTCTTAAGTAGTGGTATGCGGAGATGTTTATTGTTTACACAGCTTCTTGGCTCAAATTTCTTACACTATAGGAGTTTAGCATTTCGAATCCAGAAATGGAGGGCAAGTACTCGGCGGAGATGTTCAAGTGAGCTCTACTTTTACAGTTTTACTTTCTTTTCACATCATCACTTTGTTGTATGTTTTAAACCTGAGTGAGGTCTAAATGCAACTTTTTGCAGGCACTTGGAGAAGCAAAATGAAGTCCTAATGGAAGCCTACAGATCAATGTCACATAGACTCCAGGTTGGTTGTTTTGAGATTTCTTAATGGTCATAGTTGTTGTTCCATCTTTGAGCTACCCGCTGGTTCATTTCCTTACTGGTATCTATTGCGTTTTCTTATTTCTTATTTCTATGTAACTTTTATTTGTTGAAGGTGGGAGAAGAGATGCTGACACACAAATTTTATGAAGTTACATACGGTGAAGGCCTAAATCAAAAGGTAAATATATATGTTGCAACACTGACCCCCTGTATTGAGGTCAAGTCTCCTGCCACTGTGTCACTGGCTGTGTAGAATTCGTTTTCCCACTTGCCATTTTTCTTGCAACTAAAGTCTCTTAATCAACCACTTAATCTAACAGTACTCCCAACTGATCATTCATCTTGTCCAAAACTTTATGTACCTCTTGCAGTTGAGGATGTGTTTTCTCACCAGCAACAAACTCATGAATAAACCCATTAACCTCAATCGAACTACAACCCGGTGTCTTCTCTACTCCCCTCTCTTTCATATCTTTCCTTACTATCCTGGCATCATCATATTTACCAGAACTTGCATACATATTCGATAGTAAAACATACACCCCACAATGACGTTCTAACTGTATGAGTCTCTCAGCAGCAATCTCTGCGAGACCGGTTTCTCCATGACTACAACAAGAATTCAGTAATGCTCTCCAAGCCATTGCTTCGTCTGAAGGGCTACATGAAATTGGCATTCTCATAATAATTTCTTTTGCCTCCTCAAAATGCCCAGCTCGACCAAGCAAATTGATCATACATCCATAATGCTCACTTTTAGGTTCAATTTCGTAAAGTCCTTCATAAGCCATACCTGAATAGCTGCATGCAGTTAATACGGCAATGAAGGTTATGTCGTTGGGTCTGAAACCATCTTTCTCCATTTGCTCAAACAGTGCAAGTGCATTCTCGGCATCCCCATTCATTGTCAATCCAGAAATCATCACATTCCAACAAATTACATCTCTTTCCTGCATCTCATCAAACAAATTCTTAGCTAAACCCAAATTCCCACATTTTGCGTACATATCTATAAGAGCAGTATTAAGCTGAACAGTCATCGGAAACTGCATTCCCTACAAATGCTTGTGAATCCATATTCCAATATCCGCAGATCCTAAATGAGCACAGGCACTAAGTAAGCTAACAAAAATTCCTTTGTCAGGTTCTATATCCATCAACTGCATTAAACAAAACATTTCCAATCCCTCCTTGAAGCAATTGTTTTGCACATAACTAGAGATCATAGAACCCCAAATTCCTCTATCTTTAAACGGCGCTTCATCAAATATCAACCTCGCGGAATCAACATCACCCATTTTAGAGTACCCGGATATCATAACTGTCCACGAAACCACAGTTCTTTCCGGAATTTCTTCAAACAGACGTTGTGCTTCAACCATTTTAGCGCAAGAAGAATACATAAGTAACAACGTATTACCAACAAAAATGTCACCATCAAAACCCAACTTGAAAACACCCCCATGAATCTGTTCTCCAACTTGAGACTTCTGCAAATAAGCACAGGCTTTCAATACATAAGGAAGAGTGTAATTATCAGGACAGAGACCAATTTGCATAATGTGACTATACATTTCTAAAGTTTTATTGAGTTCCCCTTTCAGTAGGAAAGCTTTGAGCATAGTATTACAAATACATATAGTGGGTTTGACAATTTGATCAAAAATCTGACTCTAGGTTACAGGAATTCTATGAAATGGGTTTGAACAGAAAGCTAGAAGACGACTAAGTGCGAAACTGTTGTTTCCAAGTCCTGTAAGGATGATCTGTGCATGAATTTGCTTAAATTGTTTCATCTTCATACATTTTTCTAACAGCAATAGACATCTACTCTTTGGCATTGCTTGAATATACTAGTGTATCTATTACCATGTACACTTGGGTTCCTTGCATTTTCAATCCTTACACAATGTTTTTTTTTGCGCATATCTTAGGTCATTTAGTCCCGCATCGTTCAAACCGTAGTCAGGGAAGTAAATGAAGGTGCTATAAAAAGAAGCGAATGCTATCATTCCAAAACATCTTTGCGCTTGGGGCAATGACGCAGCTAATGAGGTAATAACCGAGGCGCGTCAATTGCTGGTTGAAAACTATTTCCAAACCCCCTCTTCGGCCTTGGGTCTCCCAGGGCTGTCGAGAATTTCTGGAAGGGCTCCCTCTAATCAAGGGTAAAGCCCTACAATACCAAAAACTAAACTCGACTGCAATTCGGTTAATTTGATCTTTTTTCTAGAAGGGCTCCCTCTAATCAAGGTAAAGCCTCTGAGAACATGAGATGAGATTGAGGGTAAAAACAAACATTTTGTGATCTTTCCTCAGCTAATTCTGTTAATTCAAACGGCCTGCTGACCTAGTTATGAGATTGAGGATGATCTTTATAAACTAATGTCAGTTTTATGTATTGCTAGTCATCTTACTTCAATTTCATTGCAAAGATGCACTCCGAGACTGGGAATTATCAAAGACCTGTCGCATCCCTACCAAAACTAAACCAAGATAAACATTGGGTCTATTAAGTAAATATGGTCATCAACATAGAATCCTCGCATCTTTATTTTCTATCAACTAACACTGAATAAACAGTTAGCTGGATCCTCTACAGGATATAAGCATATTTTATCACCATGCTTATATAAGTATATTTTATCAACAACAACCCAAAAAAGAAAATAAAAACCATAAATTTTAACATTTTATTTTCTATGACTAAGAAATACGGGATGTGATTAGAGGATAAAAAAGATTGATGTTAGAAATTTTGAATAGAAATTAGGCTAGTTATAATTGAAGGGTTGTGTCCACTGGTGAAATCCTTTCAATTTGAGTTGGAAACTTATCCAAGAGATGTGACTCTTCGCGAGATGTGACTCTTCGCGAAGAGACACTATGTACTTTCTAAGAGACACCAATCAAGTATATAAACTCATGTTTCATTATAAACACAAGAAAAGCAGACACTAAAATCTGATTTTACTTGCATTCATTGTTGTCATAGAATTGAGAGACAAACACTAAATTTGGTTCGTTGTTTCCTTGAGTTTGGAGTGCTTCTACTCGAGGAAGAAAGTTCGTTGTATCCTGGGAGACGTTTCGCAAGTAAGAACCCATTAGCACCGGAGTGGGGCGAATTTCGTCTTAAGGACAAAGTATCTAATACTCGACTCGGTCTATGCATATATTCTTAGTCTCTATACATAGGTTATAGTCTACTAATCTCTCTGGTTTTTCTTTTCTTATTCTCTGGTTCTTGCATTTGGGATTAACATCAGTTCCATAAAAGGAGAAGATATCCAACAATTGATACATATTTTGAATCTCATTCTCCAAAAAATGTTAATTGCCTCCTAAGTTATCTTTCTCCTCCAAATGCTAGGCTCTTTCTTCCAACTAATTGTGTTTTATTCGCCAAATGTACTGATCTTCTTGGTCCTTGTTGTGCATTCTGTAGCTTGTTCTTGTTCTCTTCCCTGAGTACTCCTTGAGTTGATCGGTGACACTACATTCCTCTCAACATAAGCTTCTATATTCCATCTATATATTAGAATGTCGTGGATCTTGGAAACTTTACACTTTTGACTCACCAAGTCATATAAAACGAAACAAGAATTCCAGGGATATGATCTCTTCGATGCTACGAATAAAACTTCACCATTCTTGAATTCCCATAATAATTTCACACGGTGGATGGGGTTTGAAACTACTGGCAATTGGGCAATGAACAATGTAGTCCAGGATTCTGTCACATTGTAATCATTTTTCACGCAAACCTCAATATTATAACCATCATATGGTCGTAATGAGCAAAGGCACCCTCCTAAAACACCCAGTGACTTCTTTTCACTATTATTCAAATCATTCAACAATTTATCAACTCGTTGGGTTAGCGCTACTTCTTTGGAGCTCCACATACATATATTGCTTCAACCCCATAGTATGCACTTATAATTACATAAGGGAGGACGTTGGGTAAGGTTTTCCATGAATTTGATCTTAATGTATAAACCTGAACTTCATAACCACTTAGGCTACTTTAAAACTTAGCTACCACAATCACATAATCATCGGTATCACAATTATAACCAAGCCCATATACAATATTGTGTTCATCTCTAAATCTAACTTTTGGAATTACTATTTCCTTGGACTCTTTAATATATGGGTTCCAAAGCCAGCGATTTATAGTCGGAATACAATTTGCACCGAAGCTTCTCATCAGAATCAAGCCATTACAAGAACCAAGAACGTGAATCCCTGAACATGTATGTTTAAATGGTGAATCTTGCATCTTAACATACTCACAGTGGCCATCTTTTCTGATATTATGCATGTAAAATTCAGGTGCATTACCATCTTTTATCGAAATACAATGTAATTTTTCGCTTTGAATGCTGTTCTTAAGACGATTATTAATAAAGCGACGGTCTTTGAATAAGTTGTTGTACCAGTGTTTGCAAACGCACCTGAATCTACATATTGATTTTGCATGTAACTTCGATAGTATGTCGACAAAGATATCATCTGGGAGGTCCGACATGATCCTTTTTTCGTCTCTTCGTCTCTTTCTCGTGGTACTACTTCAAACTGTGATGAATACGCGGAGAAACACGTAGAATAAGGGTTCTAGCTTCTAGGTTGGTAGTTATACACAGCAGATGAATATATACTGTGAATTTTACAGTGCTAGCGCTGTTTTGGATCCCCCGGATCCAACATGCTTCTTGGATTTGGAAACACAAGTAAAGCCGGAGAGGCATGGTGTTTCTATAAAATTCGAATGTGGTTTAAGTCTATGGGAGGGTTCGAGCTCGTGTTTCAGCCTCGCCTTAAAAATGTTGACTGTAGAATGACTTGGGTGCTGCTCTTAACAAGTCTGGAAGTCTAAAACATTGCTGGGTTCCAATAGAAAATAGGGTCATCTTAGCATAGAATGCCACCAATTCTCTATATTTGTAATGTCTTTTCAAGATAAAGCTTTTGATAATCGTGTTTAAGTTCTCCTTGGCTATACCAAATCTCATACTTAACAGTCTTAACTGGACAAATTGCCTACCTTATCAATACTAAAAACAGGTAAAGAGAGCAAAAGAAATTTATTTTCTATTTGAGTACAAGGATCAAGTATTTGAGTAAAATGATCAGGACCCCAACCCTCAATTACTACATGGGTTTCCATATGAAAAAACAGTAGATGGGTTTGAATGTGTTGTTCTCCACCTATTGAATTAATAATACACAACCAATCTGTTTATAACAAAAAAATGGAAGACAGAAAAAGAAAAAGCTATAAGAAAATGAAAAATGGAAAAAACAGGCTGAATCGGCTATATATATATGTTGTTCCTAGAATGTTACATCTCACTATGAGCAGCAAGGTTACTCAGCAACTAAACAAAAACAAAATTTGGCCGTGACACTCTTCCCCTTTCAGTTGCTTCTACTTTTAGGCTGAAAGTGTTCCGTCGTTATTCGGATCCCACTCTTCTTCAGCCTCTTTACCACTGACTAGCACAGCACCATCAATAGAATCGGCATCCACTTCAACAGCCTCTTCTTGTCCCTCTTCTTCTCCATTTTCTCCATTCTCTTCTTGTCCTTCTTCTCCGCTCTCCTTTGCCTCCTGAAAAGGAGATATAAGTAAATTGTACCACAAAGAGTAAACTAAGAGTAGGTTTATCAAATAAACTGTAGGGAATTCCATACATCATCCACAAATTATTAAAAATAGACGGGAAAAGAAGCATTATACATGCAAAGGAAAGAAGGTGCATACCTCATGATCCACATCTCCGTTTTCTTGGGGTGCCTCTTCTTCTTCTTCTCCTTCTTCCAGTTGCATATTTTTAAATGATTCCACAAGGTTGACATTTGTTCTTTCAGAATAACTTACATATTCTACGGCAGGAGGATAAGAACCCCTATAGATAAATCGAAACGTTAATACTCAAATACAGCATTACGCAAACATTGTACACATACAAAATTAGCTAGGCAATTAATAGCCATATTTCTGATACTGATGCAACAGATATAACATGTCAGCAGAAATCTTTACACTACGATAATGTAAAAGAGCCTGCGATATCTATGGCTCTCGTGTCGGGGTAAAGAAAACACATGGTGGTAAAAACCACAATACAAGACTCAGCTGCTACATTTTTCACACTGTGTTAATGGTTTCTCTATGCAGGTATATCTTTCTCTGTACCTCTGAGCAACTTGTAGAAAATGATAAATATTTGGGGGTGCAGATGAGCAAAAGGTACAATAGATCCAAAGACTACCTAGTTTATTGAAGTCTCTGTGTTTTCTTAAATGTAACATCAACTTTCAAACTCCAAGTCCCCATAAATGTGATTACGATATGCATGACAAACTTGCAGGCATATTCTTAATTTTTCATTATTAGTAACTAAAAGTCAAGAAACACTTATGCAGCACCTGCTTAAAGCGTCGTAGCTTGACTAAGCATTCTCAAAACATGAATCCCAAAAACCAATGCCAAAAATATCAAAAATTCAAAATGCAACAAAATGAAGGTGAAAACTATAGAAACCTTTTCTCTGCAACTTTGGTTTCAACGGACAAGGCTATTTGCCAATCCTCGAACAAGTTAGAGTATTCCTCGGGATCAGCCAAGGACTCTGCAGCTTTTAGGTTAATCTGTGAACAGAACAAACCAGTTTGTTTACCTTTGCTCATCATAACGAATATAATTTAATTGCAGAAACAAGACAAATGGATAAACCCAAGGAAAAAGAAAACATCTTGATCATTAGATAGAAAACATAAGCTAAGAATATCAAGAGCTTTTCCATCAAAGTCAAAGCAACCTTATTCAGATCTTTTCTCCAAAGTGCTACTATCTCTGAAACCTTGCTAGGAAGATATGACCGCGCCATTAACGCAGCCTCGGGTATACGATGACTGTAATAAGTAAACACCAACAAGAACGTGAAGTTAGATCTGTTGCGAGTATTTTCTTGGTTTTCATCAAAAAACAAATACAAGGACGAAGACTTACCTGTCGACCAATAACTGGAGACACTCTTCTAATTTACCAAGCATGAATAGGCAAAGAAATGCTACATTGTTCTTCCCTTGCTCTTTAGCAAGTGATGCAAGTTCTGTTATTCCCTTTGAGTCTCCAAGAGAAGAATATAAAAGCAACAAACCACTCAAATCCATGGCATACTGCAAACATTCCTCAGCCATTTCCAACTGCAACAGGAAAGATAAATTTTGCTCAAGACCAAGTGGAACTTTACAGAAGTGCAAGAGAATGAATCATAGATTTCACAGCCTAAAAGCCAACAAGAGTAAAATTCAGATGACATAATTATCCACCCTTAGTAATTATGTTTTGTAAAGTATTGTTACAGAGATGCAAGAGAATGAATCACAGATTTCACAGTGTAAAAGCCAACAACAGTAAAATCCAGATGACATACCCTTAGTAATTATGTTTTGTAAAGTATTGTTACAATTAAAAAAAGGAAACTAGATTATTTTATAACTTCATTCCTCAACTGCCACATTATTGGAATTACACTTTGAATTCAGTTTACCGTTTTATATCTCTGAAAGATACTTCCTAAATCCTCTGAATTGCAACGCTGCCTCTGGTCATTTTTCATTTTCAAGATATCAAACAAGCTATGAAATTGGTATTTAGTACCTTTCCGGAGGACATAGCTAATTCTCCCAATTGTTTCCATTTTGATTCACTCTTTACTTCAACAGCAATGGCCTACAAAACGAAATTTTGCACTTTATCACGATCCAAAATAATGACCGCACAGATTCATTGTGCCAAGGACAGATGGCAATTTAGGCAATAGTTATGGTCAACGTATAAGTAGTAACAATAGAAACTAACCTTTGCAACATCTAGTCTTCCAAGCTGAATAGCTAAATCAAATCTGTAATTTGGATCAGTAGCTACTTCCAGCGCATCCTCTAGCATACCACGAGATTCCAAGAAATGAGCCACACTGCAGCGTGAAATTGGTTCATTAGAAGCTCAGAAAATATGACACCTGAATTACAGGAAAACTAAAGATTTTACCTATTATGATGCTCCTTGGGAATAGACGGTAGAATTTGACTGGCCCGTTCCAGGTCTCCACGCATCACAAGAGTTTTGTACTCAATCAAACTAAGAAGTAGGGTATATCCAATAACACTGCATGTATAAACCATGAAGACAAACAATGAGCATGAGAGATGTCACAGATTTTCCAAAAAAAAGGTTTGCAATCCCACTCACTTGAACTGTTTGTCTATGAGATAAACCCGACTGTGACTTGCAAGATAACCCAGCAAATACATAGGACGATCCAGGTGGAACATGGTAGTCACCTGAAATAATTATAAAGTGAATCATGCAACGCATCATTCATGAAAATGAAAAAACACCCAGAAGGTGTATGCATAAGAAAATCTAGAGAAATTAAGATGTTTATACTTATACCTCGCCACCAACACAGTAGTTAAGTCTCCAAGTAGAGTTACTGTATATAAAACAATCCCCAACCCATAATCCTGTTCTGACCCGTTCATTTGTTTCGTGGAGAAGCTCAAAAGCATCTTCAACACCCTGATCATCAGTTGGTTTTCCACCATCCAAATATGAAGATACAATATCTCTCTGACACATTGAATGAATAAGTCAGTTTACAAGCCAGGATACTGAATCTTATACTACACAATAAGTGCTAAAATAGTAACTAACAACAGAAAAGTGAGATCCCTTAAAAAGGGAGCAAAAGACAGGTCAGAGTAGTACATTGTACTTGAGGATGTAGAACGAAGTATCACTAGCAATTGCCACCAAGTCACCACTATCAGCCCAGTAAACGTTCTGCAACAGCCAAATTAATAAACGAATGTAACATCAACATAAGTGCAACTTTTTAGAATCAAGCACAGATATTTGGTGCAAGCTTCAGTACGTACTTTGACATTGACATCAATCCGGCGAATTAACCTGCATTCAGCCCAATCATAAAAGCAGATAAAGTCATTTGAGCACATCGCCAGCAAAGTTCCCCCAAAAATACGCTCCGCAGAAAATGTTGGTCGAATACTTTTCTTTTCCTGAAAGATAATAGCTTCGTTAACCACTTCATGACTTCCGTTGTTTAGCAAGCACAATTATGGCAAGAATTGAAGTGCTTCGCCAACAAGAAAACATGGATTTAAAAAAATTAATGAAACTACTGATAATAAAAACATATTTTGCCCATATACAAAGATGATTATTAGTGTGAAGCTGGATGCTTTAAACTTATCTTCAGTACTGCATCGATGAGGAGTCTTCTTAAACTGGAAACTAGGTGATCTAATGAGACATCTTTCTAGAAGAGGAACATCAGAAGTTCACTCAAGAATGAAACTTCCAATCCACTTAACACAATGGAGGGACACATGATATATAAAACATCTAACCATTAAAGAAGGAAAGGAAGGAGCTCCATTTTCAGAACAAGGTAGATGCTTCATCAGCTAAAGTATACAAAATACAGAGGAAGAGTGGGGAAAGTCGAGAACCATTTGATCTGGCTAACTCATCTACCACCTGGTCACTGCAGTATCCAGTCTTAGGAGGCTACAAACAGCAGAATGCATGATTGGACTCGACTTTATAAAGCCTAATATTAGCTATAGCCTTTCAAGAATCTCAACTGTAAACACTAAGGAGCTAGTGATGTAGTGGCTCAAACATCTGCCAACAGAAGACTTTGCTAAGGTCCATTAGTTATGCTTGTAGTCTTGCATAAACAGGTATGTGAAAAGCTACTATGTAAGTGGTAGGACATTTTACGGGATCACTTAGCCATTTAATTTTAATAGATTACAACAAAAAAAGAAAAAGAAGTCAGGTCTGTTGGGACACGTACAGAAAAGTTCAGATGGATCTCCATTTAATAGGAAATAAAGGACACGGACACAGTGTCGGTGTGTCGTGTCCAATACGTTACCTTGACACGACAACTTAAAAAACTAGAAAACGGGGACACGGATAGCGAGCATAGAAAAATAATTACATATATGTATATGACTAATAAATACAGACTCCATTGATATTTCTACGTATCTCCATCATCTCATAGATATAGCTGTAGTTGTGGGAGAATATCTCCATTTTTGCTAAAAAATCTAATGGAGATCAGTGGTTAGTTTCGGGAGTGTCTCTATTTTTATTACTAAAGACAAAACTCCTTATTGAAGCTAAGAAAACATGTTTCTACTAAAGATAATGGTTCTTATACAAGTTAGAATGAAGAAAACATTTTCTTTCCTAATATAAGTATGTAAAAAATCAATAGCTGAAGTGTTTTTTAATTTTATTAAATATTTTATTCTTGTCTTGGTAATTGAGCTGTGTCCTGTGTGTCGGACACGAGTGTCCGTTCGTCGAGTGTCGACACGGCGTATTTTTTATTTATGGAGTGTCCTTGTAACACAGGAAATAATTCAATATACTGGCACTGCTATACAGGACATGGTTGTCATAGGATGACAGACATCAAACCCAAGATCTAACTGAGAAACGAGATTCTGAGCAGATCACGCATGCAAGACTAGAAAGTGTAGTGAATAGTTTGCCAATTTCTTGTACAATTAGAAAGAAACTAAATTAGCAGCAACAAGAGTGTAGGCAAGATTTTGACATTCTTGTGCTGCCTTCAGTAAACAACCTCTCAAGTGACAGTCCTAAGCGAATTAAATACTAAATAATAGTATTAATATAGTAGGAGCCAAACCTGAAAAGTTTTACTGAAGATCTTAATCCTTGATGTACTTTCTCTGACACAATACTCGCCATCTAGTGACCAGGCAATTTCCAATGCAGAGCCAAAAGATCTATTTCTCCATGCTAAAGCTGTATATATAATATACTCTCCATCCCCGCAGACAACAACAAACCTCCCGTTTGGGTTGTGCTTTAAGCTCTGAAACAAAATAGGGGGATTCCAATCAGTATCCATAATCATTTATAATATCTAAAAAAACGGTCAATCTTATCATAATATCATCTTCCAAGCAACAAAAGCATGATAGAAACTTTCAATCAGATACCTACCCAAATATCAAGATATTATATTTCATTCTACAAATTTTATCATGCTAAATCCCAGGAATAGCACAACTTTAAAAAAATAATAATAATAATAATAATAATAATAATCTTCTATATGGTGGCTGGCACCCAAATTATGCTATACCATCCTGCAATGACGATTATCATCATACTTTAAAGGGAACATGTTAACTAAGAGAACTATGTCAAAATATTCGAAAAGACGTGGCTAAATTTATTATAGGAGACGACAGTAGAAAAACTTACTTGGGGGTAAAGATCACATGTTCCCAACTCTTTTACAGCCAGAGGCAATCTTTCTCCATCAGTGACCTATAAACAGAACAGCAACACCAATAAGTCAAGTTCAAATAAAGGTCCATCGCACATAATATATGGAAGAAGTTGGTTGAATTAGTTTGCCAGACCTCAACATCTGCTCCAACACTTTTAATGTTCACTGTTTGAATTTCATTATGCTTAGCCCATATGATTTTCCCGCTACTGTCCATACTTGCAACTGGTACTTCTTTTCCGATCTTTATCATAATGGTGCCTTCATCATATCCAATTACAATCCTGTGCCACAGGAAGGATTATTAGGTACTATAAGAAAAGGGAAGATGACTTCATTGACAATTTCATTACTTTGATTTTCCACAGATTCAAACTAGTAATTAGAATTGTTCACAGGAAACTGACTTCTAAGTCTCCACTCACCTTTTGTTTGGTAACTGAGAAGGAAAGTAGGGTAAGTGAATCTCAAGAGTTGACACTCAAAGACTGCTTAAATAGTGACATTGGGTCATTTTATCACTGGTGAAAACTGACAGGTACAAACAATAATAACAACCAATATTGAACACGGGAATCTACTGCTCACAAGTTCTTTTTTGTATGATACTGCTTACAAGTTCAATGAATGGCTCGAAATACATTTTTATCCTAAAGACTTAACACATTGTATTGCTGGGATTCGGACGTATTATATCCTTCTGGAATTTAAGGTGATTCGATTCGCATAACTTGTACTTGGATACAGTACAAGTTTCCTTGGTGCTTTCTTATTTTCTGGTTACTTTTCTCATCAACTAGCAAATACTCTGTAGAAGTTGTGTCTCCATACTCTTCCATATACCTATTATTACCAATTAAAATATCCAAAAATATGAACCACTTACCTCCGTGAACCTTTCATACACCCAACGGCCCAAACTCGCTCAAAACCATAGTTCAATGTGTTCTCAAGCCTGCAAATTTTAGCATGTGAAGGTATCAGCAAAACTGGATATGTACAAAGTACAAACACGCAAAACCTCTGGACATGAACTTCAATTATTAAGCTTATGAAAGAACAACAAAACCATTGTTACATATTTAATGAATCTTAGATATGAAAGATAAAGATAAGTAGATTATAATATCAGTCTTCTGGATATTTATTTGATGAATATCTTGAGCTTCATTTTATGCTTATGATATATGATAACAGTGGGAATCAAGAAAAAAATATTCTGGAGTAGAAGCCTCTGAATTATCCAGATGTCACACAACCAGGACTCTAGATGGTTCAGATTTTTAGATAACCATGACGATGTTATATTCAGAGAAGATCCAACTCAAATTGAAACTATAAGGATTCTGAATAGATAGTTGTAATTAACAAGTGCAAAGAAGATTATACCATAGGACAACTACCTATAAGTGGTCGCATGCCATACCCGGACCGTCCCATCCTCGGACCCTGTAATAATTATGGGAAGTTCCGGATGGAAGGAAACGGCCGAAACATTGTGAGTATGACCTTCTAGTGTCTGGACACAACTTTTTGTTTGGTAATCCCACACCTGACGGCACAAAGCATCGAAGAGAGTGGTCAGAGCAATGACAGGAAAAGAAAAAATACGAAAGAAAGAGTACAGGTTTTAGATTAGCAGACCTTTGCAGTTTGATCATCAGAGCCAGTAATCAGATACGGTTTATCACCGCCGGTGAAATATTCAACACAATTTACCCCTTTCAAATGTGCATCCAGTGTAAAATTTGGATCAGGAGAGCCAAGATTCCAAATCTGGATAGATACACGTTTTTCAGGATCATGAATAGGAAGCCGAACATCGTATGTCTCATACAAAACAAAGTACAGTTTGGAACAAACGCACATTAAGCTTTTCAGTCAAACCTTTATTGTGCGGTCAAGAGAGGCACTTGCAAAAGTGTTGGTGTCTTTTGGATTAAATGTTACTTGCATCACATAGTGTGAGTGCCCCTCAAAAATCTGAGTGCACATCCAACCTTTCTCCCAGTCCCAGAGCTTTATGAGCATGTCATCAGATGATGATATCACATATGGAAGTGTTGGGTGGACGGCCACGCACCTAATGTAGTCAGTGTGTGCTTCAAACACCTTAACTTTATCCATTGTGTTATAATTGTAAACACGAATGTACATGTCATCAGCCCCAGCAACAACCCATTGCTTACGTGCAATAAATTTAGAAGATCGAACTGCAAACATAAATTGGTAAACATGTTAACAATATCAGTACAGTGCCAAATTATAAAATCAACGAAGTAACAGGATATCCTACAATACCTGGTAACTCGGTAACCTCAAAAGATTTTACCATCGTCTGCAGCAGAATTAAGCATTAACATAAGTACAAAAAAGGTCAACATTTGTGTTCATGGGAAAAAAATGGATCTTTGAAAGAAAAAAAAAATCTACCTGGTAACAACATTTCACTTTCAGGAAAGATAATTTACAAGAGTTCAATGCTTTACTGCATGTAAATTAACTAAGAGCGATACTAAGATTTGTGATGGGACCTGTGGAGATGTCATACTAAGGTTTGTGACTATAGAGTTAAATATTCAAAAGGGATCTAGGGCGTGATTGGTTACGCAAGGAGAAAAGGTTCCTGGACGAACCACATTGCAGTTGCACATTCATTGTGTTATAGAGGGTAATACTATAAACCCTCATCTACATTTGAAACGACAACAGATCCATACCTGTGACTGGTAGTTCCAGATACAGACACTTCCTGAATAAAGACTCGCCAGAATCCTGCAAAAAAAAAGAAGTTTGATGTAGTTGACATTTGGACTTGAATCATACATCATACCGAAAACACTTGATAAAACAAAAACAAAATCTCAAATAAAGATCGTAGTTACCATGGTTCACTAGGATGAAGATCAACAGACTTAACTCTTTCAGATCTCTGAGCTAGTTTTTTCTGATCCAAAACATACAATCATCAGCAAAAATTCCAATAAATTCGAAGAAATAACAAAACGTAACAAATTGAAGACCATTACCTTGATATCTAGTCTGAGAGGCTTCATAATCGCCGAAATTACGCAGAAAATTCACAAAAACAGATCCACATTAATCAGTGCCAGCTCCAATTGAAAATTAAAAAACACAGATCTCACAGTAACTCAACAACTTAAACTAATTCAAACTGAATTACTCAAATACAAACCAAGATATACTGATATTATTACCACATTGGCATTTACATAACCAGTAATTCACCAGATGCAGCCATTTTTCAATGAGAATGAAATTGCAACCATTGAATATAAGTGTGTATTAGGAGTCTTACCATTTTTTTCTTCGGAAACTGTAAAACTAAGCTTGTGGTGATTGTAGATCGAGAATCAGTAACCCTAGAAATCGAGGTGAGATCAGAGAGAGGGATCCATCACTGGGGTGGGAGGGAGGGAGAAAGAAAGGAAAGAAATTAGAAATGCGTTTTTGCTTTCTAGTTACGTAAAATACACATGTTTTTAATGAATTTACGAAAACACCACTTTCAAGACTGAACCGGCTCAGCCTGCCACTACCGCCACAACTTATCATCCCAAGAGTCGAGACCGATAGCAAGCCTAACTTCGGCCCTATTCATATTCACAGAGGAGATGGGGACAAATACAGTAAAACTTCGATAAATTAATATACTTGGGACTGCCAAATTCTATCAATTTAGCGAAGTATTAATTTATCGATAAATTAATAAGTTATTAATATATCGAAGCATACCAAATTAAGATTTCAAAAATAAGTTTTTAAAACATTTTCCATAATAAGATTTCGAAAATAAGTGTGTAGAACAGTTTTCCTATAATAGTAAGTATTTAAAAAATTTATTTTCAAATCAAATTATTTACTAATTATTTTATGACATAATATCAGATAATATATTGCATATTATGTGTGTAAATACAAAAACTTTGATGTTAAAATTAAAACAATAAGAAAAACAATACAAGAAAATCATTGCGGAACTTCTCAACATATTACAAAAAATTGGAAATGGAGTCCAATATTATACAAATGTGAACAAGAAACAAATAATTTTGGATTCATATTTTAATAAAGCACCATAAGCAGTGATATTACACTGATTATTAATTTATATATTAGTTGGGCCCTATTGGAAGCTTAAAATTTTTATTATCTTATAAATTTAGCGGGGTTATTAATTTAGTACATTCGGGGAATGGATGCGGAATTATCGATTGGGGGGTATAAAGTGGGTCTCGGGGTTGTATCGGATCACTCACCTTTACTTGAGGTTGTGTTAATATACCCAAACCAAAGAATGCTCCTATGAGGTTTCAAAAAATGTGGCTTGAACATCCGGGGTTTATGAAGTTAGTAGAAGACATTTGGAATGCACATTTGTCGATCCTCTGCTTTGTCTTTATGCAAAACTCAAGAGACTTAAGCAAACTTTAAAAGAATGGAACTGGGTGTATTTGGAAATGTCCAAACAAAAATCAAAGAAGTGAGGAGAATGTCCATTAAAGTGAGACACTCCGAAATCTAATTCTTTAACTAGAGGATACAAATGGAAATCAGTTACTGATCAAGAACAGATTGCAGATCTTTTGGTTGAGTTCTTTGAAAAAAAATTTCAGTATCAAGAAGGTATTATTGATGATTCTTTACTCTCTAACATTCCAAAAATTATCACTGAGCATGATCAACAGATGCTAGAAGCAATTCCAACAGCTGAAGAAATTCATCAAGCAATCCTTGATATAGATGAAGAAAGTGCCCCAGGTCCTGATGGATTCTCAGGTATGTTTTATAGAAAATGCTGGAACATTATTCAACAAGACTTTGTTGAAGCAGTTAAATTTTGTTGGAAAAGGAAATTTATTCCCAAGGGTCTTAATTCCAATTTTTTGGTTCTTCTACCAAAAGTTCAAGGAGCTAAAAAGCCTAACCAATTTAGACCTATAGGGTTGAGTAATGTAAGCTTCAAGGTATTTACAAAAATCATTACAACTTAATGGGAACATTGATCTCCAAACTTATATCTCCCAGCAAGTGGCCTATGTTAAAAGGCGAAGTATTCATGAAAAAATGATATTATTTTAGCGAAACCATTAGTTATTAATTTATCGAAGGATTAATTTAACAAACTCTAATTGACATAATGGGTGTTAATGTCAAATCATTTGGGATTTGATCAATGAATTATTAGTTCATCACACCCTGAATATCCCAGATGTTATTTTTCAATGGCGGAATTAACCTAGTTTGATTGGGGCCAAACATTTTAATTGGGGCATGGAGCCAAGCACTAGAGGACAAAAGAGCCCCATCACCACAATCCTAATTTGGGTCACCCCTTATAAAAATATTTTTAAATGGCTAAAATGCCCCTTAGTGATTAGTATTAAGATTTAATTAAGTTGATTAGTGTGATAATTTTGTTTAGATAAAATCGCTAGTTTTGGGATTAAAATTTGTTCCGGGAAATTTTAGTTTTGGGTTTTTTTGTTTTGAGAAGAAGAAGAGGAGTTTTGAGAGGAAAAACTAGGGTTTTAGAAATGAGTGATTCAAGTGGAGGGAATGAGGTTGGTGAAGGTTCAAACAATAACCATGATTGTGTTGATGGTAAAATTGTATCAACTAATCCTATGGATTGGATGTTTGATGAAGAGATGTTAATGGAGGAATCCATGAATAATGGTGGAAATGAAGATCCTACTGCTCAAAATGAAGGAACCGATACTCAAAATGAAGAACCCGCACCTCAAAACAATCAGGTAAACCTCATATACTCTTGAAATTGTCTGAATGGTGCTCCAAGGGGTCGATTGATGGTCACTATGGAACTAGTCAGTGGGAGAGTCGTTATAGTCGGGGTTTGGATTCATTAACGACTCTTCAAAGTCGTCAGTGTATTGGAACTACCAATGACGACTTAAACCTGCAACTTTTCCAGGTTATGAAAAATCGTTAGGTTGGTGTGATAAACACTAACGACTCTTTATGTTAGGTCAAAAAGGGTCGTTAATTTTTTTGGTTTACAGACAAACGACTCTAAACCCAGAACTCTCAGTAAATAAAACACTTAGAGTCGTCATATATGTATTCGTAGAAGCTGACGACCCTATCCCGCCATTTCAAATTTTATGTAGAGTAATTCGATGTTTTATTTAAAATACTAACGACCCTTGAGCTGGATTATCATAACTTTTGATTTCATAGAATCATTTCATTAAATTGTAAAAGGCATACATCTTTCATAGCGATACATTGAAGGAAATGAAATACAATAGATAATAACGGTGCACTTAATCATAAATGGCGTAATTATACATGGTGCCTTCCAAGATAAAGTAGCAATCGTCGAACTCAAACTTTTTCCCACGAAGCTCCTCGTAATAGCCATACGCCTTCCTCAACTCAAAAACGCAAACATACTCAGTTAGTATTGTTGAAAGCTTTGGATAAGTTTTACCTCTTGTTTAAATACTTACTCTTATAGCACCCAACATATTGGGCATGGCTTCCCTTGCGGCCTTGATTTCTCTTTTGAAAACTTCACACTCGAAGAATATCTCCTCGAACCGTTCCTTAACGAGTTTCAATTGCAATTTTCGTCTAACGCCACAAAAACGATGGATACACGGTTCCACCAAGCATCCGATGTTTGATCAATGTCTTTTCCTAGATCTTCAAAGTGGTTTGTGACTGTTTTCCAAGCTCTCACAATAGCGCGATTCTCTTCCGAAGTGTAAGTACTAGTCATGGTGTTTCCTCTTCTTTTCCTCTTGGATAATAACGAATGAGAATGAATGTGAAGGTTGAGAATTATGGTTTAGGTGAAGAAGAGGTGAGATATGGGTCTCTATTTATAGAGATTAATGACGCAACAGTCACTTTTTTGAATTTTTAACCGTTGCCCGACTCAACCACATTTGGTGAATTCAAAATTCACATTAACTGCTTTAAGGATCGTTATTATATATATTAACCAAGTGACGACTCTTGATGATCAAAAGAGTCGTCTATGTGTTTTGTTTACTGAATGACGACTCTAACGTCAAAGACTCTCTGTGCTAAGTTAACCGGTTGTCAGCCGACACAAATATAAATTACACTTTCTTACTATTCAAAATATATAATGAAGCAAGGGCAAGAAAGGATCGTTCCCACAGAGAGGTATAGGTTGTCAAATTGTTTCGGTATCTTATAAGTAACACGGGGGATTTTCTGATTGTGAAAAGAAAAATAAACAAAAAGCAAAACAATAAAAAGTAAACACGCAAATCAAGGATGAGAAAGTATTGGTCATGGATTTCGTCTTCAATCACAAACATGTTTTCAACACAATAACTAGAATTGATATTTTAATCTCAACTTTTATCAAAGGCCCTAGAATACCTTGATCGCAAGAATATCCCGCTAATCTCCTCTTGTCATCAACAAACACATTAAAAGATGCGAATATGAATTCTATCTAAAAGAACAACCTAACGTGTAAAAGCACTAATCAAGTTTAATTCCCTAGATGCATTAGGTGCTATGAAATCAGACCAATCAAAGCAATCGAACGTGTAAAAGCACTAATCCAATTTAACAAAGGTTATGGTTCACATAAGATCATAAGAATATATCACTACAAACTATAATCTTATTTATGCTACTTCAAATCAGGAATTATCACTTTTGCGTATAATAACCCTAATCTAGCAAAAGACATGCATGTGAGTTCTACCAATTTGCAACTTGACAAAACAAACATTCAATCATATGACAATATTAATGGTGAATCATAAACGATAATACGAGAGAAAACTAATTTATTGAACAAAAACTCATGTTGGGAAATCCAACTAATCCATAACCAAAAGAAAACTCTAGCTCATATTCATGGAGTTCATAACAAGAAGAAAGAGAAAAGACTTCATGGTGTAAACCCTAGACAACAAAGTAGAGGCAAAAAGATAGATAAATGATATCTCATAGTTCTAAAAGTCTTTCCTTTAAATAGCTCTCTTGTTTCCAAAATTAGGTCTAATCTTCAAAAGTCCACTAGATAGAAGTCCACCAAGCCCATGTGTGAGGAAAACCCATGTGAAAATATGTCCCAAAAGAGGTCGACGGAAAACTGGTATTGTGGACGGAAATCGGCCGGAATCCGGCACCGGAAAGTAGCTCAGGTGACCGGAAAAGTCCGCCCGGTCACCGGTCAACGAGTCATCTCGGGTCAACTCAGAAGTCAGACCGAGTTAACACCGATTCAGCTATCTAACTCGGCCAAGTTGGTCAGGCCATTGCACATGCCATATCTTCTGTTGCACTATCATTGTGCTTCACCAGTGTAAATCCAGCCATGATGGCTGTTCATCCTGCACTTTTACCAACCTACACAAGCATCTACATACACCTCCTATTGCCAATGCAGTCTCCAGCATCACCAGTGCTCAAACAGCCTTGCCGACACTTCCCCTTGCAGCGCACTCATCACAACAAAGATCAGCTCAAACCATTTCGCAGCGTCAATACCAGCCCAGAAACTCACCCATTCACCTGCATATTTAACACTCCAGCTCAAAACCTGCAACTGCAATCAACCAGTCCATTGCAGTAGCTCAATAGCTCCACCATTCCCTAACCTTCTCGGCTTGTATTCAAAATCCAAACAAAACCACCGAATCGTAGCCTTTCATCCATGCCTGCATAAATTCCGCCTCTTTCCTGCAAACATACATTCACATTCAAGCCATAGCACACAAGCTTTCATTCCAGCCATGAACCACCATCTTCTTCCCATCTGAGACTGCAATAACATCTTCTCCTCTGCCATTTTAGCTCACAACTGCGGACACTAAATCCTAACAATTCAAGCACAAAATCCATATTCTTAATTTATCTCAGCTCGGATCCCGAGTCCCTGTAATCTCATCTCCATTCTCTATTCCGTTGCAGCTTCTCAATGACTCAGCTGCGGCACCTGTTATTTCCTCAATCACCTCCCTGCAGCTTGCAATCCATTCAATCTTCTTCCTAGTTCAACACCAGTAAGCTCAACTCATTCACTGTGACATCAATTCACTACCAGTTCAAACCCATTTGCAAATTCACAACAGACCCTTAGCACCACCACATCTAGCTCCTGCAATCTTTCCCTGTAATTCAATTCCAGCTGCCATACACAAGAACCCTGTCCTCCTTGTACTTGGTAACCATTCATTCTCAGTACCACCCAACCACCAGATGCACCAACAGCTACCACTGCATACATGCATCTATATCGCCACCTGCAATCCATAAGCTCTACTTCCATAGCCATACTCAGAACCACCTGACTCAGCCACCACTTGTAGCTTCTTTCTGTAGTCTCAGCAGCTGTAACTTCATTCACTTTCCATCCTCAAGAACTCCACATTCCTTGTAACTACCAATGCCATAGCCTGCAATCAAACACCAACTGCAACAACAGCTACCACTTCCATGAGTTCATCCCTGGTAGCTCCAGCCATTCCACTATGCCTAGCCATTGCATAAATTCCAGCTCATAAGACTTGAACTTTATTCTGCATCACTTCCTTCTACAGTTCAGCCACCACTCTATTCTTGTTCTTGACATCAACAGAACATACACCATAGCCACAATTTTTGCTTTACTGACTGTGTAAGCTCAACTTCAACTACCACAGTACTGCCATCTTGAATCTCCATTTTATAGACCCATCTTCTGCACTTCCCTGTAATCTCAATGGAGACTTGGCCTATTCAAAACCAACACCATCTTCATAATCTTGCCAGAACTCGATAACTCCCTGCCATCAGCATCACCTGCTCCCTGCAATCTCCACTGCAGCCTATACACAACTCCAGCTTGGACTGCACCTGCAATTGCTCTTCACATCACCATCACCTGTAATTCCAACGCCATTCTGCAAAGCATTGAATCTGTGTATCACCTCCATTCAGCATAGGCTAACCCCGGTTCAGTCCCAGACCACAACACCATCTTAGTTCTTATCTCCAATCGAATCCACAATCAACATCATCAGATTCACATCTCAACAGAGACAGCTTCAATTCAGACTTCTCCTTTCTCCTGTCTTTCACCCTAATCCCATGAATATCAGCACCACAGCAAAACCCTAACCTCAATCGTGTTCAAACTCAATTCGAACCCTAAACCCATTTCTGCTTCAATTTCTGCTGTAAATTTGATTCTCAAGCAAAACCCATCTCTAACTCCTCACTGAAAACACCAAAGAACACGAGAATCTTATCATAATTCATAACATGAGTACCTTCCTCTCTATCTCAGATTCAGAAACCCTCATTCTATGGATCTTAATTTCCAATTCTTCTCCATGTTTTCTTAACAACACAGTTTATCATCTCCTTTATTTGATCCAACATCAGAGCCTTAATTTCTATCGTTCAAACACAAACCCCATCTGTTTCTCGTCTCCCTTCCTCTTTACTCTCTCTGAATCTCAGACGAAATCTGATTGAGAATTGAGAGTAACGGTTTCTCTGGATAAGGTAGGTGTAGGAATTGAAACTGATATAGGCACCACGGATTTGGATAGGGGCCATCTGAGAATGACAACATTTTCTATTTAACTGTCTGTTCTGCGAGACTGACAGTTCAACTCAGTTAACAGATTCTGAAACTCCGATCCGCTTCAAATGCTCGCAGCTTCTTCGTACAACGTCGGAATGATCTCATTCTTTCGCCACTGGCTTCGTCTTTTCTTTGTCTTCAAGACAATGAGAAGAAATCCTGGATTAGATCTAGTTCCATTTCTTTTTGCTCCAAAGACTCCAACACACCTATTAACTCAAAACTAAACATAAGAGATGCAATTTGCAAGGGTAATAGCAAAGAAAGCATAAATACTAGATATAAAATTAGGTGTTTTACAACACCTATCAAATTCCCCCATACTTAGACTTTGCTAGTCCTCGAGCAAATCAAACAAAACAATTCTAAATCATACATGCAACTCCGTGTCGTCGAGGCTACGGTCACTTTTAGCATAAATAACAAGCCTTTAAACCCCTAGGTGTCCCTAGTGGACGAGTTATAGTCTCGTGAGGGTTTACTAGAGATATACCCACAAAACCTACTTTTCCAACTTAATAGTTCTCCGTAATGATAACATCCAACGCGCTAAGAAGACATAGAAATTCTGCACACTAGTCATAAGAGGTTAGACACATAAATGAACACAATCTCATCCTTAAAAGTTGAGAGAGAAATAACCATCCCTTCTCGAAAGAAATTCGGGTTCGGAGTGATCGAAAGTCTCGACTCTGCCTCACAAGAAAGGGTTTTATGAAGTTGCTCTCAATAATAAACAGCTTTTTTTATAGGTCACACATGTGTCCAGGTAGGAATGAAGAGAGAATCCTGCGACACGTTGAATGGTAGGAAGGCAAACCTTCCGAATTGTTTTGAAAACCCACATCTTTTAATATTTTGAAAACCCATTTTTCTGACGATCTCTAAGAAAGGAAATCAACCATTTAACGAAGGTGGGAATATGCTTACTTACCTCGTTATCCGTTCGGCGTGCAGCTAGCACCACTCTCACAGCATCCATAGAAACGTCTTCGGTCTTCAATCGGTGTCTTCATCTCCGTCTTCGGTCTTCAACTCTTGATGATAACTCTTGAACTTCGTAGAATCTCGACAATATGATTCTTTCCTCTAATTCCTTGTTGCTTGAAACTTCTTTGTAGATATTCCTTCTTTCCATTGGCTTTAAAAGAATAAAACTAAAAACAAACTATACAAACCCAAAATATTTTTTTTTTCTTTTTTTCTTTTTCTGTTTTTTTTTTTATCATTTTTTTTTAATCAATAAAAAAAATAAAACAAATACAAAATAAAAACGAAATAAAACAATAAAACTAGTAATGAACCTAAAGAAATTTTCTCTTGTCTCTTTTTTTTTTCATATATTTTTTAATTTAATTTATTTATTTTTTATTTATTTTTTTTTAGACAAGAGAAAACAAAATACAAATAAGATAAAATAGAATGCAAGTACAAAGGCCATGGTGTAAGTACTTTACCGCTTGATTCTTCACAACTTATATGTCTTGATATCATAAACTTCTCGAACTCTCATCTTTATAATCTCCACTCTTGTATATTAGTCTTCAACTTATAAAAATTCTGCTCCTTGTTTTGTTGCTATACTTGAATCTGAAATCTGCTCATTTCTGTACTGTTGCTTGTAAACCTCGAACGTGTTCAAATTTCCTTCAAATTTGTGATGCTCCTCTTGTTGATGATGATGGTGTTTCTATGGACCTGTTGGTGTAGAGAGACAAAGTGGATGGTGCTAACTGCGAACAAGATTACAAGTGGAATGTAAGTTAGCAATTCGATGT
This sequence comes from Papaver armeniacum, assembly GCA_023531295.1. Lineage (NCBI taxonomy): Eukaryota > Viridiplantae > Streptophyta > Magnoliopsida > Ranunculales > Papaveraceae > Papaver > Papaver armeniacum. Next base: position 3,813 of record JAJJWW010012282.1, on the reverse strand, counting down.
CACCATCTTGGTTGATAAAAATAGCACTCAAGCGATCAAAATAGTGCTTCTATGGTGGGAGGTTGGACAACTCACCATTCTGCCCGGAATTAACGTACGGTGACACACACTCTAAAAGCACAAATTTAGACTGGTACAAAGAATTGAAGGTTGGTGCCTCACATTATGTAACATGGGTAGTCTCCACTATAGGGGACCACTACTCTAATACCGAATTCGATCCGCACCTTATTTGCCACCGGCATGGTTAAATCTAACTTTAACTCTCATACAATTAAGAAACCCGATCATGTTCTCTGTCATCTCTAAGTTCAGTCACTCTTATGAGATTCTCGATGTAATCTTAGCGACATGTATACTATGTGACTCTAAACTAACCACAAGTTGGAGTTTTCTTATTCACTATTTTACACAAAAGTTGAAAATTTTGAAAATTTTAAAAATTTACAACGCAAATGCTTAATCACTCCCCCACACTTAAACTTTACATTGTCCTCAATGTAAATTGAATCGTCCAAAGAAAGTCAAGGTGGGAAATAATATAACAATATGCGATAAGAAATCAGAAAAAGTAAATACAAGACAAGAAAAAACTAAAAATAAGATAAGAAATACTCATCCTATGGGTTGCCTCCCATACAGCGCTTGGTTTAAAGTCGTCAGCCCGACTATATCCTTGCAAGATTCATTCCCCATATACTAACAATCGGAAAAGTTGGGGATCCTTCCATTGAACCTGTTTTGCAAACACTAGCTTCACACAAATATTAGTAATATAAAACAGAAATGAAGCTATTAACCGATAAAAGTTTCCCCCACACTTATTCTTGTCCACACTTGGAAGTATATAAAGAATATAGAAGTCGGGTACTTCCACGGTTTCTTGTTCCAAAACCTGCATAGTTTGAGAATCAAGCATCTCTAATGGAGGATATCGCGAAACAAAGTCATTCAACAATATTTTTGAAGCACATACATTCAAACCAATAAGAGGTAAAGGAGAAGAAACAATAGGCAATGGGTTAGACAAACCTTGCACAATCTCTTGTATTACGAATCCTCTTCATCCTTGAAAAACTCAAGTGAGTTAGTCACCTCTTTTATATCATGGTCCTCTATCAAACCTTGCAACCATTCTTCACCCGTTTCTGCCTTAACCAAAGTTTCGACATTAACATCATCATTACAATCATTTGCAAGCTCAATTGGGTCTTCCACAATATTGGTCATAACCGTCTCATTCTCAACATACTCCTCCTTGTTGTAAGGCACATACTCCACTACGGATTCCATTGTACACTCCTCGGGGATGTCACCATGAATTGGTTCAAGCGATGTATTTTCATAATAATCATCATCACTATCATAGTCATAAGATTGGCTACCACTTCCCAAAGATTGGTCTTTAGCAGAATTTTGCATGTCCTCTTTGTATTCTTCAATGCCTTGTCTTAAAGTGGAAACACCTTTTTGAAGCTCTTGGAGTGATCCATCCAAATTTTGAAAATAGTGTTCCATTTGTTGGTAAAGCTCGTTCGACAAAGAAAAAGTAGAATTACTTACTTCAGTATTGTTAGGCCAATTATATTCCCTTTGAATGGGTGGATGATCATAACTACGATCAGAAATTGGACCAAACATACTATGAGCACATTCGGTAGATGAAATTGGTTCCACGCTTGGTCGTCCACGAATTGACTCCATGCTGTCCATAAATTGTTGCATTTCATCTACCAAACTAGAAAAAATATTAATAGGAGCACAAGTATCATCCCCTCTTTGTAGTTGCTCACTTACATACCCACCATAAGAAGGTTGAAATGTATGAGAACAACTAAAAGGGTACGTGGAGTATGGACCATAACCAAAGGATTGGTTTTGATTGTACTCCCCGTAGGGGTGATAGTTGTCATATTGTTGAGGTTGAAAGCCGTATTGATTGCTCCAATAAGCTCCGTCCATAGAAATTGGTACCTGAAACGAGATTCTCAAAACTCGGTTAAGAACCAAAGAATAAGAAAAAGTAAAACAAAACAAAACAAAAATAAGAAACCAAAAACAATTAACAACCCGCTGCCTCCCCGCAAATGCGCCCAAAGTTTGACCTATTGTCACCGACACAAATATAAATTACACTTTCTTACTACTCAAAATATATAATGAAGCAAGGGCAAGAAAGGATTGTTCCCACAGAGGTCTAGGTTGTCAAATTGTTTCTAGATCTTATAAGTAACACGGGGGATTTTCTGATTGTGAAAAGAAAAATAAACAAAAAGCAAAACAATAAAAAGTAAACACGCAAATCAAGGATTAGAAAGTATTGGTCATGGATTTCGTCTTCAATCACAAACATGTTTTCAACACAATAACTAGAATTGATATTTTAATCTCAACTTTTATCAAAGGCCCTAGAATACCTTGATCGCAAGAATATCCCGCTAATCTCCTCTTGTCATCAACAAACACATTAAAAGATGCGAATATGAATTCTATCTAAAAGAACAACCTAACGTGTAAAAGCACTAATCAAGTTTAATTCCCTAGATGCATTAGGTGCTATGAAATCAGGCCAATCAAAGCAATCGAACGTGTTAAAGCACTAATCCAATTTAACAAAGGTTATGGTTCACATAAGATCATAAGAATATATCACTACAAACTATAATCTTATTTATGCTACTTCAAATCAGGAATTATCACTTTTGCGTATAATAACCCTAATCTAGCAAAAGACATGCATGTGAGTTCTACCAATTTGCAACTTGACAAAACAAACATTCAATCATATGACAATATTAATGGTGAATCATAAACGATAATACGTGAGAAAACTAATTTATTGAACAAAAACTCATGTTGGGAAATCCAACTAATCCATAACCAAAAGAAAACTCTAGCTCATATTCATGGAGTTCATAACAAGAAGAAAGAGAAAAGACTTCATGGTGTAAACCCTAGACAACAAAGTAGAGGCAAAAATATAGATAAAAGATATCTCATAGTTCTAAAAGTCTTTCCTTTAAATAGCTCTCTTGTTTCCAAAATTAGGTCTAATCTTCAAAAGTCCACTAGATAGAAGTCCACCAAGCCCATGTGTGAGGAAAACCCATGTGAAAATATGTCCCAAAAGAGGTCGACGGAAAGCTGGTATTGTGGACGGAAATCGGCCGGAATCCGCCACCGGAAAGTAGCTCAGGTGACCGGAAAAGTCCACCCGGTCACCGGTCAACGAGTCATCTCGGGTCAACTTAGAAGTCAGACCGAGTCAACACCGATACAGCTATCTAACTCGGCCAAGTTGGCCAGGCCAGGCCATTGCACATGCCATATCTTCTGCTGCACTATCATTGTGCTTCACCAATGTAAATCCAGCCATGATGGCTGTTCATCCTGCATTTTTACCAACCTACACAAGCATCTACATACACCTCCTATTGCCAATGCAGTCTCCAGCATCACCAGTGCTCAAACAGCCTTGCCGACACTTCCCCTTGCAGCGCACTCATCACAACAGCATCAGCTCAAACCATTTCGCAGCGTCAATACCAGCCCAGAAACTCACCCATTCACCTGCATATTTAACACTCCAGCTCAAAACCTGCAACTGCAATCAACCAGTCCATTGCAGTAGCTCAATAGCTCCACCATTCCCTAACCTTCTCAGCTTGTATTCAAAATCCAAACAAAACCACTAGAACTGTAGCCTTTCATCCATGCCTGCACAAATTCCGCCTCTTTCCCCGCAAACATACATTCACATTCAAGCCATAGCACACAAGCCTTCATTCCAGGCCATGAACCACCATCTTCTTC
>JAJJWW010012281.1:0-435493 GCA_023531295.1 Papaver armeniacum | reverse complement strand
TGAGTAGTTGTTGAATCAAAGAAGAGTAACCTGTGAGATTCAATACTCTGTCAGATCATATCGCTACTGAAGAAGAAAAACTCTAAAGGAGTAGAGAGAGTAACTGACTGAGAACAAACTAAGTCTTTTACTTTATAGTGTTTCAAACATTGGAGGGCTAGGATTAATTTTCTTCAACAACGTGTAATTATCCGTATTCCTGACGATGGTTCATCGTTTTTAGTATCGGGTTTTTAGATTGATAACCATATACCAACCCACTACGAGCGGGTTCGGTTTAAAACCTAAGGTTTCATCGGGTATGGGCGGATTCAGTTTAGTAGGTCATGACGCAATAACTTCATCGTTGTACTGCAAACCGTGATATAGTATAAGTTAGCATTCGACACTATATGCATTCTGCACACTCGTGTGGTGAAAGGGAGTTTGAAGATGTGCCCCAAAGCCGGAGGGGACATATAACGTAAGCGCAGTTGAACTTGCATTTGCCAGTTATAGCTTGTTCGATTTTGCTCGAAAAAAATCAAATTCGGTTTACACTCTAGCTAGCTTGTGGACGCTCTAAGTACCACATCTTTGCCAATTCTTAGAAAGAAAAGGTTTTCCAACAACCGGTGGAGAAGACAAGAAATAATATCAAGGAGGGCTAAAAAAATTATTAATTTGGAGACTTTAATGGATTAGATATTAATATTCAATGGGCTAAATATAAAAATAAGAGAAAATAGAGGATTTTATGCAATGATAAAGTTTTTATGGGTGCGGTGGGTGGGGGCTGAGACAAGTTTAGTCAACACTTGGCTCCGCTTCGCCAACAATAACAATTTATTGTTGAGTAAAGTCAAGAAACTTAAATCTCATTAAAACTAGGGTCGAATGAATTACCACAACAAGGAGTTACTAAGTTACAAAATGCCCTTCAATTCATTCGAGTGAGAACCATCAAGTAATGTTGGAATTCTGGAACACCCAAAAATCTTCCTTTAAATTTGCTCATGTGCAAGATGTTTTAAAGTATCTCCGAACATATTCAAAAGTGCCTAGTTCATGAACCCTTAAGTTGTTTATGAACACCAACTATTTTAAAAAAGTTACAGGAATATATACCCAAAAGTTCTTTGTTCGTGAACCCTTGATTTGATTCGTGAACACAAAAGTAAACTTGCAAAGTATACACAGTCTTCTTATTCTTCTAAGATTCTAATCCCAAACAAGTTGGGTTTGCTAGAAAGGTAATACAACGACTTCCCCGTCTCCCATCTTGGTGCTGCTCCCAACATTTCGTAAGAAGATGGCTGGTTTTCAACCATACAAAGGTACACGAGGACTTCCCAAGAGGTCATCCATCTTGGTACTGCTCTCCCCTTTATATATTGGTTTATCGCTGGCTCCCCAAGCCAGTAGAAAACTTATTTTCATAGGGGAATGGTTGGGTTTTTCCCGTTGTGATGTAGTACATCTTTCTTTGTATCCCTTATTTGTGTATCAACTATATCAGTTGATCCCATGCGTACGTATCAACTATTACAGTTGATCTTTTGCGTCTGTTTAAGTTTACTTGCCTTGCAAGTTCTTTTCTTTCCTAGTTTGCTTAGATTTCCTTTTCTTTTCTTTTTAGTTGGTTCTTGTGAACCTATTTAAAGGCTATGCCTTCTTGTTTTGAGAGACATCTTATTATCAATATTATTATCAATTTAAAACCCTAGAATCTTGATCCTTGTATAATATTTTATTAAGTTTCTGACAGAACTTAAGCTATCTTCACAACCTCAGCAACCAGTTTGCTTTCACCATTATCTGTGCTACACTAGTTGGTATCAAGTACAACATTTTTAGATTTTTATCTACAAATAGATCTTTCACCATTATCTGTGCTCTCGCTGCAAGCGGAGACGAAGACTTTCCTTTTCTGCTAGCTCCTTCCGCCGTAAAGCAACATCCAACAACTCCCTATTGGTGGCCTGAGAACATTACGAGCATCAACAACTATCTCGCGTCATAGATATACAGTTAAGAAAGATAACTCACCATCTGGTCAAAGGTATCCTTTAGACCGGCAGAATACAAGGACACATCATTGATCATCTCCTCGTCGGTTAAGGAACCAAATTCGGGAGAAGTATGAGCCCCTAGAGAATTACACGCTGGGCCTCAGAAAGTAAAGAAGGTAGTCCCACCCGATCTCGGGGCAGGAGAACAGGAGGCACATTCCCCAGCAACTCGCCCCCAGGAGCAACATTTTCTCCACCACCAGCAGATTCTTCTACCTGCGTCGGCTCCTCTTCCTCGCCCATACCACCAGTCCCGTCCTTCTCGTCAAAAAGATCATCATCATCATCACCATCAGACAATACAAATACAACACTATCGGCGAGGTGACACCTTTATCGCCAGGCCACCGGGGCATAACCTTCCCGGGGAAGACTCATCGCCCTTCGGTTCTTTACCCTTTCCACTAGGTTTACCACCTACAATGGTAGACTTAAATATCGAAGTTTTCCGAGGCGACTTCCTCAGAAATAGGATAAAGGTAGCCGATCCTCGGGATTCTCCACCGTCTTTCGATGAAGCACCTCCAACTTCTCCTTTATCAAATTTCGACTTCTGCACATGAGTCTTCGTTAGATCCATTGAAGGCAACAAATAGGGGCAAGTACATGTACTATGAATAGAGCAGTATATTTGTTACCTTTCCTGTCTCTTCCTCGACTCATGTGCCAGGACCTCTATCCCTCTTTCGAAGGCTGAGAACCTCGGGCTGGCTACTCTGGGACTTGAACTACAAAATACAAACAAATTAAAACATCATTCCACTGATCACCCGGGCCGACTAACTAAACCAAAGTTGAAAAACTTACTCGATTAACATTAACCACCCAGAACTGATAAGGCTTGGCCGGAGGAGGAAACTTTCCACTAAGAAGAGGACCATGAATGGCAAGGGGGACCCGATCCCAAGCTATATCACTGGTGTGGCGGGCATGCTTATTAGTAGTTCTCCCCTCGGGGTCTTCGTCCAAAAAAAGCTTCTTAAAACCCTTATGGAGAGTCTTGTTGCAATGAGTACTAGCAGCGAAGCCAACAAGATCACCATTAGTAGAAGTCCCACTTTGGTAGTTGGCACCAAAGCTGGCGGGAGTATAGTCGCCTGCTTGGGAAGGATCATAGGCCGACCAAGCAGTAGGAGTGCATTCGCCTCGCCCTCGCTTCTCCCATTTTTACATGATACGGAAAGTATTGCCATTCCATTGAGCTAGAGCACAAGACGGACGAATCTTGGAGAGAGCTTCATACATAAAGGGACGACTAAGATTATACAGAGGAAAACGCAGCCCGAGAACTGACCTTTGGTAATAATGGTCGCCTCGTCCGAATGACCAAACTTCATGACGTCCTCCTTCTTCAGAACACCTTTTTGTCCCGATAGGAGTCTGATGTCATAACTATAAAAATCATAATTATCCTTTAGTTTCCTGATGAACTGTTCGTCCGTCGAATCTTTAGCAACTTTCTTGTCATTCCTACATGAAAATGAAGGAAAATCATCACAAAAGATAGAATTAAGAGCACGGTGATCATGATGCGAAGGGTCACAACAAGAAAATAAGGAATTGAGAGGAACACTATCATCATGAAAAAGGTATAACTCACACACCTCTTCTCTGTCATGGAGGGAGTCGAAGAATCCATGGAGGAACGGGAAGCAAAAGAAGAGTCAAAAAAAGGACAGGGGGATCAAAGACCATAGCAGCAGCAACAACAACAACGGAAAATGGAAGCAAGTCTAAGTAGAAATTAGGGTTTTGAAGAGAGAAATTCGTCATAAGGGTTAACTGAAAAAATAGCAGTGAAGAAGAAGCGGTAAAGACGAAGAAGAGGAAGAGGTGGACTATCGAAAAAAGAGTGAAGGTAAAACCAAGGGTCTAACTGTGGCATTTATACCATGAACAGCCACGACCGGAGGAGGTGGTAACAGGCCATAAAGGCAGCAGTAGTGGGGAACCGCATGGCGGAAAACACGGCATGGCCAGGGACGTGGGAGGCGAAGCAGTTTCTTCCCCTCGTGTCGATCACATGAGTGAAAGAAGGGGCATAAATGTAGGTGTGAATAATCCACAAATCCAGGTGGAGCAATCCTAGGAAATGATGTATCGATAGTAGCTGAAGTATGAAGCACCGAATCACTCTATCCAAGTTTGGTGCGAAAAGAGATGCCCTTGAAGTCGATACGTGCAAAGGTAAAATCCTGATGTGATGCCTATCGGGTACGAGAGTAATAAATGCCCTGACAATGCCGGTGAAAGGATAAGAAAAATCTGGTCAAAGCAAGACTCGGGCTGGGAGTATTAAGGACGACATCGGCCATACTCATTGAGTAATCAACATCGGGTGGAAAGACATCGGGAGAAGATATCACTAGGCTCGGCCCAACATCTCGGAAAAGACATTATCCATCGCCCGAGAAGGATATCAAGAAAGATGTACCACGATCCACACTGTAACTTGGATGTATCATCACTTGTAGCTATAAATAAAGAGCAATGTAGAGAGCTAAGGACCAAGTAATCAGTGAGAGAGGAGAGAACACCAATATCTTGAGAGCGAGAATTGAGCACTTGTCAGTGAGATACATCTTTTGTAACCTTGAGTCGAGTAATAAAATCATCCCTTTGCCCCCGTTGACGTAGGTAATCATACCGAACCACGTATATCTAGTGTTCTTGTGCATCTCTAGCTTGTTTACTTCAATATGTGTGTGTTTGTGATTCTTTGGGTGTAGTTGTAGGATTTTCCACATCTACAGGAGAAAAACAAAATATAAACAATGGAACTGTTCTAACAAGATCAAAATTCTATTTCAGTGAGGAAAGATTTCAACCCTAAAGGAGTCTTCTGGATGACGCTGTATTTGAGTGCTAGGTTTTGCTGGTTGGGAATTGATTTAGTTGTAAAATGAAGAGTTGGCCGCTGTTATCATTTGAAACCTAAAGTTAATGGTTGTAAAATACAAAGTCATCACTTACTCAGGCATAGTCAACTTCTAAGTTCTAACAATTCGGATACAAAATGAATTGCTTTCATTTACATAAAGATTGAAGTAAGAAATGTGGAAGAAAATATGATTTGTTCTTTTAGTTTCTTGACATTTAAGTATTTAGTACATGCCTTAAATTTGTTGAAGTGCAATGTGACAGAATTATAAATTACAGAATCGTGTACCACGTAATAAACCTTAATTTAAGGATTGTGCTATACGACTTTCGGTAATAATTATCATTTTAATTCTATTAGAAGACATTCCAAATCATTTAAGATTTTTTTTTTTGCAAATAGAATTATATCACTTTGAACTCACTAATTTGTATCTTTCAATGAATTTTGTTTTTTAACATACCTCCTGCATATCCACGTAAAGAAACACTAACAAATGTTAAGCAAAACAAAGCCTAAGCAACAAATTTTTACGTAATTAATGAATTATGTATAATGCAATTAACGTGTTATTCACTAGTACAACTAAGCATTTGCTGTACAATCCATGAACATTGCAGAGTACAATGTAGTAATGTACCATCTTCCACTCGATCTAGAGTCGTACTCATTATAAATAGGGAGTTCTGGGTACATACTTTACCATAACAATCTGTTAAGAAGCTTAATCATCCAATTGAGAGTACTTCATCAAACAAAATTAGGAAGAAGCATTAGAATTAACTTTTCCTGCTAAGGAAATGGCTGGAGCTATGGTGAGACTAAGTGCTTATGCACTCCTCCTTTCGACGATGGTTTTAGCAGTAACGGCTAAACAACCATATCCTAAACACCCAGTACCAAATAATAAGAAATCCAAGTGTACGGTCGCGAAATACGACAAATGTTTCAACAGTGAGCATGTTTGCCCGTATAATTGCCCTGGAGGAGACTGTGTTGTTGATTGTGTCTCCTGCAAGCCTATGTGCAGTAAGTTATTCAATTTGGTCAGCTCCTTTTATACTTCGTTTTGAATTTCTACTGAGTGGTGCGTACCTGTAATTGTTTCTTGTGTTTAAGTTTCTACTTATGACACATCCGACTGTTTTGGTGCAGAATGTGATCTACCTGGAGCAGTCTGTCAAGACCCAAGATTTATTGGTGGTGATGGCATTACCTTCTACTTCCATGGAAAGAAAGACCATGATTTCTGCCTTGTATCTGACTCAAACCTCCACATAAACGCTCGTTTTATTGGACGTCGTAACCAAAACATGATGAGAGACTTCACATGGGTTCAATCCATTGGTGCCATCTTTGACAGTCACAAACTCTACATTGGTGCACTAAAAACCTCAACATGGGATGACTCAGTCGACCGCCTTGCTGTTACCATCGATGGAGAACCCATTGAGCTTCCACTTACTGCAGGTGCCAAATGGGAATCTAACGGTCTATCCATCACTCGATCACGTAACACCAACAGTATCACTGTTGAAGTTGAAGGTAACTTCAAGATCACAGCCAATGTTGTGCCCATTACCGAGGAAGAATCACGTGTCCACAACTACGGAATCACTCAAGAAGATTGCTTCGCTCATCTTGAATTAGGATTCAAGTTTTACTCATTGAGCAGTGGAGTAAATGGTGTGTTGGGGCAAACATACGGCAAAGATTACACAAGCAAGGTTAACATGTCAGCTGTGATGCCAGTTATGGGTGGAACTCGTAAATTTTTGAACTCTGCTCTTTTTTCTACTGATTGTTCAGTCTCTCGCTTTGGCCTTGAGGCGCCAGTTACTGCTGGATCAGAATTCGCTGGCTTGGAATGCGGTAGCTCCATGGAGGGTCGCGGGATTGTCTGCAAGAAGTAGAGAATCTATAGATGAATGTATCTCTCACAACCATTTGTGTTTTAAGTGATTAATTCTCACACTTTTATGTATTGTGTTCTCTTTTCCGTTGTTGAATGTGTTACTAAGCGTATGTCTGAACTTTGTAACCTGTAAAATGAAGTTGTTGAATAAAGAAAACAATATTGTTATTGTATGTCAAACACAGTTTAATTCTGTTTACTTCGATTAAGGCAAACTGGCCCATTAGCTCAGTTGGTTAGAGCGTCGTGCAATAACGCGAAGGTCGCAGGTTCGAGACCTGCATGGGCCAATATGACATTTTGCTTTATTTTGCTTTTCACAATCCAATCCATGTAATGATGGTTTTAGTGCGTCAAATGTAAACAAGTTCTTTCTCCACTGGTTTAACCCCTTTAATGAATCTACCCCTTTAATGAATCTAGGGTTCATTCTTGGATCGCTAAAGTTAAGAGAGCTCAGGCTAGACATAGACCAAAAACACCCATTGTTTATTCCCCTATCCCTTTTTACTTGTGAGTCACTGGTATCGTTGCAGCTACAAACTAGACCTAATATCCACGTTCCTAAATATATCTCTTTCTAGACCTAATATCCAACTTCCTAAATATATATGGGAACATTATCTATATACCCCTACTATGAGGCCCCTTGCAAATATACCCTTTCGAACTTTACAAATACCCCTAAACTTAATACATTACTAAAATACCCTTTTATATAGTGTATTTACAAAAAGGCTAAGCATTATTCAAAAAAAAAAAAAAAAAAACTCCTACTACCCGCCACCACTACCCACCGCCAACCACCACCACCACTGTCCACCGCCGCCCACCAACCACCAATGACGACCACCACCACCACCACCGCCACCACCACCGCCGCCGACCACCACCGCCAACCACCACCGTCCACCACCGCTAACCACCAACCACCACCACCGCCAACCACCTCAACCGTCCACCACCGCCAACCACCACCAACCACCGCCGCCGCTAACCAACACCACCAATGTCCACCACCACCGCCACCAATCACACCGCCGCCGTAAATAACCGCCACCCACCGCCGCCACTAACCACCACCGCCGTCAACCACCGCCGCCGTCGCCAACCACCACCGCCGACGACCACAACTACCATGTGGAGTCAACTAGCAGAAGTTGTGTCCATATCGGAGGAAACTAGCTCAAGTTGTCTCCAATAAATAGTGTCCATAAATTTGAGGCAACTAGATCAAGTTGTTTCTAAAAATAGTGTACAAGAACAAGTTGCAAAACAAAATGGAGCCAACTAACTCAAGTTGTCTCCAAATCTGAGGCAACTAGTTCAAGTTGTCTTCAAAAGTGAAGGCAACTAGCACAAAGTTGTCTTCAAAAGTGAAAGCAACTAGCGCAAGTTGTCTTCATATATGGAGGCAACTATCCCAAGTTGCCTCCAAAAAATAAAAATTGTACACAAAAAAGTGAACCTAGTGTGAGTCGAACACACATCTTCTGACATATAGTCAGTTGTGCTACCATTGCACCACAGGTTCATACATAACACAATATAACATCCATATAAAAAACTACAACTGCCCCTTTACCATAACCTCACACTTCATAACTCAGTCATAATCATTACCTGCACCTCCATGCCTTTCACTTATGCCTTTCACTTATGCCATATCCAACTGCAACTGCGCCAGTGCATCTTCAAGCATAATTGCTAAACCAAATACATCTCTCGCGTGTCTTGCCAAAGTCTAAACCACTTCAACTCGCTAGTAGCTTCGTAACATCTTCAATCCTTCTCTCGCAACCACCATCTTTGATATCAACACCAAAACCAACACACCATCTCCAGTACCTTCTTTGATAGCAACACCAACACCATTCACCCACAAATCTCACTACCGATCACCATTACAACCGTGCATATCTTGTCAATTCATCTCACAAACCCAAATTCAGCTCTACCACAACCATAATCTTAGATGTATCATCTCTAGTCTGATGCTTGTACCCATTAAAAGTTCATTTACTTCAATTTCGTATGCGTTTCTTACTCAAAAAATAATAAACATAGGAACCTTATCATCGTACAATATTTTATCGAGCAACTATACACCGCAAATTGTGATCGAAGAAATATAAGGAAACCGACCTTACTAGCATCCAAGGAGAACGTGTTTTTCGACCTTATCCGACGACTTTGTTGAATGGTCTATAAACCTCTCTTTCCACCCATATGGAAATCCCAGTGGCTCCACCATTACCTCCACACACTCATAACTTTCACCACCTCCTCCATCACCAAATGTTCAACATAGTATAAATAATCTGTTCAAACTATAAAAGTTGTTCCAAGCTGCAAAATGGATCCGCAAGGCGAACAAATCCAATGAAAACTATAAAATTGTACCTTGTACAGATGAAAACCAATATCTCCTGCTGGGTGAAGACCGACCAGCGCTCAAAACAAGATGTGCAAGCATTTGTCATCTATAACCATGAAATATTAGCACAACAGTTTAGTAAAACATTAAAAATGAATTTGTATCATTACCAACATGATTTTTCTGATAGTAATATCACTTTCACAACTATCTTGTTATGTCAGTACCTACAAAAGTTTAAATTTCAATAAAAAATACATAGAAGAGGACTCTAGAAAGAATACCCAAGTTTTTCTTCAACCTTACTTCTATCAGTCTATGCCTATTATCAATCCCTAACTCCACTATCAGGTATCACTTCTATGACTACTACGACCAAATCAACCACCATCACCTCCACTACAAAACAAACATCCACCACCACCATCAGAACAAGCACAACAACCACTACTATTTCTTTCATTGCAACTACACCCGCCACCACAACCACCACCAACACAACACCAGTAAACACAAAATCAACTAAACCGTTACCGGTAAACACTTGAAATACAATCATAAAAAACTTATTTTGCTTAAATTTACTGAATCAAAATCATAAAAAAAATGTAAACAAGTTTAAAAGATTTAATCGATTGTTTACCTTTTGATTTAATCTTCATTTTGTTTGGTATTCAAATCGATTTACAAACCATATAATTAATTTTTCAGATCTGGAAATTGAAAACGTAATCATTAATTTCTGGAAATTGAATTACCAGAAAATTGATTCGTAAGATGAGATCTCTCCTAAATCATCATGACGAACTACTGATAATAATTAATTTCTCTCGATCTCAGACTCTCAATTGATTCTTCGGCTAATCTAATCTCCAGTTAAAATTCATTCATCTCTCAATTGATTCTTCGAACTGAAAATTGTGGCGGAGGTGAAGGTGCTGGTTGTGGTGGAGGCGATGGAGATGGAGATGGGGTGGTGGGAATGATGGAGATTTGTCTTTGTGTCTAGACTCTATAGATAAAGAAGAAGGAAAATAACATATAAAGGTTAAAAAAGGAATTCTGCGAATGTTATATTTAATAAAATTTTCAATTATGCCATCAGGGGTATTGGTAAAGTTCTATAAGGGTATTTGTCCCAAGTCCCTCAAAATGAAGGGTAAGTATAACATTCCCACAATATATATCTTTTCCAAGACACGGACGCCTTGAACTTAATAGATTTGAAATTAGCGACAATTCCTACACTGAAACTCCTGACAATTAGAACTTCGAGTGTCAAGAGATGGTTTACAAGACTGTGTTTTCAAAATTGATGCTCCATGGCTAGTCAATTCCTACACCATTTTTCGGGATTAGCAACGACTTCATGCAATTACAAAAGGGACTTGCAATAGCAGACAACCGTTGCGAAACGTGGCGTTGCATTTCTTTTGCAACAGCTCTTAAGCCGTTGCAAAAAAAAAAAAATCGCAACGATTTTCGGTTCAGACAACTGTTTTTTACTTGACTTTGCAACGCTTTCGGCCGTTGTGAACAAGTTTAGAAACAGCTGGCTGTTGTTGCTATATTCTTGTCGCAACTGCTTCGAGCAGTTGCGAAATGGACAATTTGCAACTGCTTTAGAGCAGTTGCGAAATTTGAAACCAAAATAACTTAGAACGGCTAATCTTAGCCGGACTCGGTTTTATTATTCTGGTTCTAAATTTAGCAACAGTGCTGGCCGTTGCTAAATTTTTGCAACATAGAAAAAAAGTCGAGTCAATTTTTTGTTGACCTAGTCAAGAGTTCCCTGCAACATATTCAGGCCAAATACTACTGAGAGACACATTGAGTGCGCCCGAACAACAAAGTCTTCCATTTGAACAATATATTCAGGCCAATAACATACAATCAATACCCAATGAAGTTCAGTTTCTAAATTCAGGCCAAATCTAGGACAAATCCCACTGAGAGACATATTGAATGCACACTTAACAACAAAGTCTTCCATTTGAGCAAATATATTCAGGCCAATAACATACAATCAATACCCAATGAAGTTCAGTTTCTGAATAATGAGAAAATGATAACTTTCAGGAGACATTTCTTAGGTTTCTGAAGAATGATATGAACAACCACTACACCATATTAACCAAAAGATTGAAAATTTCAATATATTTCTCAAGTTCAGTTATGAGTTCAAATTCTAGATAATGACAGAGATGATATAAGCTAGCATATATGGGTTCTAATTTTATGTTTTCAGTATAATAGATACCTGTCAGCAGGGAGTATGAATAGAATCACACCACTGCATTATTGGTTCTGCATCAAAAGAGTATTTATTTAAGACTGCTGCATTATCACCATCTTTCCAGCACATCTTGTTCTACAAGACCTATGAGAAAGAAAGATCTCTGAAGTGCTAGGAAGCTCGTAATATAATACCCTGTATATAAAGAGATGATATTACTAAAAACATAATGGATATAAATGATTGGTGTTTCACAAGGGGCTCAGGATTATAAACTGAAGCCGACAGTAAAGCATGCAATGATATTTTACAAACATACATAAGACAACTGTGGGAAATAATGCAACCCATAAAGACTCATAAATGAGATTTGAAATTGTGAATACAAACCAGATTGATGTAAGGAACATCAAGTCCACAAGCAGTAACATCAGGTTTTGTTTGGGTGAAGACAATAGTCTTCCCTTCTTTTTCATGTTCTGGCAACCAAAAGAGAGGTCAGATAACAAATAAACTGATAAAGGGATAACTTAAAGACTACAAGCGAAGGATTTAAAAAGGTCATTCAATAGGTGATATAATGAGAGCATACTGCAATAACTTTTATAAAAGAAGATGTGTCTGCTGCAATTGGTAACTTATATAAAAGCTATTGAGCTATAAAAAAGGGATTGGGTTTGAAACCAACTAACGTCCCAAATGTTAAAATAAAAATAACAACTTACTGCTTTGTTGGTAACGTAAAATTCCATATTCAAGCTCAGCAAACCCCTGCAACACAGGAAAAACAACTTAACAAAACCTTACCGTGTAGTAATATGTACATACATGATGCATATAATATACTTGCAAGTATAGTATGAGGATTGAGGTGTTCAGCAGTTAGCAAGCAACATCAGTGAACTTTTTGAGATAAAATAGATCCACTCTGCTTGAATTACGCATTGAAGACAACTGAAAATTATCCATCATGTATACATTGTGAACCTATGTGTACAGATCTATTCGGATTCAACTAGTTTTGCAATAAAATCTGTACAAACCTACTAAAGTACTATATATACAAGGCATGAATACTTCCAAGAAGAAATTCTTCAACATAGTTTTATAAAGAGTAACATCTTAAGAACGAAAATTAAAGTATTTTTAAACCTAAAGACGTACTTTTCTTTGCTGTGAGCCACGTGTCTGTCAAGTACAACACACCCCTGAGCACGACGAATGGCTTATCTGCAAGATTCAAGATGAAACTAATTACTGTTGATGTCTTTGAAACGGATGAGGAAAGTCACATACAATATAGAGTTCCAAACATTAAAGCTTAACAAATAAGATGAAGACTTGAAAGAGGACAATTTACTTCTGTCAATTGATTCCTTATTTCTTAAGTCTAGTGTTCCTAACATGGGTAGAAGAAAGTAAATCAAGACTAGTGCAACACATATAACTTTCAAGTACGATCACCATATCTTCCTTAGGTCATGTTAGTTATTTATATAGCCTCCTTCTTATTAAAGCACTGAACCCTCTATGCCATTGGTATCATATAATGACAAGCGCTTATGAATCCATATACGGAGTAACATTTAACCTCAACTGAATTTACCAGAAAAACACACACTTGAAGAACTTGTTGTTTCCATTCATTTTATGTCTGCCATCATTTGATAATGGAGAAGGATCTACTTCTTGTTTTTCTACAACTTCTTTCTCATCTGAAACAATGATAAGCTCAGAATAATCAGGTGCATTCTTGTGCACAAAGTTGCTTGTCCCCATCCTGCTCTTGCTCAGCCTCCTGTAACAAAATCTAACAATTAAAACTCATTAAAAATGATGGTACTTGTTTATCAATCATAAGATTTAACACAATAATCGTATTTGTAGTCTTATAGATAGATGTAGATGATAACTTCAAGTTAAGAGGCATGAGATTGAATACCTTGACGATTCAGATCGTTTTGTTCCCATTATAAGTGTTGTGATGTTAAGGACTAGAAAAACACTTCTGACTCCTCTATTTCCTCCATTATATGCTCGGATGACAAAAAGGAACTAAAAAACAGAAGGACATTGGGTACTGTCCAAAAGGTAATTAACAAATATAAATACATTACGCATTAGATACATATCAAAGCAAGTTATGAGCTTAGTGTCTGATATAAACAATTGTTCGAAGCGAGAAGTTGTTCGAACAATTGTATCTAAACAAGTTATGAACTTAGTGTCTAATCATTGTTTTTTTTTACCTACAAAAAACCCCAACAACAAACATTCACATAATGAAAACCATCATAAAAACATTACTCCGCAGATCAAGAAAATTACTTTGATATCCTCATCTGAAACACCATCATCCAAATTAGATACAAAAATCTTGTTACTCTAAGTATCCGCTAGCAGCAGTATCATATACATCCCTCCGGCCTGCATTTCCAACAAAAATCATCTATTCGAAATACATAAGTAGGACCCAATACACTATTATGTTTACAGAGCGAAGTTGATTCTACATGAGGCCTGCATAATATTTTTTAGAAAATTAAATAAACCCATCATACTCGAGACTAGTGATTCAGGAATTACATCGAACATTTTGCATGCACAAGCTAGTGGTGTTGTTGTGCAACCTACCTGGTGGTACTGTTCTATAGATTTCCATTTCCCTGCAAATTAAACATAAGCATAAACATTCATTTATTACCACTGGCAGCAAACTCTAGGCTCAAACAACCCTCAATAGTAACCATTGAACAAATCTACATCTTCAAAAATCATTCAGTCTCTCAAACCAACAACACCAAATCCAACTTCAGTGGCAGCACCAAACTCCTATCTTCCATGTAATAACCAGCGTGGCCCATATCATCATATCCATCATATCCTCTAATCCACACCAACATTACAGCTGCAGCTACTCCACTCTGCTTAGCCATTGCGCCACCACCTATAGCTCACACCAAATAGAAACTGAACTTGTACCCAATCTTCTTGCCAACACTCTCTAGTTCAATTCAAAACTTCATAATCACCCACTCATCATCTCAACCACCACATTGCCTTAGCTCCATAGCAGCACCACAATCAGTTCCATTACCAACATCGCAGATGCAACTCAATCGAGCTCAACCTCCCTCAAACTCAAAAAAAATAACCAATACCTTCTCCATCTCTGCCAACATGAACTACACCGGCTTACCATTAAACCCATCTCCAATACTCCTTTCCCCAAATTTCTCATATTCGATTAACCATCTCTTCTTATCTATTTTATCTCCAAAATCACCCAAATCAGCTTCTGTCAAGAAAAACACCCATTCAATCTCAGTGAAACAAAAAAAAAAAAAAAATCCTTAGAAACCCACAAACCCTAGCAACCAGTGAAAAAAAAAATCTATCAAATCCCTAGATTTGTAGTCATAAATAAATTTAAAATCATGAATCAAATTAAACAACTTCATATGAACTATGCAAAAAAAAAAAAATTACCCATTCATAATTATTGACCATCAATCGTGAATACAAAAACAAATTTGATAAATCTGATGAAAAAAACAATCCAAACCAAAATAAATCTGCTAGTTACCTCTGTTGGTAGATGTAGAAAGATAGAAAGGAGGATTTTAAGTCGAATAGTTGAGCAACGAAAATGATAATGATGATAAATAAGTAGAAAATAAGAAATCGCAAGAGTATGAGTACGGGGAGGAGGAGAAGGAGAAGGAAGGGGAGGGAGTGGTTTCTGGAATACAAAGAGTGAATGGGATAAAAAGATGAAAACTAGGGTTATAAGGTGTTACCTTGCACACGGTTGGTTTGCACACCTGCAATTCAGGTGTTACCTAGCAAACGGTTGGGCAGCACATGTGGTTTGTCAGCCGTTGCAAATTGCAACAGGGCCAAAAATTTCGCAACTGCTACCTGCTGTTACAAATTTTGCAACTGCAGCAAGTTGTTGCGAATTTTACATCTGTTGCGAAATTAGCTGCGTATTCGCAACTGCGTAAGAGTTGTTGCAAAATTTTGTTGCTAATCCGGAAAAATGGTGTAGTGCAATGATGGTGCAGCAATAAGTAGGTTTCTCCAAGCCCTTGAACATGTAAAATGTCTAACTGTTTATGATAATACCCTTCAGGTATTCTTGCTTACTTATAACTGTTAAGATATGGATATTGTATTATATGGTTGTAACTGCATATATATTCTTGTTGTGTATATCATAGATATTATAGGGTGTATTTTTTAGTTGCCTTATCGAGTCCTGTAAAGTTGTATAAATCAGGCATTTGGCTATCAATGAAACACACAGAATAAATCTCACAACAACATTAGAATCTCTATGCTCATGTTTACATGGCATCAGAGCTAGGTTAGATCTGACAACCAGTTTTCCACTGCAATACAATCCTGAGAAAACATTAGTCATCGTATTTTGATCAAAACCTCTTTCAGAATATAAACCCTACATTCAAAAACAAAGTAACCATGTCAAGAGAAGATTTTCAACCTATCACTGTTCGATTTGATGGAACCAACTACAATCACTAGTCATTTCTCATGAGGAGTTTTCTTAAAGGCAAGAGTATATGGAAGTATGTTGATGGCACACAAAAGGCTCCCACAGCAAGCAGTTCTGGTATCACAATAACTGATGGCAAAACAAAAGAAACACAAACAAAGGATTCAAAAGAAGAATGGGAGATTAACAATCACAAGATTCTCACTTGGATTGGAAACACAACATGCAACTCACTAGTTTTGAGGTAGTCAAAGATGCATGGGACTTTCTTTCAAAAAGGTACACACAAATCAACTTTGCTCAGAGATATAAACTCGATCAAGATATTAGATCTATGAAACAACCACATGATCAGTCTGTTTCTGATTTTCATTTCGAGATGTCTTTAATTTGGAATCAATTGGCACTCATGGAACCAATTGATAAGTATAGAGAAGAAACACGCTTAGTTCAGTTTCTAATGGCTTTACGAGATGAGTTTGAATCTGTTAGGGCATCAGTTCTTCATCGTTCACCTCTTCCCAAGGTAGATGTTGCTTTGTCTCAACTTCTTGCGAAGAAACTAAAAAAGAATTACATCGGAGATATCGAAGTGTTTTGATAGGTGTAGAATACACCTAATTTACTATCTAGTAGTTTATGCTTTCTTTGCTATTTTTCTTGTAAATTATGTATTTTACGCTTGTTTTGAGTTTTATAGCTACTCCGGAGTCACACGGAAGAAAAGAAGAAGAAATCACTCAATTTGAACCAAAAGGGCAAAAAGGTCATTTCACCAAGGAGGAAGCACTATATGGAGCCCAGCCAAGGTTAAGGGGAGGTCAAAGAGCTGTCCCTTATCCAAAAGAAGGGAGTGAGAATAGCACATTTGGGGTGTACTTATGGTGGGTGTCTGAATCCACCCACACCCTAAACCCAAGCCCACATGTCTGATCCACCCTAACCTAAGCCCATCCATCTACCCACACCCTAAACTCTGACCCAAGCTCACATACCCGGATCCATAACCGTACCCGGATCCAGACCCACTTCACAAACACTACCCTAAATCGAGATACCTTACTCTCATTTTTCACCTGAAATAAATTCAGAGAAAAGGAAAAAGAGATCGAGATGCTGCTGCTGCTAGCCGTGAAATTGAGAGCTGGAAATTAGGGTTCGATGATGATTGATGGCAGGGAAAGAGATGAGTCGATGCTGTTGAATACAGAGATGGAAGAGAGGGTTGAAATCGATTGAGACGAAGAAGCAGCCATGGTTGCTGCTGTAGATCGAGAGATGGGTCGGTGACTGATAACTCAGAGAAGAAGGAGATTGAAGATGGGTCATACAAGGCAACAGAATCAAAAGAGATGGAGATGTAGCCGCTGTCAAATTAAAATGAGTTTCGATCTAAAGAAGTTGCGGTCAAGATTTAGTGAACTGAGAGCAGATGGGTTTGAAGAGGAATTGATGTTGTTAAGATGGGTATTCCTCCTCTCTCACGTCAATTGAAAAGAAGAAGGAGGTTCTTTGTTTTTGAAGCTTGAGAAGAAATGAACAATTAGGGTTCTGTGTGGAAGGCAAGAACTGTGAAGTGAATACAGCGGAATTTGATCAAAATGGTGGCCTGAGTTGAAAGGATTGATAGAAAATGGTTTTAGGTATTGCTGCAATCGATTCCAGGAAAGAGTTAGAGCTGCTGTTTCAGGGTTAAGAGCAGAATTAAGACTGGGTTATCTGGCCAGAGATGCAGTTGAGCTTGTGGGATGGCAGTGAAAAGGATTTAATACTGCATTGCTATTGTGACTCAGTATAAGATGGGATTGTAATTGGAGAACACAGAGAAGGTTTAGCTGTTGTTGTTGCCAGAAATTGATGAAGCTGTCTAAAGCTCTGTACAGGGATGATTGCTTAGATGTATGTTAGGAAATTGTTACATGGCATGGAAGCAAATATGAGAATGATGCTGCTGATGCAATGGAAAGATGGGTGGCGTCTGAGGTTCAGAGTCTGATATGAAATCAGCACAGGGAAGAAGTGCAGCGCATCCATGAGTCCACAAAGACAGTTCAATCAAGTGCTTGAGAAGGCTGTGGCAGTGCAGGCAATTTCATGAGTCTGGGGGTGATGATTGTTGAGATGAGTCGAAGTAGAGTTTGTGCTGCAATTAGGGCATTGATTTAAAATGGGTTTCGGATCAAATCCGACTCTGTGTGTTGAATGAGAGCTGCAGCTAAGCTGTTGGAGATGCTGTATGGTGTGATGTGAAGTGCAATGCAGGGAATGTGGAGATGCAAGGGAGAGTCTGTTAGGCTGAGTGAACTGCAGATTGAGTTGGTTGAGTTGTTGTGCAAATTGACATGATAGTGGTTGCAGGCCTGAATTGAGCTGTATTGCAGAAGGAAATGGAAGTTGGCTGGTGCATCAGTGGCAAGGCTTGCAAGACAGGTGATGGCCTGAGGGGATGAAGATGCAGTGAGGAAGTAGCCATCATGGCTGAGTAGGTATTGAGTGAAGCACAAGGATTGTGCATCACAAGACTTTGGCCTGTGCAAAGTGGTCTGGACTGAGCTGGATCACTGACTCGGTTCTGACTCCGAGTTGACTCAGTGACTCAGCCGACTAAGACCGAGTCAGACCAGCTGACTCATTGGCTGACTCTTTTCTACCTTGACTGTTGACTAACAGTTGACTGACGGTTGACCCATGTGACCGTTAGTCCTAACGGAGGACCGGACGGAATATTCCGTCGAATATTCTCTCGACGGAGAAATTTTCAGGTGGCCGGCGGCGACGTTTTCCGGCCAAATTCCGGCCATAATCCCAGTTTTCCGGCGAGCAAAATTCCAGAATTTTCTATGGACCTCTCTCATGGGTGTGAAGACTTGGGCTAGGAATTGGATGGAGAATTGGACTCAAATTTGGAAAGAGAAGGTGAAGAGTTGAGAAAAGCTTGGAATTGGAAATTGAATTGCAAAAGGAAAAGGATTCTAATCCTTGAAAGATTTGGAGAATATTGAAGCCTATAAATAGAGAAGTTTTCTACAACTTCTACACACCTCTCTACACACACATCACTTGTGTTTTTGCTTGCTTTTCTAAGATTTTTCTTTTAATTACTTGTGTGAATTTGAAACTTCTTCTTTTAATAATTATTATTTGTGTGAATTTCAAAAACATGAGTAGCTAAATTTCTTTTTGATTGAGGATGAATTCCTAGTTCTTAACATGATTTGAGTTTTTGTTTTCAAATTCTATCTTGAAGTTTTTCACATAATTATCGTTTGTTTTTACTAATAGGAGTGATCTTAAAGACACTCATGATTGATTGATAGATTGTTTGGGTGGCCAACTAAATTGATTTGTTAATTCGATCTAAAGCTAGTGAAAGTTAGGGGATAAGTAATCGTTCTTTGACTTTTTACATAAGTAGCAAACACGAGACCTTGCGGAGGGATTCCGTGGAGCAATTGTGTGTAGAAACAACGTTAGCAAGTAGACCTTGAGCTAAGAGTCTAACTACTAATATCAACCTAAGAAATTCACAAAACCTAATGCATGAGCCAAGTTACATCTAGGTTGAGCTAATTCTAGGTGGCTAGGTGATTAGAATCCTATAGTCGAGAACTTCCGTGTCCTATGATATAAGGGATTTAGGGGTTTAGCACCGAGCTAGCTGCTTTACCTACGGTTGGTGATAATTTGTGACTAATAACAAGTAGAATAGAACATAACTTGATTCATTGTTTCGAACGAAGAAGGATTCCTTGATCTTCTCTCTCTTATTGTTTTCATCTTTCAACTTTCGATTTTAATTGCTTTGTTTATTTTTATTTTGCTTTTTACACCCCCTTTCGTGACAACTTTTACAACTAAAGATCACTTGCTCCTCGTGGGAACGAACTTGACTTCCATTATATTATTTTTAATTGAGTGGAAATTTTGAATTAATTTGATTGCACCTACGACACGCATCAAATTTTGGCGCCGCTGTTAGGGAGCAACGGGCGATTTTTTTTTAGTTGTTTTTATTTTTTTTTTGCTTTGTTAGATTCTTTACCGTATCTAACTTAGTTTGTGAGAATCTTGTTTCGTGTGTTATACCTTTGGTGAATGCTTAAAGGAGGTAGACCGAGTCCAATACGTCTTCGATCCGGCACTCAACTAAAGGATTTCATTCGAAGCGATTAACACTCCACTTCCTCCTTCTTCATCAAGTGATTTCGGACAAAGAGGAAGAAACAATGGCTGATCGTACACTAAAGGACCTAGCTTCTCACAAGCTTGACACACAACAATGGTGTATCCAAACTAATTCAACCTTCGAGATCAAGCCGGGTTGATTAGAGAGTTACCAAAGTTCCATGGCATGGTGAATGAGGACCCAAACAAACATCTTATGGACTTCTACACCATAGTTATGGCTATGCTTCCACCGGAGACTAATGCGGATGGAGCAATGTTGAAAGCTTTCCCGTTTTCTTTGGCGGGCAATGCTAAGGAATGGTTATATTATTTGCCTTCCTAAGTATCACAACATGGAATGGGATGAAGAAAATTTTCCTCGAGAGATATTTTCCCGCATCCAAAGCTACTCAAATTCGCAAGGAGATTTGTGGATTGAAACAACAAGTGGGAGAATCATTGTATGAATGTTGGGAGCGATACAAGAGGTTGGTGGCAAGCTGTCCACACCATCAATTTAGTGATGTTATGATACTCCAATACTTCTATGAAGCTCTCCACTCAAGTGATAGGTCTCTTCTTGACGCCGCGGGTGGTGGTGCACTAATGAACAAGACTTTGACCGAAGCTAGAGAGTTGATTGAAAGTATGGCGGCAAACTCGCAACAATTCTACACAAGGGATGAACCAACGGTTAGGCGTGTGCATGAAGTTAGTGATTCGTCATCACATCTTGATCAAAGGATAAGTAACATGGAGATTATGATGCAAAGGATGGCCGCGGTAATTATTCCGGATGATGAGACCGAACAAGTGAATGCTTTATATCCAAATCAAAGGCCAAGGTACGATCCATACTCCAATACCTATAATCCCGGGTGGAAGGATCATCCCAACTTTAGTTATGCAAACAAGCAAGCGGCGGCTCCTAATCCATATGCACAACAAGGTGGTTTTCAACAATCACGATTCCAACCTCAACAACAAGGTGGTTATCAACAATTCCAACCTCAAGTGAAAGAACAAGGATCTTCAATTGATGATAAGCTTAATGTCATGATGCAAGGTATTACGTCATTGTTTCAACAAAATCAACAAAAGACCGATTCGGCTATTAAGGATTTACAAAATCAAATGGGACAATTGGCGACCGATGTGAATCTATTGAAATCTCAAGCATCCACAACACTTCCTTCACAACCATTTGTGAATCCAAGAGAGAATGTTAATGCGGTTACTTTAAGAAGTGGAAGGCAAGTGGAGGGTCCAAGTCATCATGAGGAAGTTAGTGAAGAGGTAGTCAATGACAAGGAGGAAACCGCACCAAAGGAGAATTCCACACCAAACGACCAATCCAAGGAACCGGTTTCTACTTTCACTACTCCACCTCCTTTTCCTAGTCGTTTTGCTAAATCCAAGAAAGAAGCTCAAGACAAGGCACTTATGGATATCTTCAAGAAGATTGAAATCAACATCCCATTCATTGAGGCCATTAAGACAATTCCAAGGTATGCCAAGTTCATGAAGGAATTATGCATCAAGAAGGATAGGTTGCTTGATAATGAAATTACTAAAGTTGGCGAGAGTGCGTCGGCTATGCTATTGAAGAAGATGCCTACAAAGTGCACGGATCCCGGTGGTTTCACGGTGCCAATTACTATTGGTAAACAAAGGTTTGAACATGCTTTACTTGATTTGGGAGCTTCCATTAGTGTGATGTCGGCCGAAATATATGACTCCTTGAATCTTGGACCTTTGAAAGAGACAAGAGTTATTATCCAATTGGCAAACAAGTCTAACATATATCCTAAGGGGCTTGTAGAAGACGTGCTAGTGCAAGTAAATGAGCTTATTTTTCCGGTGGACTTCTTTGTGGTGGATATGGACAACAATGAGAACCGTTCATCTACTTCTTTACTTCTTGGGAGGCCATTCATGAAGACCGCAAAGACGAAGATTGATGTTGATAAGGGTACACTCACTATGGAATTCGACAAGGAGATAATACACTTTAACATATTTGAAGCCATGCGTTACCCAAGTGATGTGCATTCCGTTTACTCCATTGATGTGGTTGATTCATTAGCGCAACAAATGGTGGAATTGAACCAAGAGGATGAACTTGATGTGGTGTTGCAAAATAGCATTGAATTGGACGTCCATGGCTTATCTAACTTGGATGTTGAAATCTCCAAGGAATTGGTGGAGATGTGTGGTGCTTTGGCGACATTGCAAGAAGCTAAAAAGGGTGATGTTTCATATATTTCTTTACCCGTGAATGATGAAATACTTGTACCATCTATTGTGAAGGCGCCCAAACTAGAATTGAAGCCGCTTCCGGACCATTTGAAGTATGCTTTCTTGGGAGATGGAGATGAGCTTCCGGTGATTATTTCTAAGAACCTCACGCCGGTACAAGAAGACCGTTTGCTTAGAGTCTTGAAAGAGCACAAAACGGCTATTGGGTGGACAATTGCGGACATCAAAGGTATTAGTCCATCCATGTGCATGCATAGGATTCTAATGGAAGAGAACGTGAAGCCGGTACGTGATGCTCAACGTCGGCTAAATCCTCCCATGATGGAGGTTGTGAAAAAAGAGATACTCAAATTGCTAAGTGTGGGGGTAATCTACCCAATTTCCGATAGCAAGTGGGTAAGTCCGGTTCAAGTGGTACCAAAGAAATCCGAGTCACGGTTGTTCAAATCAAGACGATGAACTTGTTCCTACAAGAGTTCAAACCGGTTGGAGAGTGTGCATTGATTATAGAAAGCTTAATTCCGCAACCCGCAAGGATCACTTTCCTTTACCTTTCATTGATCAAATGTTGGAGCGGTTAGCGGGGCATTCTTATTATTGCTTTTTGGATGGTTATTCGGGATACAATCAAATTGTTATTGCACCGGAGGACCAAGAGAAGACCACTTTCACTTGTCCGTTTGGAACGTTTGCATATAGACGGATGCCGTTTGGCCTTTGCAATGCGCCGGCTACTTTTCAAAGATGCATGGTGAGTATATTCTCGGATTATGTGGAGCGCATCATCGAGGTATTTATGGATGACTTTAGTGTTTATGGCAATTCTTTTGATGGTTGTTTAAATAACCTTGAACTAATTCTTAAACGATGCATAGACACAAACCTTGTCCTTAATTGGGAGAAATGTCACTTTATGGTAAACCACGGCATAGTACTTGGTCACATTGTGTCCTCTCGAGGGCTCGAAGTGGACAAGTCAAAGATAGATTTAATAAGAAACTTACAATATCCCACTTCGGTGAGGGAGATCCGTTCTTTTCTTGGTCATGCAGGTTTCTATAGGCGGTTTATCAAGGATTTCTCCAAAATCTCCATGCCGATGTGCAAGTTATTACAAAAGGAGGTACCTTTCGACTTCAACAAGGAATGCGAGGATGCTTTTGACAAATTAAAGGAGATGTTGACAAGTGCGCCGATTATCAAATCACCGGATTGGAATCTTCCATTTGAATTAATGTGTGATGCTAGTGATTATGCGGTTGGAGCCGTTTTGGGTCAAAGGGTGGACAAGTTGTCCCATGTTATCTATTATGCATCTAGGACCCTTAATGATGCACAAATCAATTATTCTACCACGGAAAAGGAGTTATTGGCTATAGTTTTTGCTTTGGAAAAATTTCGATCATACTTGGTGGGTACAAAGGTTATTGTGTATTCCGATCATGCCGCACTAAGACACTTAATAAAGAAGAAAGAAGCTAAGCCAAGATTAATTCGGTGGATCCTATTGTTACAAGAGTTCGACATAGAAATTCGTGATAAGAGGGGTGTGGAGAATACCGTTGCGGATCATCTTAGTAGACTTGTGATGTCTCAAGAGGAACTTCCATTACATGACCGCTTTCCGGACGAACAACTTTTCTCCATGGAAGAATCAACTCCTTGGTATGCGGATATAGTGAATTACTTGGTGACAAGGAAAGTACCTAGTACAATGTCTAATTTCCAAAAGATGAAACTTAAGAAGGTAGCTAAGCAATATGTGTGGGATGAACCATACTTATGGAAATATGGCGTGGATCAAATAATGCGAAGGTGCGTGCCTAATTCCGAATTTCAATCCATTCTCTCCTTTTGCCACACTTTTGCATGTGGTGGCCACTTTGGATCTAAGCGTACCGCTCTCAAAGTTCTCGAGAGTGGATTTTATTGGCCCACCTTGTTTGAAGATTCATATGTTTTTTGTAAATCGTGTGATAGATGTCAACGAACGGGCAATCTAGGTGCTCGAAATCAAATGCCACTCACACCAATTCTCACCGTTGAGATTTTTGATGTGTGGGGTATTGATTTTATGGGCCCTTTTGTCAATTCGAATGGGAATTTTTATATACTTCTTGCCGTTGATTATGTTTCGAAATGGGTGGAAGCTAGAGCCACCAAGACTAATGACTCTCAAGTTGTTTGTGATTTTGTAAGGGAAAATATTTTCAATAGGCATGGAACACCAAGAGTGGTGATAAGTGATGGAGGCTCACATTTCAAGAAGGCTTTCCACACTCTCCTCAAGAAGTACAACATAACACACAAAATTGGTACGCCTTATCATCCACAAACTAGTGGACAAGCGGAAATTTCAAATCGTGAGATAAAGTCCATTCTTGAGAAAACGGTGAATACCACGAGGAAAGATTGGAGCTTTAAGCTCAACGATGCACTTTGGGCGTATAGAACGGCGTATAAGACACCGATTGGTATGTCTCCATATAGGATGGTTTATGGCAAGGCTTGTCATCTTCCGGTTGAACTTGAACATAAGGCTTATTGGGCGATAAAGAAATTCAACATGGAGTATGATGAAGCGGGGAAACAAAGGAAGTTACAACTACATGAGTTAGAGGAGATACGCAATGATGCTTACGAGAGTGCCCGTATTTACAAAGAAAAGACCAAGCTTTTTCATGACAAGATGATTTCTCGTAAAAGTTTCATCGTGGGACAAAAAGTCCTTTTATATCATTCTCGCCTTAAACTATTTCCTGGAAAGTTAAGGTCTCGTTGGATTGGACCATATGTTGTTACTAATGTTTTTCCTCATGGTGCAGTTGAAATTACTAGTCTTCGAGACAATTCGGTTTCCAAAGTCAACGGCCATAGGTTGAAGCCATACTATGAGAACATCGCTTATGTGAATTTGGATGAACTTTCATTTGGAGATGCACTCCTCCGGAGGAGTAATGTGCCGCAAGAGCTAAGTCGGGCCGTCGACTTTAAAACAAGCGCTTAATGGGAGGCAACCCATCGGTTTTGTATTTCTTATCCTTTTGCTTTTTGTTATTTCTTTTTCTTGTTTCTTATCATGTTAAAATTTCCCACCTTGACTTTACTAGGAGGATTCAATTACATTGAGGACAATGTAAGGTTTAAGTGTGGGGGAGTGGTTAAGCATGTTTTTAAAACAAAAATTACAAAAAAAAAAAAATTTGAAAAAAAAAAAAAAAAAAAGTTTTACATAAAAATTCCAACTTTTAAAGATTTTAGAGTCACTAGCATACTTCTAGGTATGTTTACATAGAGATTTTGACCGACATAATTGAACTTGGAAATGTTAGAGAACTACATTCGGATTTCTTGTTTGTTAGAGTGTTAAATAATGGATTTAATCATGCCGGTGATGCGAATTTGGTGCAGGGAGAAGTGCGTTATTAGAGTTGCTGATCAATCATTAGTGGAGACTACCCGTATTCATATCATGAGAGGCACCGACCAGAAATTTTTCCATCTACTAAAGAGCTTTCTTTTGAGTGTGTGTCACCGTACGTTAATTCCGGGTAGAATGGTGAGCTACCCAACCTCCCACCACTAAAAGCACTACTCTTTGATCTCTTGAGTGCTAATTTTGTCAATCATGAGGGTGACGTCCATAGATGAAAGCTTCCTTCTTGTAGTTCGATTTGCAGTTAGCACCATTCTCTCTCTCGACAACAACGGATCCATAGAAACACATTCATCATCAACAAGGAGCGACATCAAAATCTACAAGGAAAGTTGGAAAAGTTTAAGGTTTACAAGCAACGGAATGAGAAAAAGAGCAAATTTCAAATACAAGTAAAGCAACATACAAAAGAGCGGATTTTTACATATATGTTGAGGACTTACAATACAATGAGGTAATTTTATATTCAAGTATGAAGACTTATTCATGAAAGCGAAGAAAAGTAAAAAGGTGAGAATTTTTGAAAGTTTATGATTTCAAGACGATACAAGTTGTGAAGAATCAAGCGGTAAAACACTTCTCCCACGGCCATGGTTTATTTTTGTATTTAATTTCTCTTGTGAAAAAAAAAAAAAAAAAAAAAAAAAAAAAAAAAAAAAAAAAAAAAAAAAAAAAAAAGAAAAAAAAAAAAACAAGAGAAATATTTGTTCTTATGAGCCGTGGGGAAGGAAAATATATAAGGAAGTTTCAAGCGACAAGGATATTTAAGGTAAAAAGAGTTAAGAATTGTTAAGAATTTATGAAATTTAAGGGTTTATCATCAATAGTTGAAACCGAAGACGAAGACCATGAAGATCAAGATAAGGAGCGGAAGACGTTTCTATTGGATGCCGTGAGAGTGGTGTTATCTTAATTGGCAATCGGATGTGAAGGTAAGTAAGTAATCTCATCCTCGATATAAATGGTTGATTTCCTTTCTTAGAGATCGTCAGAAAAATGGTTTTTCAAAATATTAAAAGATGTGGGTTTTTCAAAATATTTCGGAAGTTATCCTTCCCACCATTCAACGTGATGCAGGATTTCTATCTTCATTCCTACCTCGCACACATGTGAGAACCATAAAAAAGTCAGTTTTTGAGTGCAATTATCATAAAATCTTATTTGGTGAGGCGTGTCGAGGCGAAATGCTTATTGATCGTTTCTCAAACACGCATTCTCTCATTATGGTGTGGTTATTTCTCACTCAACAATTAAGAACGAGAATATGTTCTTTAGTATTTCTAACTTCTTATTACTAGCATGCAGAAATTCTATGTCCTCATAACTCTTTGGATGCTTGTGACGCTTGAACGCTTTGAAGTTGTGAGTTTTTAGTTTGATTTGCTCGAGGACTAGCAAAGTCTAAGTGTGGGGGAATTTGATAGGTGTAGAATACACCTAATTTACTATCTAGTAGTTTATGCTTTCTTTGCTATTTTTCTTGTAAATTATGTATTTTACGCTTGTTTTGAGTTTTATAGCTACTCCGGAGTCACACGGAAGAAAAGAAGAAGAAATCACTCAATTTGAACCAAAAGGGCAAAAAGGTCATTTCACCAAGGAGGAAGCACTATATGGAGCCCAGCCAAGGTTAAGGGGAGGTCAAAGAGCTGTCCCTTATCCAAAAGAAGGGAGTGAGAATAGCACATTTGGGGTGTACTTATGGTGGGTGTCTGAATCCACCCACACCCTAAACCCAAGCCCACATGTCTGATCCACCCTAACCTAAGCCCATCCATCTACCCACACCCTAAACTCTGACCCAAGCTCACATACCCGGATCCATAACCGTACCCGGATCCAGACCCACTTCACAAACACTACCCTAAATCGAGATACCTTACTCTCATTTTTCACCTGAAATAAATTCAGAGAAAAGAAAAAAAAGATCGAGATGTTTCTTCTTCTTTGCTAGCCGTGAAATTGAGAGCTGGAAATTAGGGTTCGATGATGATTGATGGCAGGAAAGAGATGAGTCGATGCTGTTGAATACAGAGATGGAAGAGAGGGTTGAAATCGATTGAGACGAAGAAGCAGCCATGGTTGCTGCTGTAGATCGAGAGATGGGTCGGTGACTGATAACTCAGAGAAGAAGGAGATTGAAGATGGGTCATACAAGGCAACAGAATCAAAAGAGATGGAGATGTAGCCGCTGTCAAATTAAAATGAGTTTCGATCTAAAGAAGTTGCGGTCAAGATTTAGTGAACTGAGAGCAGATGGGTTTGAAGAGGAATTGATGTTGTTAAGATGGGTATTCCTCCTCTGCCGTCAATTGAAAAGAAGAAGGAGGTTCTGTTGTTTTTGAAGCTTGAGAAGAAATGAACAATTAGGGTTCTGTGTGGAAGGCAAGAACTGTGAAGTGAATACAGCGGAATTTGATCAAAATGGTGGCCTGAGTTGAAAGGATTGATAGAAAATGGTTTTAGGTATTGCTGCAATCGATTCCAGGAAGAAGTTAGAGCTGCTGTTTGTGGTTAAGAGCAGAATTAAGACTCAAGGTTATCTCGGCCGTAGATGCAGTTGAGCTTGTGGGATGGCAGTGAAAAGGATTTAATACTGCATTGCTATTGTGACTCAGTATAAGATGGGATTGTAATTGGAGAACACAGAGAAGGTTTAGCTGTTGTTGTTGCCAGAAATTGATGAAGCTGTCTAAAGCTCTGTACAGGGATGATTGCTTAGATGTATGTTAGGAAATTGTTACATGGCATGGAAGCAAATATGAGAATGATGCTGCTGATGCAATGGAAAGATGGGTGGCGTCTGAGGTTCAGAGTCTGATATGAAATCAGCACAGGGGAAAGAAGTGCAAATGCATCCATGAGTCCACAAAGACAGCTTGATCAAGTGCTTGAGAAGGTCATGGCAATGCAGGGGCAATTTCATGAGTCTGGGGGTGATGATTGTTGAGATGAGTCGAAGTAGAGTTTGTGCTGCAATTAGGGCATTGATTTAAATGGGTTTTGGATCAAATCACTCGTGTGTTGAATGAGAGCTAGCTAAGCCGTTGGAGATGCTTTGTATGGTGTGATGTGAAGTGCAATGCAGGGAATGTGGAGATGCAAGGGAGAGTCTGTTAGGCTGAGTGAACTGCATTGAGTTGGTTGAGTTGTTGTGCAAAGTGACATGATAGTGGTTGTGCCCGAATTGAGTCAGAGATGGAAGGAAATGGAATGGTGTTGCATGGCTTGGAAAAGGCTTGCAAGACAGTGATGGCCCGAGGGGATGAAGATGATGCTTTGGAAGTAGCCATCATGGTGAGTAGGTATTGAGTGAAGCACAAGGATTGTGCATCACAAGACTTTGGCCTCAAGTGCAAAGTGGTCTGACCGAGCCGGATCACCGACTCCTGGATCGACTCAAGTTGACTCGGTGACTCGGCCCGACTAAGACCGAGTCGACCACCACTCATTGGCTGACTCTTTTCTACCTTGACCGCTGACTAACAGTTGACTGACTCTGCTGACCCATGTGACCGTTAGTCCTAACCTGAGGACCTGGACGGAATATTCCGTCGAATATTCTCTCGACGGAGAAATTTTCAGTGGCCGTGGCGACGTTTTCCGGCCAAATTCCGGCCATAATCCCGATTTCCCATGAGCAAAATTCCAGAATTTTCTATGGACCTCTCTCATGGGTGTGAAGACTTTGGCTAGGAATTGGATGGAGAATTGGACTCAAATTTGGAAAGAGAAGGTGAAGAGTTGAGAAAAGCTTGGAATTGGAAATTGAATTGCAAAAGGAAAAGGATTCTAATCCTTGAAAGAATTGGAGAATATTGAAGCCTATAAATAGAGAAGTTTTCTACAACTTCTACACACCTCTCTACACACACAACACTTGTGTTTTTGCTTGCTTTTCTAAGATTTTTCTTTTTAATTACTTGTGTGAATTTGAAACTTCTTCTTTTAATAATTATTATTTGTGTGAATTTCAAAAACATGAGTAGCTAAATTTCTTTTTGATTGAGGATGAATTCCTAGTTCTTAACATGATTTGAGTTTTTGTTTTCAAATTCTATCTTGAAGTTTTTCACATAATTATCGTTTGTTTTTACTAATAGGAGTGATCTTAAAGACATTCATGATTGATTGATAGATTGTTTGGGTGGCCAACTAAATTAATTTGTTAATTCGATCTAAAGCTAGTGAAAGTTAGGGATAAGTAATCGTTCTTTGACTTTTTACATAAGTAGCAAACACGAGACCTTGCGGAGGGATTCCGTGGAGCAATTGTGTGTAGAAACAACGTTAGCAAGTAGACCTTGAGCTAAGAGTCTAACTACTAATATCAACCTAAGAAATTCACAAAACATAATGCATGAGCCAAGTTACATCTAGGTTGAGCTAATTCTAGGTGGCTAGGTGATTAGAATCCGGTAGTCGAGAACTTCCGTGTCCCAAGTGATATAAGGGATTTAGGGGTTTAGCACCGAGCTAGGGGCTTTTTACCTACGGTTGGTGATAATTTGTGACTAATAACAAGTAGAATAGAACATAACTTGATTCATTGTTTCGTAACGAAGAAGGATTCCTTGATCTTCTCTCTCTTATTGTTTTCATCTTTCAACTTTCGATTTTAATTACTTTGTTTATTTTTATTTTGCTTTTTACACCCCCCTTTCGTGACAACTTTTACAACTAAAGATCACTTGCTCCTCGTGGGAACGAACTTGACTTCCATTATATTATTTTTAATTGAGTGGAAATTTTGAATTAATTTGATTGCACCTACGACACGCATCAAGCACACCAACCGTTCTCAAGACTCGATGTCATCTTCAACAGTTCCATATGCTCCACCATCAAACTCATATGCATTAGTACCTAGTAGCAGTTCAACACCAAACCTTGATGATACTCAAGAGATGATTAAACAAGCTCTCAATTGGTAACAATTCCACAGCTGCATCTGCATTCTCTATCTCCTCAGGTATTTACTCAACCGAATGGTTTCTCGACTCAGGAGCATCAAATCATATGACTTTTAATCAAAAGTTATTTGAAACTCTCCATTCTGTCATCACTCTTTAGATACATACTACTGATGGATCAACAGTAATTTCAAGTCATATAAGATTGGTCAACAATTCAAATAACCTTTGTTTACCAGATGTGCTTCTTGTACCAAATATTACAATGAATCTTATTTCAGTTGGTCAGTTGTGTGATCAAGGTTATAACACATATTGTTTTCCTTTTGGCTGTGCTATACAGGATCTCAAAACCGGGAAGCTAGTTGGGATATGCCGAGAGTTGGTCGATTGTATCTTCTCCAATCTCTTATTATTCCAAAGAAAATCCAAAACCATGTCCTAGTTTGATACTCTCTACCGAATCAGCTTGAATATCTCCTTTTATGTCTTGGAATTTTAGATTAGGTCATGTTTCCTTTTCTCGTCTTTCATATATGATCAATAAAGGTTTACTAGGGGACACTCAAATTGAAAAGGAACCCAATTGCATCTCCTGTAAACTGGCTAAGAAACCAGCACTTCCTTTTAATATCGCACTACTACGTTCCAAAAGAACCATTTGAACTTGTCCATTCGGGATGTTTGTGGTAAATCTCCAGTTACCTCCAAAGGTGGAGCTTTATACTATGTCAGCTTTATAGATGATTTTTCTCATTACACTTGGGTCTATTTATTTTCCTCAAGAGAAGAGTTTCTCAAAATATATGTTGATTTCTCCACCATGATAAAAACTCAATTTTCAAAACCAATAAAAACATTCCGTGTAGATCAAGGGGGGGAGTACATATCCAATCCTTTTCGAGAATTTCTCAAAACTCAAGGCACTATTCTTCAACTTTCTTGTACTAAAACACCAGAACAAAATGGAATTGCAGAGCGCAAGCACCGTCATATCATTGAAACTACTTAACTCCTCTAATTTCAGCTGAGTTCCTTAAATTTCCGGGGGGATCGTTTCACAAAGAAGTGTATACAATCAATCGTATGCCAACAACTGTTATAGGTGGTATTTCACCCTACGAGTGTCTTTATGGAACCAAACCCAACTACTCTGAGCTTAAAACTTTTGGTTCCACATGTTTTTAGTTATTTTAGCCGAACGAGAACGAAACAAACTTAGTCGAAGAATGTCATGTATGGGTATGGAGTTGAGCATAAGGGATACCGTTGTTATGATCGATTAACCGCAACCGCGTGTATCACGTCATGTTACCATCTGGGAAAAGATACCTTTTTGGACTCTCCCTAACACTAAGTCATCAAATTTTGAAAATTTTACGTATTTAGATCCATTTTCATTAGAGGTCACTATCACTTCACCAGAGTCCTTAGTAAACACTGAGAATTTCCAAATAATTCTTGAAGAACTCGACCACTCTACGACTCAATCTGACAGTGCAACTCAGGAACGAGATCCTTGTTCTGAAGAGATTGTTTTGCCACCTCGCAATCGA
Source organism: Papaver armeniacum (assembly GCA_023531295.1). Lineage (NCBI taxonomy): Eukaryota > Viridiplantae > Streptophyta > Magnoliopsida > Ranunculales > Papaveraceae > Papaver > Papaver armeniacum. Next base: position 403,183 of record JAJJWW010012281.1, on the reverse strand, counting down.
AGATCACCAGCTAAGTATGCAGATTATCATTGTTCTTTGTCTTCTATCTTATCATTTTATGAACCAAAAACATACAGAGAAGCAGCGGCCATTCCAGAATGGCAGGATTCAATGCATCATGAATTGGATGCTCATAAAGAGGCAGGGACATCAGAAATGGTGGATCTTCCTCCTGGAAAGTCAGTTCCTGGAAGCAGATGGGTCTATATAGTTAAAACCAAGTCAGATGGTGAGTTTGAAAGACGTAAATAACTAGTTGTTGCAAAAGGGTATACACAATAGTATAGTGTTTACTATGAAGAAACATTTGCACTAGTGGTTAGAATGGTTACAATTAAGACATTACTTGTTGTTGCCGCAAAGACAACAATGGAAGCTTCATCAAATGGACGTGAAAACGCGTCTTTCTTCATAGTGAGTTACAAGAGGAGGTGTACATGCAACCTCCCCGGGTTTGCCTCATGGATCAAATCAAGTATGTAAACTTCGATTAGCGTTGTATGGACTCAAACAAGCACCTCGTGCTTGGTTTGAGAAGTATAGCAATGCAATTCTTCAGTATGGATTTAGACATAGGTTCTATGATTCAGCTATGTTCATTACATCATCAGACAAAGGTATTGTTTTTCTTCTTTTGTATGTTGACGACATGGTTGTTACTGGAAGTGACACACAAGGTATTGATGATCTCAAGTTATATCTCAGTGAATGTTTTAAGATGAAAGATCTTGGATCTTTGAGTTACTTTATTGGCATTGAAGTTGGCACGTCTTCCACTGGATACTTCATACCACAAGTGAAATATGCATCTGAGATTATACAACGAGCAGGATTATCCGACAATAAGGTAACTGACACATTTCTTGAATTGAATACTAAATACAGTCCTACAGATGGGACTCTATTGTCCAATCCAACATTGTATCGTCATTTAGTAGGGAGTCTTAATTATCTGACCATTACAAGACCATACATAAGTCATGATGTTCACATTGTAAGTCAATTTATGTCCGCTCCAAGGTCTACTCATCATGCAGATGTTCTCAAAATTATGAGATACATCAAGGGGTCTCTGTATCAAGGCCTATATTTCTCTTCCAAGTATGATCTCACTCTTCGTGCATACTCTGATTCGGATTGGGCTGGGGATGTTTCGGACAGAAGATCTATTATAGGATATTGTGTGTTCTTGGGAGATTCTTTGATTTCCAAGAGAAGTAAAAAGCAAAGTGTGGTTTCTCGTTCTAGTGCTGAAGCAGAGTATAGAGCTCTTGCTCACACTACGTCTGAGCTAATTTGGTTACGATGGCTCCTTTGTGATATGGGAGTTCAACTTTCTACTCCTACACCATTGTACTATGATAACAAGGCTGCTATTCAGATTACACACAATAATGTTTTCCATGAACGTACAAAACATATCGAGATAGATTTCCATTTTACTCGTCATCATTTTAAGAAAGGTACAATCACTCTTCTACGTATCAAATAAGAATTTCAAGTGGTCGATCTCTTTACCAAGACTCACTTCTGGGCTACTGCCTTCAATTTTTAATTTCCAGACTCAAGATGTGTAGGGTGTTAAGATTTGGTCAAGATATTGTATTATATGGTTGTAACTGTATATATATTCTTGCTGTGTATATCGTATTATTTATAGAGTGTATCTTTTAGTTGCCTTATCGAGTCCTGTAAAGTTGTATAAATCGGGCTTTGCCTATCAATGAAACACACGGAGTAAATATCACAAAAACATTAGAATCTCTATGCTCATGTTTACAATAACTTTAGAGTAGTCAGCTTCTATGTTTCTTTCTAAATCTATGTGTAATCCGAGCTCCTTGTACGTAATCGATTAATTTGTTGTTATTTCCTTGTGATAAATATGGTATTTGCTGTAGAACATCTCCTGCCGCACGCTTTCGTGACATTTCAAAATGTCGGAAGGCCGAAAATATATCACGAACTATGCTCCGATCAGGACTCCTTGCTTTTCTCAAAGCAGTCCCTAATCTAGAGTCACTCATATTTGAGATATGAAGTGTTCACATCTAATGATTCTCCATATTGTCATTGGATAAATAATGAAATATAGGTTTTGGGCTTACATTTGAAATCTTTCTGTTCTTTTCAATTGTTAACTTGTTATATGTTAACTTTTATGTCAGTGACTTAGTAGTACTTGTTTGTAGCAGGAGTAAAAATGCCACATATTGGGCCAGATTACCATTTGAATCACAATTTGGCCCTTATTCAAGTCTGCCATTCAGCCAACCAACACAGTATACATGCTAACCGAATCTGTCAGCAGGCCAATGGTCAAAGTCAAAGACATGCTGATGGTCAAAGTCAACGACCAGCCAACCGTCGGTCCAACTGTCGAAGCCGTATTACCGCCATATTTCCATCCAGTTTCCACGCGTTGCGGATGTTTCGGCCATGTTGTCAACCGCGTTGCCAATCGCGCTATCAGCCATGTTTCCAATCGCGCTGTCAGCCATCCTCCACCCATGTTGCTAGCCATCTAGTCTCCAGTCATGTTTCTAGTCAATGCGATCTGATCAAGGATCGACAAATCAAGATTTAACATCAAAAGTCAACCTTGTCGGTCAAAGTCAAGGTCGTTGGTCAAACCCGCTAGCTCATGTCAATTTGGCCCGTTTCCACCGATCCGGTCGAAAACCTGAGAAGATTCGAAAGTTTCGGATGACTTGTAGCGACCAAGCTGGAGGGAAGTTCTACAATATTCAATATGACTTGCTAGCTAAGTTACTTCCATATGAAGTTTATCTCAAAATTCGGGTTTAACCCATGTATTCAACTGTACAAATATAGGGGAATCTCAACCCTAAAGGGACAGGCTCAGATACATGAAAATTTACCTGCAAACCCTAAAAGGGGATCATAAAACCATTGTAATCCATACATCAATAAAACATCTCTCCCTGCGGGGATTCATCTCGTGGATATAGGCAAAACATACCGAACAACGTTAAATTCATGTCCTTATATATGCTTGTTTTGTGTAAAAACCCTAGGTTTATTCATCATCATCGAATCGATTTTGCTATGTGACGGAAATATTTCTAGTTACAAGTAGTACTAATTTTTGATATCTTTCTACCGTTGTTACTTTCAACTCTGTTTATGAATGATGAAGGAGACAAGTGATGAGGATGTTGAGGATGACAACGATGATCTCAAGGAAATGGGAATGATGGCCATATACCATGATGTCGACTACATTGTGGGTGAAAACAACCTGGGCAATGAAGACGAGGAAGATGCCTCTGGAACTGCTCAGCGCGACAAAATTGATGAGGACGAACAACTATGACAACAAAGATGATAGTTGGGCTGGCAATATTACTACTAGCACTGGAAGTTAATTTCCACATCTTAAATCAGTTTGCTTTCATGATATGCATGGGTCCCAAGGGAGATAAAGTGGGTGAAACTGATTTTGAGGAACGCAAAAACTTTGCAAACTATGACGATAACAAAACTAGTCATAAAAACCCAAGGTGACCAAACTTGTGGTACGAAAACCTCACTCAAATGTTGGGATTCAAATTAAATTGATACAAAAACCCCAAATTTTAAAATTGGTTTCATCAAATTTTATGATGAAACCAAAAATTGGTTTCGTCAAATTCTATAAGGTTTCATCAAAATTTTGTTTTTTTTGGGTTTTTGTGTTACTTTTGTTTTGGCGGGTTTTTTCTGAATGAGTAGTGACACCTTTGGGGTTATAACTCGCGGTGTGGTACAAAAACCCCACTCAAATGTTGGGATTCATTAAAACTCCATCTTAAACTAAGTTGATACAAAAACCCCAAATTTTAAAAAATTGATATAAAAACCCCAAATTTCAAAATTGGTTTCATCAAATTTTATGATGAAACCAAAAATTAGTTTCGTCAAATTCTATGAGGTTTCATGAAATTTTATGATGAAACCAAATTTTGGTTTCATCAAAATCTTTGGGGTTTTTGTGTTACTTTTGTTTTTTGGGGTTTTTTGTGGATGGATAGTGACAGCTATGACTATGACTATTCGTTACCATGATATTGGTTATCGCTTTGCAAATGTGAAAAGTGAAAAAGAAGTAACGGTAGAGATACCAAGTTCTCCAAGAGCCTCACCTCACCAGGTTGTCTTTTTTTTTTTTTTTTGGGTGCCGACCACACAAGGACCTATATAGCCTGGCCGGTCACTGGGTTTTAAAATGCCACTTTATCAAGCGATTTTTATCAAAGCTCGTCTTTTCCATTACAGCCCGTTCGGTTGGGAGAATTAGAATCCTAGGAATTCAATTATGGGATAATCCAATTCTTGGAATTAGATTCCAAGGAATTTGATTCCAATCCAAAAAATTTATGTTCGGTTGAGGTAATTCAATTACCTTTGTTTTTACCCCAGGAATCCAATTCCATTGCATCATTGGACCAATGCAATGGAAATCTATCATTTTGGAGGGAATTGGATTCCTAGGAATCAAAATTCCCAATTACATAGAGTTCATTTGCCCCGTTCGGTTCAAGGAATTGGACGCATTCCCTAGGAATTGGATTGCAAGGAATACAATTCCTTGAAACGAACGGGCTGTTAGTATTTTTTAAGTGTAATTCAGATACACTTTAGCCAGAGGTCCGTAGAGTGTATAGTCGTGATGTGGAGTGGAAAAACCAAAAGCATTCGAAAACGTGAAGGTCATGACACTCAGCTAGAGGCTAGGATTGATTCTAACAAAGAACCCTTTGGAAACACATTTTGATGCTTGGCCACCTGACCACCCCTTTTACGGTCAACTGGTGTGTAAGAGTCATGATTTTCGTGAAGGTCACAAATTCATGAGTCATGAATATTGGATCAGTCAGACTGAGTATATAAATACAAAGTTGAGACGGGAGAATGCAACGAGAAACATACAACTGAGACGTTATGAAACACCGAGGTCACAAGGTTAAGTGGGTAGAATTAAGACTTTAGTTCACTGTTTTGTTGTTTGAAGGCACTAGCCACCGATACCCATCTTTGACCCATTCAAGTCATTGGAAAAACTCACACAAGATGATCGCAACCATTTAACCGAAAAGTCAATTGTCCAAACAACCTCGTTTTCGTTATACAAATAAGCCGATCCATAAACCATATGAATTTATTTGATGTAGGGGAATAATATATGACTTGTTTTTCTAATCCCTTGATTTACAAGTAATTAGAACATGTCTTAAATTTTACTCAGATATTGTGTAATACGTAATAAACCTTAATTTATGGAGTGTTTTAGCTATGACTTTGTGTAATAAGTATCATCCGATTAGAAGACATTCCATACCATTTTCCGCTCGACCTAGAGTCGTAATCACTATAAATAGGGAGTTCCGGGTACGTACTTTCCATAACAATCTGTTAAGTAGCTTAATCATCCAATTGAGAGTACTTCATCAAACAAAATTAGAAAGAAGCATTAGAATTAACTTTTCCTGCTAAGGAAATGGCTGGAGCTATGGTGAGACTAAGTGCTTATGCACTCCTCCTTTCGACGATGGTTATGGCAGTAATGGCTGTACAACCATATCCCAAACACCCAGTCCCAAACTACAAGAAATCCAAGTGTACGGTCGCGAAATACGACAAATGTTTCAACAGTGAGCATGTTTGCCCGTATAATTGCCCTGGAGGAGACTGCGTTGTTGATTGTGTCTCCTGCAAGCCTATGTGCAGTAAGTTATTCAATTTGGTCAGCTCCTTTTATACTTCGTTTAGAATTTCTACTGAGTAGTGCGTACCTGTAATTTTTCTCTTGTGTTTAAGTTTCTACTTATGACACATCCGACTGTTTTGGTGCAGAATGTGATCTTCCTGGAGCAGTATGTCAAGACCCAAGATTTATTGGTGGTGATGGCATTACCTTCTACTTCCATGGAAAGAAAGACCATGATTTCTGCCTTGTCTCTGACTCAAACCTCCACATAAACGCTCGTTTTATTGGACGTCGTAACCAAAACATGATGAGAGACTTCACATGGGTTCAATCCATTGGTGCCATCTTTGACAGTCACAAACTTTACATTGGTGCACTAAAAACCTCAACATGGGATAACTCAACCGACCGCCTTGCTGTTACCATCGATGGAGAACCCATTGAGCTTCCACTTACTGCAGGTGCCAAATGGGAATCTAACGGTGTATCCATCACTCGATCACGTAACACCAACAGCATCACTGTTGAAGTTGAAGGTAACTTCAAGATCACAGCCAATGTTGTGCCCATTAGCGAGGAAGAATCACGCATCCACAACTACGGAATCACTCAAGATGATTGCTTCGCTCATCTTGAACTAGGATTCAAGTTTTACTCATTGAGCAGTGGAGTAAATGGTGTGTTGGGCCAAACTTACGGCAAAGATTACACAAGCAAGGTTAACATGTCAGCTGTGATGCCAGTTATGGGTGGAACTCGTAAATTTTTGAACTCTGCTCTTTTCTCTACTGATTGTTCAGTCTCTCGATTCGGCCTTGAGGCGCCAGTCACTGCTGGATCAGAATTCGCTGGCTTGGAATGCGGTAGCTCCATGGAGGGTCGCGGGATTGTCTGCAAGAAGTAGAGAATCTATAGATGAATGTATCTCTCACAACCATTTGTGTTATAATTCTCACACTTTTATGTATTGTGTTCTCTTTTCCGTTGTTGTATGTGTTACTAAGCGTATGTCTGAACTTTGTAACCTGTAAAATGAAGTTGTTGAATAAAGAAAACAATATTGTTATTGTATGTCAAACACAGTTTTATTCTGTTCACTTCAATTAAAGCAAACTGGCCCATCAGCTCAGTTAGTTAGAGCGTCGTGCTAATAACGCGAAGGTCGCAGGTTCGAGATCTGCATGGGCCAATATGACATTTTTCTTTATTTTGAAGCACTACGGGAAAAATCATCATTGACGACACTAGATAAGAGTTGTAGTACCCCTACGACAACTCCATTTGATGCATTGTGGAACGGGGTATTGTAGAAAGTCCAAGATTTTCTACAATGGTTGACAAGTGTTGTAAAGGGTGATGTGATTCATAGTTCGACAATATTTTGCCAAAGTTGTGATTCTCTTTCGATTTTTTTATAACCTAACACAACTCTTGCTTGTATTGTAGAACAATCGTGGACAACATAAGTAGCATATCGTAGAAACATATGTAACAACAATTACTAGTATTATGAATAAGATTTGCACAACCCTTGTATGAATTGTCGAACTATCTCGACAACACAGACTTATATTGTAAAGTAAGTGTTTCACAATATCTAGCTTATGTAGTTGAAACCGGAAGACAACGTCTATTAGTATTGTGAATACTCCTCTCACTACACTTCCTTGAGTTGTATAACTATTCCGAACAACTCCTCTGATGTTGCAAGATTTGATTTTACAATGATTGTCGTGGGTAGTAGAAATTTTTAACACAACACTTATTAGTATTGTGAATATTACAAATCAAGATACTTGTTAGCATTGTAGAAGATTTGTTTTTACAATCATTGTCGTGGGTAGTAGAAATTTTTAACACAACACTTACTAGTATTGTGAATATTACAAATCAAGACACTTGTTAGCATTGTAGAAGATTTGTTTTTACAATCATTGTCGTGGGTAGTAGAAATTTTTAACACAACATTTATTAGTATTGTGAATATTACAAATAAGACACTTGTTAGCATTGTAGAAGTACATTGATACAACTATACTATGTGTAGTAGGACTATCTTTGACAACACATAGTTATGATTGTAAATAAACTATTTCGCAATATTTGTGAATAAGACCCTACATACATATTTCACTTTTGTCACTACGTTTATGTTGTGAAATGTAAAGAAACAACTGGATTAAACTGAAAGATTCATTCAAATTAAACCAAACCCAGAGTCATAGCATTCATGTACCAATGTAATATACACAAAAAGTGGCAAAGATTCACATACCAATGTGATATACACAAAACATACGAAAAAGTGGCAATGATATGTTTGTTACCAAAAGTTAAGTCTCCAAAAAGATCAAAGATAAGTCTCCAAAAAGATCACAGAAAATCAAGAAGTCTACTGGTAGGATATTCTATCCTTGGGCCATGTGATAAAATTTGAAACAAAGATCATGAACAGCTTCGACTTCGAAGTAGATTGGTAGACAAGAGCATCCTCCACATAAGCAACCTTCACACATACATTGTAGGCTCCAAGACCGATTGGCCTTCCATGTATCGCCTTACTTGGATCTGTTTCAAGCAATTTCAGCCTCCCGCAACCACCTCGTCCTCCTCTTGTACCACCTAACAGCCTTGCAAACTTGGAATCTCTTTGGCACTTGAACCTCATTTTGTCTCCCGACATGACTTGGAGTGGTATCAGCTGAGTCTCTTTCATTACAAATAATATTCCCGCTAGTGCTAGCCTCATGATTGTTGTTGGGGACTTGACATGCGAGAGGGTAAGACTCCATTGCATACACATTTTGATTTCATTCCCTATATTAAGACCAATCAGCAGTATGAGGGGCATTATCGAGTTTGAATTCATCAAGAAAATGAGACCTAATAGAAGACAAGTTAAATTCTCACCTCTAATCGCACCACTCGATCACTCAAAGGCTTTATAAGATTCCCGACACTCTTTAATCATCATCTTATAGTGGGACTCACGAACAACCTTTTTACGTGTCGCTCCAAAACCAATTCCTTTAAGTCTCCCTTTAGTTTTCTTGTCCTCGCCAAAGGCCTTTGCAAGAATATCATCCATCACGGATGATCCACAATCAAGCACCATACTTTTCTCGAGCTTTTTCAAGTTTTTCCCGTGTAAGTGTGTAAAACATCGTATTTTTGCATTTTTCAAGCACACATAAACAAAACAAAGGAACAGAGAAGATTTCTTACCAAAGCTTCTACAACACCAGGATGTGGTTTCTTTCCTTTGCGCTGTTTATGACCAACTTTCCGATTACATCTCTATCAATCTCTTTGGTTGTGTTTTGCTCTTTTTGCTGCCAAATAAATGTATCAATACATGACAAATCATCAAGAATAGCATAACAACATGGTATTAAAGTCTTGATACATGCTTAGAACAAACTCATAATATTTCTAAGATAAAACTTTGTAGAGAACTTCAAACAATTATATTTTTAACGATGCAATAGCTTTCACATGGTGAATATCAAGAATGTAGAACATACCAATTTCACCTCCAATCTGGCATAACCTTCGACTTATGGTATGTGGGGTGGTGTGTTTTGAACGATTTTCTTGCATTTTTATTCTTCCGACTTCGAATAGAAAAGTAAAGAAATCATTAGACAGACTTTTAAGTTTTTAATACAAATATATAGTCATTCTATATAATATAAATTACTTACTCAATTCAATAGAGTCTACATGTTTCACAAACTCTTCCCACTCCCTAACTGTCATGGTCCCGGGGCATTAACTTCTCCAACCGTTTCTTTTGTTCTTCCCCTTGTAGCCGATCCAAAGCGTCGAGTACCAAACCAGCTTTCCTTGACCTTGCTTCTCTAAGATAAGTTCCCATTTTGCTGAAATAATAGTCTTTGTAACACTCAGCACAATGAATCGATTCTACAAATAGAATTAAATAATTTGAATTAGAATACGCTATGAATTAAATAATTGTTGACTAATGAAAAGAGTTAAAGAGTTATCAATTGCGTACCAAGACTATCTTCCATATGTTTTCTTTGGCTTCATAAGGGACAAGTCTCCAATCCTTGAACGTTAATGGAAGTTTCCGAACAAGCACCCCTAGCATACTGGCAAGTTGCACAGATGGATCACCAATCGGTTGTTCATTAGCATTGAAGGAAACTTTTCTCTTCGGATCGCAGAATCTAACTTTAGTGCATACATCCTGGGTTGGACCACGTGGAACATATTTTCTTTTCTTCGCTTCTTTTCCTTCTTCACCTTCCTCATTATCGAACTATTACCATTCTTTAATTCATGTTCATCATCATTACCATTATCATTTTCTTCTTCCAATTCAGGCTCATCACCATTACCATTCTCTTCTTCCACATCATGCTCCACATGATCAGAGTTATCCTCTTCCACAGCCTTCCTCCTCCTCCTCCTCTTCCTCTTCGTCTTGAAAATCATGAGAGAGTGTCGTGTGGATCCCGGTTGAACATTCGGACATGGGCCCGTGCTGCTTGTGTCAAGTTTCCGCTTTACATTCTTTCTCCCCACCTGCAATTTTCATTATCTCCTTTAGAGCTTTTAGATTGGGACTTTGTAGTTGTTGATCTGTGAATGTTGAGCAATTTCGTATTGCACATTCTTCTTCCTAGTAGCCTGCCTCTTTGTAGTTGGTGACGACAGCTTAGCACTTTCAAAGTTGTCGACAACGCTTTGGAGTTGTTGCACACTTAGTTGGAGAAGAAACAACAACACTTGGTTCTAACTTCTTGTTCCTTGGTGATGATCGCCTACTTTTAGGTGAAAGAGATGGTTCTCGCGGACTTGGTTTGAGTCGGGGTTTGCAGCTTTGAAGTGAGTGAAGCACTTTCAAGTTGGGGAATGTTGAGTGTTCTCGCTTGTTTTTCATCTCGCAAAACTGTAGCTTAGTTAAAATGAGAAGGTAAGTAGTTTGTTATGAAATTGAGATGAAAAGTCTTTACCTTTATCGCAAACTTCTTGATGACCTTCATCTTTAATGTATCCTTGCTAGTCTGCAACTTTGAAGAGAGTTGAGCACTGTCAGATGGAGATGCTTTATCGCTTAACTTCTTGTTCCTTGGTGATGATCGCCTACTTTCAGGTGGAAGAGATGGTTCTGCAGACTTGGTTTTTGTAGGGGACTGCAACTTTGAAGTGAGTGGCAGAGTATCTTTAGATGGAGAACCTTTATCAGCTTGGGACTGTTTGTTTTTCATCTGAAACAACAATGCATATAGGTTAGTTAAAATTATTTGGTGAAGAAATTTTTTTACACTGAAATTGAGATGAAAAGTTTTTACCTGTATCGCCAACTCCCTGACCAGCTTCTTCTTTACTGTTTCCTTGTTAGTCTTCATTATTGCAGAGTATGCCTTGCAAAAACATAACCCAATTATCAATATGGCTCAAAAGCTAACACAAATGAATGCTACTAAAGGCAAACAGAATTCAAAAACATCTTGCAGTGATGCTTACTAAACATGATGATCATCATTAACCAAAGAGAAAGAAAAAAAAATCCTTTGTCGCAACACCAAGAAAACCAAAGAGAATTCTAAATTCTTACGAATTCTAAATTACTCACCACATAACACAATAGAAGAAAAAAAGGACTCAAATGCTAATCATGTTGCTGCATGAAAATGCACTAAAAAGATAAAAGAAAATGAAAATCTCTGAAAAGTGAGACTTGTAATGTTTACAATTTTCACAAAATGTATTCTCAAAGGAGGAAATACAGGGTCTAATGCCTGCAACTCCAAACACAAGGCATGCATCACAGTGGCTAAAAAATATGAATAGCTAAATATAGTTCATGCATCACAATGGCTAAACTTCATGCTTTGGCAAAAATATAATCAAATCATACACCTAAAGAGAATAAGGCTACACCTATCAAGCTAGATTAACATAAATAAGCCAAACTCAACCTAATAGCTACATATATCATGTTAAAGAAGCTATAAACAACATTAACCTAAAAAAACTATACGAACATATTAAACATGACCAAATTTAATTTAAATCAAGTTTAACACAGACCTAAAATACTAGAACATGAGCTGCAGAGACAATCATCAAAAGACCAAAATTATGATGAAAATCATCATAAAAATCATTCACCAAAATTAAAGACCTAAAATCGAAAATTCACAAAATTAAATAGGACCCAATTCCAATTTCATCATGGAAACAACAAAACCTAAGTTGCATGTTAAGATCTAATTATTTCGTGAAGAAAAAAAAACCCAAAATTACTAAAATAGAAAAGTGGAACAGAAAGAGATTTATACTCTTAAGATTTGAGAGTATGAGAGATTACCCTTCGTGAGATCCTTTTCTTGAAAATTTGTTAGGTTTTCTTCAAAGTTGAAGAGATCTAAGATTAATAGATAGTTATGGTTTTCTGAAGAGTTTGAGTGATTGAGAGATTGTTAGGGTTTTTTGATGAGAGATTGAGAGATTGTTAGGGTTTTCTGATGAGAGATTGAGAGATTGTTAGGGTTTTCCGATGAGAGATTGTTAGGGTTAGAGCTTCACAGTTGCAGACATGGCGATAGGTGAGAGAGTTTTCTTTTTTTTTTTGGTGAGAGAGTTTTCTTATTTCGGTGAAGACAATGATTTTGGTGAGACACGGTTTTCCAATGTGTGTGTGAAATTTGGGCGCGTTGTCCGAAAATATTGGGGGAATTAACATCGAGAGGACACGTTGCAGTTGGTCCAAAAATAAATATTGTCCGAAAATTCCTTGGGCAGACACGTGACCAAATTTGGGCGGGCTTCTGGGGCGGGAAAATAAGAACTTTCCTATTGGTCTAAGCAAAAGCATACGGATTGGCAAACAAACACAATTTTTAACAAAGAAATACAAGCTTCCCACCGTTAGATTTAGTAGTGTTTGCTTCCCCTAACTTTGGTACGTTGGATTAGAGAAAATTACAAAAAAACCAATTGGTGGTAACACTCTTAGTAACATAGATATAACCTGGCTCCGAGCCTCGAAACCCGGCGGAATCGGTAAGTGGACTACTCTAAGTCGAGACTTCGTAAATACGATGAATCCATCTATCCATAAGTAATATAGGTGCCATTGGAATATTCCTCCAACCCTTAAACCTGTCCGGTTTTGGCAACTTCGAGACATAACATGGCTCCGAGCTCGAAACCCGGGTGTGAGTGGACTACTCTATGTTAGAGACATAACATGGCTCCGAGATCGACACCGGCGATGAGTGGACTACTCTAAGTCGAGACTTCATAAGAACGATGAATATGTGGATCCATTGGTAAGATGCTTTCATAATATTCCTCCAACCCTTAAACCTGTCCTCGCTTTGGCAACTTCGAGACATAACATGGACCCGAGCTCGAAACCCCGGCGGTGAGTGGACTACTCTAAGTCGAGACTTCATAAGAACGATGAATATGTGGATCCATAGGTAAGATGCTTTCATAATATTCCTCCAACCCTTAAACCCGTCCGGTTTTGGCAACTTCGAGACATAACATGGCTCCGAGCTCGAAACCTGGCGATGAGTGGACTACTCTAAGTCAGAGACTTCATAAGAACGATGAATATGTGGATCCATAGGTAAGATGCTTTCATAATATTCCTCCAACCCTTAAACCCGTCCGGCTTTGGCAACTTCGAGACATAACATGGCCCCGAGCTCGAAACCCGGCGATGAGTGGACTACTCTAAGTCGAGACTTCATAAGAACGATGAATATGTGGATCCATAGGTAAGATGCTTTCATAATATTCCTCCAACCCTTAAACCTCGTCCGGCTTTGGCAACTTCGAGACATAACATGGCCCCGAGCTCGAAACCCGGTGGTGAGTGGACTACTCTAAGTCGAGACTTCATAAGAACGATGAATATGTGGATCCATAGGTAAGATGCTTTCATAATATTCCTCCAACCCTTAAACCCGTCCGGTTTTGGCAACTTCGAGACATAACATGGCCCCGAGCTCGAAACCTGGCGGTGAGTGGACTACTCTAAGTCAGAGACTTCATAAGAACGATGAATATGTGGATCCATAGGTAAGATGCTTTCATAATATTCCTCCAACCCTTAAACCTGTCCGGTTTTGGCAACTTCGAGACATAACATGGCCCCGAGCTCGAAACCTGGCGATGAGTGGACTACTCTAAGTCAGAGACTTCATAAGAACGATGAATATGTGGATCCATAGGTAAGATGCTTTCATAATATTCCTCCAACCCTTAAACCTGTCCGGTTTTGGCAACTTCGAGACATAACATGGACCCGAGCTCGAAACCTGGCGTTGAGTGGACTACTCTAAGTCATAGACTTCATAAGAACGATGAATATGTGGATCCATAGGTAAGATGCTTTCATAATATTCCTCCAACCCTTAAACCTGTCCGGTTTTGGCAACTTCGAGACATAACATGGCTCCGAGCTCGAAACCTGGCGATGAGTGGACTACTCTAAGTCAGAGACTTCATAAGAACGATGAATATGTGGATCCATAGGTAAGATGCTTTCATAATATTCCTCCAACCCTTAAACCTGTCCGGTTTTGGCAACTTCGAGACATAACATGGCTTGGAGCTCGAAACCCGGCGGTGAGTGGACTACTCTAAGTCGAGACTTCATAAGAACGATGAATATGTGGATCCATAGGTAAGATGCTTTCATAATATTCCTCCAACCCTTAAACCTCGTCCGGCTTTTGGCAACTTCGAGACATAACATGGCTCCGAGCTCGAAACCCGGCGATGAGTGGACTACTCTAAGTCGAGACTTCATAAGAACGATGAATATGTGGATCCATAGGTAAGATGCTTTCATAATATTCCTCCAACCCTTAAACCTGTCCGATTTTTGGCAACTTCGAGACATAACATGGCCCCGAGCTCGAAACTCCGGCGGTGAGTGGACTACTCTAAGTCGAGACTTCATAAGAACGATGAATATGTGGATCCATAGGTAAGATGCTTTCATAATATTCCTCCAACCCTTAAACCTGTCCGATTTTGGCAACTTCGAGACATAACATGGCTCCGAGCTCGAAACCTGGTGGTGAGTGGACTACTACAAGTCGAAAACTTGGATTAGCGTATCAGAGAAGCTTATCGGCATTTTTGGAATAATACATAATCTTTGTTCTGAAAGGTTCTATCTAAATTGGTGTCCAATCGTACGAGAAGAAGTGAAAGCTGGGAAAGAGTTAGCGTATCAGAGAAGCTTAGGGGTATTTTAGGAATAATATATATTTTTTGTTCTGATTTGAGTAATCCAACAAAGAGAGGGAAAATAAAACGTAGGGTAAACTTTTGCAGAACTAGACTTTAGCAGTTGAGAAATCCTTTTCAGAAGAGACAAAATTTTGTCGTATCCCTAAGACAATCTTTCTTAAGAGTTGTGGAAGGGGGTTGTTGAAAAACTTCATCATAACCATCCATTTCCATCTACAGCCGTCCATTTAATTATTTTTTTTCCCTTAATTTTTTTATAATAATCTTATTTTTAATATAACTATCATCACATCATAACCACCCATTCATTTATTCTTTAATTCTATTTCATCTACAACCGTTAAATGTTTTTCTTATCTTTTTCTTTAACATCATTCTCATATCCAATCCTTCCTTATCCTTTTCTTTTTTTTTCCTCAACCGCATCTCCCCAAAGTGTGTTCGACAGAGAAACTTCACCTCAAACCACTCACAACTTCGGTACAACAAAGACCACCATCACTCAAACCCCTAAGAACTTCATCGCCTACGACTCCAACAGCTCCGTTCATTACCATCCTTTTCAACTTCATCGATCTCAGGAGATTTCTTCACCAACTTCATCATCATCACACAATATTGAAGATCGATCCAGAACCCATATCTCGACTAGCCACCTCCACCAATTTCCCAAAGTTGAAGATCGATCCAGAACCAAAGCTCAATTTAGGGTATATTTTTTTTTTTTTTTTTTGAATTAGGTTTTTTTTTTCAAAGGCATTAAATTCTGTTTTTTGAGTTCAATTGCTCCATTTGTGTGTTCTAAGTTCAATTGTAGATGTGATGTGATTGCTTGTCATCATGAAATTGAACTCAAATAGTAAACATAACAAGTATTTGAAGCATATAACGTTTCAAATTGTGCATGATATGAGGAAAAGTTCTCCTGATTTGGCTGATTGATGTTATGTAAATTGCATGCGACTGTGTTTAGTGACTTTTACCTCGTACCGCTTGCCGAATAAGAATTGCCTGCCCCAGTGTGTTGAATGTCTAGAATTAGTACTCACATCTGTAGTTAATTGAAGGGAAGTTGAACTGGATTAACTAGTATTGACATATGTTGTCTAAACAAAGGCGAATAGTTTGTTTGAAGGACTTGATTTCAATTTGATTGGCCAGTTTGTCTAAAGCTTTTCCTGCGTAGGCTGTAGAGGCACTCTTAGTAGCAAATGGTTATACATGTGGCCTGATGTACTCAAGTTAGACAAGGTTGGTTATACTAGTTCGAAGATATGATCAATTAAACTGATTTTTTTCATCGTTATATACTGAAAAAGGTAGTTGAGTGGCCATTGTTCAGTTTCCCTTTGCTCCAAGTGTTAGTTGATTTGATTGGCCCCTGTTCCTGAATGTTTTTTGTGGATGCTGAGTGGAGGGAAAGATGGAAACCTCCTCCAAGGTGAAATCACTTCATCAAAACTTTCGTTTAAGGCGCATGCCGTGCGGGCTTTAAAAAGTCAGAACTTGTGCCTTGATGCGTTGTTTACTTTTGTTTAAGGCGCACTCTTGTTGTTTCTCAAGGAAGTAGATATCCTTGTACTTTATCTGGTCACCCCATCACATTAGATGTTTCGTGTTTCTCCATGAAAAATTAAAGGCGTTGGATTTTCTGAGTATGTTCACATAAGAGCTAGTAGAGAAATTTGCTTTCATATAGGAGAATGTTATTGGGCTGAAACTTCAAGAACAGGGCAAGGCCAAAAAGTAGTATGGTTTATTGCGAATCCTTTTCAAAATGCTTCTGTGTTTTAGAAGAACTCATTATAGTAATCCTATGTAATCGTATATAAGCATCATTCTCCAAAGATGAGCCGACTAACTGGTGCAGGCTATTCCTTTATGTCATGTTCCATCTAGCTTTACTTTTGCGTACATCTATACCCCATCCTTGGACATTTTTCTGTTATGTAAGGCCGCCGTTGGTTTGTTATTGCTTTCTTAACTTTTACCAGCTTTGTACTTGCAGAGGTTATAACATCACCGAGTTCCACCCTACTCATTGTAATACGTTAGCGTATAGTAGCTCAAGGGGTCTATCCGGCTTATTGATTTGCGACCGTCTTATGTGATACTCATAGCAAATTGTGAGTGGTATCTATCTACATAAAAAACTAAACAAGGTGGCTGCTATATGCTAGCTAAATATTCATATCGACCTCACCCCGGAATATGTATTCTCAATCCCATTTTTGTATATGTAAATATCTTACAATGTGTAACTCCAAGTTTGTAAGTTAAAAAGAAAAAAGGAAAATTTTTAAGTTACAGCTTTTATGATTTGTTAATTCATTATGGTTACTTATGTCAAGTTATCATATTTTGATTGCGCCAGGTGCCATTAATCTTTAATAAATTCAACATTCCAACCAAAGAAGTGGCTCTAGTGTTGGTTGAGAAGGGAAATTGAAAGGCTTTTTTTAACTGGATCGAAGAACTGAACATATTTGCATTCAAGTCATTCAAAATGATGAATAAAGATTGGGTTTATTGGCCAAGGTTAATATGTGTAGAATATTACATTCTTTACTTGGTTTTCCTCTTTTATTGCGTTATTCCGTGCTTAATTATTTCGCTGTTCTTTCATGCAAAGGGGTGATCTTCCATATCAGAGGCCTTGAAGAATTTCATAGATACCGTTTGTCGAGACTTGGAAATCCTTTGGAGTTCAGCTTGTCCTTGTGTTGATTGTAAGAATCTCGCTTTCCCACTTCCTCCGAAAGAAGTACATCTTCACTTGCCAAACGAGGTATGGATCCTACATACACCGAGTGGGTTTTTCACGGGAGACTATACACATTTCTACTGATGTACACCACGAGGGAGCAACAAGGGGTTCATATCATGTAGATGCTGATGTTGAAGCTGATGCACATATCGATCACGGACATGAACTTGTGCAAGACGAGGGGTTGGAAAACCATGTGGAAGAGGTGGACACACCGTTATATCCTAATTGTAAAACACACACAAAGTTATCCATCACTGTTGAATTGTATCGGCACAAGACACTAAATGGTTTATCTAGGAAATCTTTTGACGAACTTCTCAGACAATTGGTTCCTTGTTGCCGCCGATCATTGTCTTCCTTGCTCAACATATGAAGTGAAGAAGTCTTTGAAATCTTATCAATTGACTTACCATAAAATACATGCTTGTGTTAATGATTGTTGTTTGTTTAGAAAAGATTTGAAAGATGCAGATGAGTGTCCTAAATGTCATTATTCTAGGTGGAAGGCAGACACATCTAACATGGACGATGCTGACATGATAGACAAGCCGCAAAAGAAGATACCGGTGAAGGTGCTTAGGTACTTCCCCATTGTGCCGAGATTGAGGAGATTGTTTCAATCAGCAGGGCTGGCTGAGCAGTTGATATGGCACGCAACGAACAAGAGTAAGGATGGGAAGATGCGTCATCCAACAGATTCTTTGGCTTGGAAGCACATAGACGTAAGTATCCCGAGTTTGCTTCGCATCCCCGTAATTTGCGTCTTGGGCTTGCTTCGATGGATTTAATCCATTTGGTGATCTTTCCGCAACCCACGCTTGTTGGCCGCTGATGCTCGTGGTGAATAATTTGCCCCCTCGCTTGTGTATGCAAGGTGACAACATAATTTCGAGCATGCCGATTCCAGAAAAAACAACCGGTAATGACATTGATGTATACTTGCAGCCCTTGATTGATGATCTTATTGAGTTGTGGGAGAAAGGGGTGCAGGTATATGATTCGTTTACTAAAACAGATTTTAACTTGAAGGCATTATTAATGTGGACAATAAACGATTTCCCCGCATATGGTAATCTATCTGGATGTACGTATAAAGGGAAGGCAGCCTGTCCTCTTTGCGGTGAAAACACACTTTCAAACTGGTTGCCATTTAGTCGTAAAACTGTCTACTTGAATCATAGGAGATTTCTTCGTCATAATCATCCTCTTCGGCAGAAAAAAGACTGGTTTAATGGAGAGATTGAGAGGAAGGAAAAGCCACCTGTTATGTCTGGTGCAGCGGCACTTGAATGTCAGAATAGTATTACAAATGATTTTGGGAAAGCGGAGAAGAACGAGGAGGAGATAAGGAAAAAGAAAGAGAAAAAGAAGAAGAATAAGGGCAAGAGTAGTGCAGCAGCAAGTGCAAATGTGGGTAATTCTAAATGTGGGAAGCGGAAAAGGGTCGTTGTTGCTGATGCGGCTATTTCTCGATGCAAATGATGATGAAACCGAACTTCGTGTTTAACAAAAGGTCGATATTCTTCGACTTGCCTTACTGGAAGGTTAGTTCCATAACTTCAAACTTACTTGTTAATATTTAGCTATGAGTTCTTCTGCTTTGCACCGTGTTAGCCTCTAAACTTCACATTATCAACAAATGCAATATAAATGGCACACAGTCTTGGTCACATTAACAAAATTAATTACACTGCCAAATTAGCTTAAGTGAGAGAACACATAAACGAAGTTAATTACACTGCAAAATTAGCTTTAGTGAGGATAAGAATCTCCCAGCACACATGAAAAATTAGCTTAAGGAGTAATTTCTATCTAGTGTCTGTTTTGGTGGCATTTAATGGGAAGTTTCTTATAATGAGATCATTAACTTCTTGCAAATGGTAACAGAGACTATTTGCCCTATTTTTCTATTCATTATAGGGATTGCATTTTATGAGTTCGAAAATTATTTGTTTTTTGTTTTCTATATAGAAAATTATATCTTTATATAAAAGTGCAGAACTAAGTCGCATTAGTGCTAGTGAAATCATTATATCTTGATTAATTGTATATTGTTCTTGCAAACATTATAATCATTGTACTCCAGTGACAAAACGTTTATTTTGGTCTGTATAAAAGTTTGAATTTAGGTATTAGTCGATGATGCATCAATTTAAGCTAGTTGGCGTTTCCAAATCTTGCATTCTCAAATGCCATGACATACTTCATTTAGGCATCTATACTTACCTAAGATTCAACAAAGATGACATTATAACTTTCACATAGATTAAATATCCGATCGTTTACTTCTTTTTAGAATTAATTACTAATGTTAGGTTTTTTCCATCTTCCTAGGATTTATTACTACGGCACAATATTGATGTTATGCATACGTAAAAAAATGTTTGCGAGAGTATCATTGGCACCATATTGAATATAAAGTCCAAAACAAAAGACGGTCTAAAGTCTCGCAATGATCTGAAGAGTATGGGAATAAGACCAGAATTGCATCCAAAAGAGATAAATGGCAAAACAATCCTTCCACCAAAGACCATACCTGTTTAAAATGACAAGGAAAAGGCTATATTGTATAATAGGATAAGAAATTTGAAGGTTCCATATGGTTATAGTTCTGATCTTAGAAAGCATTTCTCGAAAGATGGTTGCTTAGGTGTTCTTAAGGCTCATGATTACCATGTTCTTATGCAACAAATATTACCTGTTGCTTTGCAAGGACTTTTACCTGTAGGGCCAAGGGAGGCAATTTTCAGGTTATGTTCTTATTTTCACGAAATATGCCAAAGGACAGTTGATCTCCATAGATTAATAGAACTTGAAGTAGAAGTTGCTGAGACTTTGTGTATGTTGGAGAGGTACTTCCCTCCGTCACTTTTTGATGTCATGGTGCACTTGACAATTCACCTAGCTCGAGAAGTGCGATTATGTGGACCTGTACAATATCGTTGGATGTATCCATTTGAAAGGTATGCCAATTTAATTTATATTACTTCTGTTTTTTGGTTTCGTGTTGAAAGTTATGCCCTTTGTAGCTTAGAGATACTAATATTTAATTAATCGGTAACTCAAGTGCATACGCGACTTTCCTAGGTATATGAAGACATTCAAAGAATATGTAAAGAATTATGCACAACCCAAGCTTGTATAGCCGAGTGTTATCTTGGAATGGAGTGTGTTAGGTATTTTGATATTCGTAAGGCCCAAGCAGCTGAAACAGGAGTAAAGCAAAGGAATAACGAAAGCACTCAAAATGGTTCCACACCGGCAGCACGTCCTCTTTCTAAAGGTGTCCAAGTGCGTATGGATAGTGAGAAGTTAAAGATAGCTCACAGATATGTGCTTTTTAACACACCCGAAATTGACCCATATATGACGTAAGTATGACGTTCATGTTCATTAAAAATGGTCTCGTCAATTAATACTTCATTTTCTAATTTTACTTTTGTCTTAGAATGCTATATGTACGAGTTAAAATCTTCAGCGGGGAGGGCAATTACTAGTGAAGACCAACTCAATTCCATACAATCTGACACATTTGCAGATTGGTTTCAACAAAAGGTACGTTTAGTCCACTCTTAGTCAGATTATGCAGCTTAGTATAGTTTAAACACTTAGACATTTTGCTGCTACGGAAAACTACTACAAAAAACACAAATACGTGTGATTTTGTTTCATTCTCACACTCGAACAATCCATGTTAGGCACATCATCACTATAAATCTAACTTCTGATGCTTAGATAGCAAATTTAGTTATATTCTTATGTTCTGAGATTATACATTTGTAGGTTAAGATGCAAATCGAACAAGGCATGCCAAGATCACATACGGTAGAATGGTTGTCATATGGACCGTTAGAAAACTGCGTATCATATAAAGGCTTGCTAATCAATGACACTAGGTTTATTACGAAGGATGTTAAGAGAGTCACACAAAACAGTGGAGTTTCAATTGAATCAACAACCTTAGTTGCAGGACGGTCAGAAACTAGTGGGTTCTACGGTGTTTTAGAAGAAATTCTATTGTTGGACTACAATCATATGTTTCAAATTCCAATATTCAAATGTGATTGGGCTCACACCAATTTTGGTGTGAAGGTAGAAGATGGATTTACATTAGTCAATTTAAAGCAAAGATAAGAACCAATACTCAGTAACGATCCATTCATTTTAGCAAAGCAAGCGCGACAAGTTTTCTATTCTCGAGAGTCAAATATATCTAATTGGTATGTGATGGTGAAACCACCACCTAGGGGTTTCCATGAATTAGAGGAATACAATGAAATGCATGACACAAATTGCCAACCAGTGGATACTTCAATGCTTGGTTTCCAAATGGATGACGAGAGCGAGAGTTACGTAAGAGAAGATGGGGAATATATCATAGTGGTTCCGACAAAGAAGAAGAACAAAAAGAAGAAGAAAAAGAAGTTCACAAGTTAGATCACTAGTGTATTCTTTTTACTGTGTTGTATTCTTACTTTAGTAATATTTGGTGTTATTTGCCTTCTCAGTAATCTACTTCAACTGCTACTCTCAAGTTTTTTGCTACAGCTGAGTGTGTAGTTCTGTATGAGTTGTTAATTAATAGTGCAAGATCTTTCTTTGTGAAGTATGCTTCTACTCAGAATGAGTATGGAGCAGTAGCTGCTATCACTCGCCACTTTTATGAATATTTGATGTATCCACTACTGCCGCACATGGGGTGTTTCTTCGCTGCTATCAGTATTGCAGTTTGTGCTATGTGACTGCGTGTATTGGCCTGTGTATTTCTCACTTATCAAACTCTATGTTCTACTGTTGGTAATTCAGGGCTTCTTTTGTTAACATCATTTGTGTGTGAATATCGATTTGGAGATGGTAATGTTTTTCAGAAAAGTGCAGAGTGCAGACCACCGTTCTCATATGTACAGTTTTGTAGGTTGTAAGAATGCAAACTTTGCATACTCTAGTTGTATTTTCTTTACTAATACTAGTATTTTTCTTGCAAAAAGACAATTAATGTACTCCATTTGTGTGCTTAATTATAAAATGCTAGCTCAGTACTTTTATAACACCCTTTTTAACTCCGCCAATGTAAATGATATATCATTTCATTGCCGGTCTCAAGCCCGGATGAAGGAGGAGAGAAAATGGGACATTTCGGTTTTATGGTTGCTATATTGGCCCACTTAAATTCGCCTTGGTCTCAACTTGTGCATAATTGCTCTACATATGCTTATATTCGTATATATATGCTCCCTCCCTTCTAACTTATAATCTGATGGTATACTTTTGCCATAATTCCCAAACTTATTCATTTAGTTCATTGCATGCATTGCATGCTTTGCTTAAAGTGGGTGGTCTTATAGAATGTATGTGATTGTTTACAGAGAAGAATGTATGTGATTACAAAGAATGCTTCGCGTATTTTCGGCTCACCACTCGAGCATTATTTTTGAGCATTATATTTTGTTTTACAACACTTATGAAGGGTTGTCATAAAGTTAGTGTATTAAAAACCACCAACTTAACGTAACTCCGTGATAGTGTAGGTATGGTTAGTGGTGTAGACTTCCATACAAGAGGCTCAGGATCGAATCCCCCAAACCTAATTTTTTTCCAACATTTAATATTTTAAATTCAACAACACTTATAAGTATTGTTATACGTTTCTATTAAAAAAAAAAAACCGAAACTTGTGAACTGTAAGGATGGTTGATGAGCTAGACATCCATGCATTAGGTTCATGTTCGAATCTCCCCTCTAACGTATTTTTCATTATCATATTTTTGTGTTTTTCAACAACACTTGTGAGAATTGTGATAGGCTAAGTCACTACACTTATGAAACAAAGTTGTTATACCTAAATGTCGTCACAACAGTTTTGCTAAAGGAGTTGTCGTTTGTTTTCTTAGCGCAACCCCTTGTTCGTAATTGTTGGTAGTGATGATATACGACAACGCTTCCTTTGAAATCAGTTGTAAAACATAGGACTTTCTACGATGTTTAGAAAAGTGTTGTAAATCTCCAGTTGTAGATGTATATTTTTCCCGTAGTGCATTTTTCGGGATTAGCAACGGCTGCGAAAAGGGACTTGCACTACACCAAATTTAGGTCTTAGCAACTCAGATTCGCAATGGATCTATCGCAGTTGCGAATTTTCATGCTAATTTCAGTTGCAAATTTTAGCAAATGACTTTTTTTCTGTTTTCAAAGTCGCAACTTCTCATATTCGGTTACGATTAGCAACAGCTCAAGAGTACAAGCGTGCGAGTCACATGCATAGCAGGGAACACTTTTCACCTTATTTTCACCCATATGTTGGAACGATCTCACATCGTGTTGTTATTTCACCCCTTTGACCAGTTGACTTCTTGACTTTAGAGAACCATTTCAGATCGTGCTACTTCAATTCTATCCACAAATTCTTCTTCTTTACTCTCTCCTTTATCCTCTCCATTTCGACAGTGATGAAGAAAACCCTGCCTTTTTTTATCGCCCACATACAACCTTCTCTTCTTCTTTATTCTCTTAGTCTTCTTCTACGATCCAACTCCGCAGCCACAACGCACAATCCTTAATGCTTGAGCACCACTACCATCACTGATTCAACCACCACTAGGACTACCTTCTTCTTCTTAGAACCCGATCTCTTGTTGAATATCTTTAGTAGATACCGTAGATCCAGTAATTCTATTTGTTATCTAGGGTTTCAATTATAGAGATGAGCAAGAGATTACTTTGATTAATCTATAGGGAGGATTCAAATTGAAAACGCATGTAGCAAACCCTTCCCCAAATTTTATTCTTAATCAGGTGATGTTTCGTTGTTGTGTTTAATTTTTTTTACAAATTTTGTTTCATTGCTGGGTTCATTTCTAGGTCAACCACTGGATTTTGGGTTTTCTTTTTAGAGAAGGAGAGATATGATTTTGATGTTAGGGTTTTAATTATTATTATTTTTAATTTGTTTTTGATGTAGCAGTTGATAGAAGACTTTCAGGTTCAGTGGCTTAAATTTGTGAACAATTTGAAGTCTTATCCATTGTTCTTATTTTTTCAATTTTAATTTCGATGCGGAACTCCCATAGGTATTTCAATTTGTGAACCTTCTCCGTTTGTGTGAGTATTTATTTCACTTAAGTTAGCTCCTTATGATTGTAGTTATACCATCATTAGTTATTTTCTTAAGATTTCAATGGACCCATAAAACACCAAAAGTATTATTAGCGAATCAATCTATATTTAGAATTTTGGTGATTGCATTAATACTAAGTGCAATTTGTTTGACATTCACAGCTTAGCGAACTGTAGAGTTTTTGATGTTGAGATTTCTGCGGAAATATAGCTAACTCTCCTGCCTTCAGGTAGAATATATTAGACTAATGTAAAATATATTAGATTACTATCTTACGCAATTTAAAAATTTAAATGAGATGGTTGATTACTAATTTTTACTTTTGATGTTTGGATTCTCAAAGGGAGATATTGTTTTAATAGAACAAAGCTTTGGTGCACCTAAAGTGACTAAAGATGGTATCATCAAGTTCTTAAAGCATTGAGTTCAAGGACGAATTAAGAACATTGGTGCCCTGACCTTTGTAAAGCAAGTAGCAAATGCCACCAACAATGTAGCCGATGATGGTAAGGCTTTATCATTTATTACTTCGAAATGTTTCGCTTAAGATTGTATAAATAACTATGTTCTTTCTATCTGTTTGATATAATAAGTAGTATGGGGATTTCTAGTATTAAGAAATCGGTACCGGGATATGAGCTAATTCCAAGTCTGGTGGTGGTGGTGACTTGTGGTAGTATGGGGATGGTACTGGAGATGGTGGTGGTGAATTGTATTAAGGTGGTGATACCGAAATGGTGGTGGTGACTTATAGTTCCGGGTGGTGACTTGTAGTAAGAAGTAGGTTCTAGAGATGGAGGAAGTGGAGATTTGTAGATGTGGCGGGTGTGGGAGGTTTTGGTGGTGACTTGTAGTACAATGAAGTTGGTACCGCAAATATTATGAGTTTGAGTATCTTGTGACCAGGTACGTATGTTGTATTGACATGCAACCGAATATCTTGATCATTTTTCTCCCTTGCTAACTCCCTTTTGTAGGCGTAAAAACTTTTTTATAAACATGGATTGTGTTCTCTTATTCCTACCCATATGTAGACGTGTTATATGTGCAGGTCAGTTGTGATATTCATTACATCATTTGTCAATGTCTTAGTCTTTGTCAATGTCAATGTCTTTATCGGTACTTAAGAGTATAGTTATGACTTTGTACCAATTGTTGAAGGAAACTACACTATTACAACCCAGAAGCTGAAATGGATAACAACATCAGGAAAACCAGTTCACAAATATTGAAGGAAGCTACACTGCTTCGTTCTTGTCATTGTTAACAATCTTTACGTCAATGCCCTTACTCCGCAGAGGAAGATGCTGACATCGAATTCTAACAAACTCTCCTTAATAAACTGTGGAAACTCCCCTTAACAAACTACAGTCTGAATTCGATCACCACATCTTACTTCCTTTGGTTGACAACTAAAAGTTGCATCGAGCCTGGTTATTTTTTCATACCACATCTTACTTCCTTTGGTTCTGAATATGAAGTTGATGTTATGGTTTTAATTTTTTTTTGATGTTGCAGTTGTGTAGAAGACCTTAAGGCTCAGTTGCTTGAATTTGTGAACAATTTGAAGTCTTATCCATTGTTCTTATGTCGAGTTTGTTTGACGTACTTTTATACTAGCTTCCTTTTGCATCAGTTTTTGTGCTGGGCTAAATTAGTTAAATAATTAAAGTTGGAATGAACCATAGACAATCCTTAGTATGTTAGAAAAACACTGGGCATTCGCATTCCATCATGCATCTTGGGGAGAGGTACTAACTGTTTCAGTTGTGCTAATGTCTGTATAGGGGGTCGAGGGAAAATATTAAACCCCAAGGGATGTGGCAGCTGGATGGAGTAGTGGCATTAGGTATTTGATTTGCAGTTTCCTTACATAGTTGTTTATTTATACTCATTCCATTTGACCAGGTTAAGGCTTCTGTGGCTGCTCTCTATAACACTCGTGGCTTCACTTGGCCTTCTTCGTTTTACCAAAGAAAGATAAAAGGCGGGAAACTTGAACATTCTTGATTGTCTAAGGGGCAAGGTTCGGCTTTCAGGTATATATACAACGAGTATGGTTATGTATCTTACCCATGTTTCTGTATTACATGGTTATAAGTCGTGTGTGATTCAAAAGAAACACCCAAAAGTTCTGTTACAGAGCTTCAATATTGACTTTTGGGAAAATGTATATGTTGAGTTAGTGTACTCAATTTCTATTGGCCTACACATATTTCAGAGACTCACTGATTTTCATTTCTTTTCGCAGGCTCTCTAGATCTCCACATTCAACTCAAATGTCTATTGGCTATCGTGAAGCTTTCCATTTAGGTATGTTTTGGTTTGCAATAGAGATATTAAGATCTTATCATTACTCAATCTCGTGTGTTACTTAGTTGTCTTATGAAATTCAATAGGATCGGATGTTTTATATTATGTCAATATGGTATGTGGGAGTTTATAAACTCAATTCTTAAATCCATTGTTTAATGTTATATCCATTTTTTCTTGATTGCGGTTATCGGGATTGCTTGGACAAGGGCCCAGCAATCATGGAACGTCGAATTGCTTTTTTTGGGAGAAGGATAGAGTTACACGAAGTGCACAAGCAGATATTGAATTGGATAAGAAGCAAATGGATTCGGGTAATCTTATTACTTCTTTGGTACTCTTAGATTTTGCTATCAATCTTGTCCTATCTATATATTTCTTCATTCTCGCATTGAAGCTTGCTAAGGAAAATGGCGCCACAGAACAAGCTTCAACTTTATGTAGGTTTCTAATTTTGATTATTGTGAAGTCTGCTTTCAAGAGACTAGTAAAGTATAAGAAATTTATGTTTGCCTAAGGAATTTACTGCATTGGAAAGTAACAAGTAGGAAATACCAAGATAGCCTGAATTTTGTTTTACTTGTATCTATGTGAAATCGTTTGATGTCTGATTATCTTTTATTATTCTGGCTCTATAATAAGTGAAAGTTGAAGTAAAAACCGAAATGGGCATATCTCGATTTTACTTAAAAAATTTCATTGTTAGTTAAAGAAGACACCGAAAAGATGGGAGGCACGCAGAAATTGTTCAAGGGACTTTGTTGGTGAAGCCCTACGATAATTTGGTTGGGTTCAACCTGTGGGTAAGCACTCTGATAAGATTAGTAGATCGAAAGTTCTTCACTTGGCATTCTTTAGTTTTCTCACTACTGATAGTTTCAAAATCTTTTCTTTCTTTCATATCTTCATCTGGATGCACTATGTACTTCCATATGTAAATATTTTGGGTTTATCGAGTTTGGGTCAAATGAGGTTTGTACTTGAACTTGTGTTGTTGTAACTGAATTTAATTTTTGCCAAATGTAGGTGGCAAAGATTGCTCTGTAGGTTGTATGTGTAATTCTCTACTATTTGAGCACTTGTTGCAAGTTGATATTGTTCCAACAGAGAAAGTCCATTCTAAATCAGTAAGCAATTCTTTTGATTTATCCAAGTGTTGTATGTAACAAACATAGTGCACCAAAGACAATAAGAAACAACAACATATATAAGAACATATTTACATAAATTCTTCTACCTCTCGAATTCTTTCGGTTGTGCTCTGTTTTAATACATTTTACACTGATTTCTTAATGCAACCTCACACCCATCCTCGCTTTATTGTCTTTGGGTCCCTTTATGTATAGAAGATCTTTGATGTTTAGAACCTACATGGAACATGTGGAATATGTAAATGCCGAGACTTTCATAACATGTTGATGTAATGTCTTTGGTTCCCTTTTTATGCATGCATCTTTTTTTAGATGTGTGGGAATATAAAGTATGAGAACTATCATATCGAATTAATGGTCACTTGGATATTGATGAATCGGGGTTTTGCAGATAAATTGGGGGAAATAGTTTTGACTAGGTCAACGACGATTTGACCTTTTTTTATTGTTGCTAAAAATTAGCAACGGCGAAATGTGTTGCTAAATCCAACCGAGAACAACTATATCCTATTCTAATTAAAAATATCCCTAATAACTCTAAAATTAGCAACAGAGTAGCAACAACGT
Source organism: Papaver armeniacum (assembly GCA_023531295.1). Lineage (NCBI taxonomy): Eukaryota > Viridiplantae > Streptophyta > Magnoliopsida > Ranunculales > Papaveraceae > Papaver > Papaver armeniacum. Next base: position 374,309 of record JAJJWW010012281.1, on the reverse strand, counting down.
GATTGCTTTCTTAAATTTTTGTTTCAACAAAGATTTTTCTCATTGACCACGTTGTCTTGACGAAATTAGCAATGTGAGCTAGAGTCATTCGAAAAAAATCATGACAGGTGTTTAGCAACGGCAAATCATTTGCAAGCCCAGTCAGCAACAGATCTAAGCTGTTGCTAAACGTTAAATTTGGTGTAGTGTTGCAATAGCAGACAACCATTGCGAAATGTGGCGTTGCATTTTTTTTTGCATCAGCTCTTAAGCCGTTGCAAAAAACAATCGCAACGATTTTCTGTTCAACCAACTGTTTTTTACTTGACTTTACAACGCTTTCGGCCGTTGAGAACAGGTTTAGCAATAGCTGGCTGTTGTTGCTATATTCTTGTCGCAATGACTTGACGATTCTGAAATGGACAATTTACAACTGCTTTAGAGCAGTTGCGAAATTTGAAACAAAAATAACTTAGAACGGCTAATCTTAGCCGGACTCGGTTTTATTATTCTGGTTCTAAATTTAGCAACAGTGCTGGCCGTTGCTAAATTTTTGCAACATAAAAAAAAAAGTCAAGTCAATTTGTTGTTGACCTAGTCAAGAGTTCCCTGCAACATTTTCAGGCCAAATACTACTGAGAGACACATTGAGTCCGCAATGAACAACAAAGTCTTCCATTTGAACAATATATTCTGGCTAATAACATACAATCAATACCCAATGAAGTTCAGTTTCTAAATTCAGGACAAATCTAGGACAAATCCCACTGAGAGACACATTGAAAACAAAGTCTTCCATTTGAGCAAATATATTCAGGCCAATAACATACAATCAATACCCAATGAAGTTCAGTTTCTGAATAATGAGAAAATGATAACTTTCAGGAGACATTTCTTAGGTTTCTGAAGAATGATATGAACAACCAAAAGATTGAAAATTTCAATATATTTCTCAAGTTCAGTTATGAGTTCAAATTCTAGATAATGACAGAGATGATATAAGCTAGCATATATGGGTTCTAATTTTATGTTTTCGATAATAGATACTCGTCGCCAGGAGTATGAATAGAATCACACCACCGCATTATTGGTTCTCGCATCAAAAGAGTATTTATTTAAGATCTCAAGCATTGTCACCATCTTTCCAGCACATCTTGTTCTACAAGACCTATGAGAAAGAAATATCTCTGAAGTGCTAGGAAGCTCGTAATATAATACCTTGTATATAAAGAGATGGTATTACTATAAAGATAATGAATATAAATGATTGGTGATTCGCAAGGGGCACGGGATTATAGACTGAAGCCGACAGTAAAGCATGCAATGATATTTTACAACTATACATAAGACAACTGTGGGAAAGAATGCAACCCATAAAGACTCATAAATGAGATTTGAAATTGTGAATACAAACCAGATTGATGTAAGGAACATCAAGTCCACAATCAGTAACATCATGTTTTGTTTGGGTGAAGACAATAGTCTTCCCTTCTTTTTCATGTTCATGCAACCACAAGAGAGGTCAGATAACAAATAAACTGATAAAGGGATAACTTAAAGACTACACGCGAAGGATTTAAAAGGGACATTCAATAGGTGATATAATAAGAGCATACTGCAATAACTTTTATAAAAGAAGACATTCCATATGTGTCTGCTGCAATTGGTAACTTATAATATAAAAGCTATTGAGCTATAAAAAAGGGATTGGGTTTGAAACCAACTAACGTCACAAATGTTAAAATAAAAATAACAACTTACTGCTTTGTTGGTAACGAAAAATTGCATATTCAATCTCAGCAAACCCCTACAACACGGGAAGAACAACTTAACAAAACCTTATCGTGTAGTAATATGTACATACATGATGCATATAATATACTTGCAAGTAACAGTATGAGGATTGAGGTGTTCAGCAGTTAGCAAGCAACATCAGTGAACTTTTTGAGATAAAATAGATCAATTCTGCTTGAATTACGCATTTAAGACAACTGAAAATTAGCCATCATGTATACATTGTGAACCTATGTGTACAGATCCATTCAGATTCTACTAGTTTTGCAATAAAAGCTGTACAAACCTACTAAAGTACTATATATACAAGGCATAAATACTTCCAAGAAGAAAGTCTTCAACATAGTGCTATAAAGAGTAACATCTTAAGAACCAAAATTAAAGGATTTTTAAACCTAAAGACGCACTCTTCTTTGATGTGAGCCATGTGTTTGTCAAGTACAACACACCCCTGAGCACGACGAATGGCTTATCTGCAAGATTCAAGATGAAACTAATCACAGTGATGAACTGAAAACGGATGAGGAAAGTCACACACAATATAGAGTTCCAAATATTAAAGCTTAACAAATAAGATGAAGACTTGGATGAGGACAATTTACTTCTGTCAATTGATTCCTTGTTTCTTAACTCTAGTGTTCCTAACATGGGTAGAAGAAAGTAAATCCGAAGACTGGTGCAACACATATAACTTTCAAGTACGATCAGCTATATCTTCCTTAGGTCATGTTAGTTATTTACATAGACTCTTTATTATTGAAGCACTGAACCCTATATGCCATTGGTATCATATAATGACAAGCGCTTTTAAATCCATATACGGAGTAACATTTAACCTCAACTGAATTTACCAGAAAAACACACACTTGAAGAAATTCCTATTGTTTCCATCTGACATCATTTGATAACGGAGATCTTGTTTTTCTACAACTTCTTTCTCATCTGAAACAATGATAAGCAAAGAATAATCAGGTGCATTCTTGTGCACAAAGTTGCTTGTCCCCATCCTCCTCTTCCCCAGCCTCCTGTAACAAAATCTAACACCTAAAACTCATTAAAAATGATGGTACTTGTTTATCAATCATAAAAATTTAACACAATAATCGTATTTGTAGTGTTGTAGATAGATGTAGTTGATAACTTCAAGTTAAGAGGCATGAGATTGAATACCTTGACGATGCAGATCGTTTGGTTCCCATAATAAGTGTTGTGATGTTAAGGAATGGAACAGCACCTGTGACTCCTCCCTTTCCTCTTCTAACTCTTTGATCATGGGTTCAGTAGTTACACCATCAAGTCCCTGACATATTTAGTGACGATCATGATTAATCCTTCTAGATTGATAAACGTTGCCATCTTGCAAACTTAAAAACCAATTGTGAGCATGAAATTGTGTTCACGACATATAATTGTGGCACTGACAGTACATGGATGGAGGTAGGGTTGAATGTCGTATAGATTATTCAAAAGTTGAAGCCTCTTTTTTTGCCCGAATACAGTAAAAAAGATTAGGTCCCATAACCCTCTTGTCAAATATGCAAAGGGAATCAAGCAAACCAAGGCCCCCTATGGTAACTTAAGATGGTATGCCAAGTTTGGTATTCCTAATATTTCAAATTTAATGCCGCAGTTCTAAAAGACCAAACAGTACAATCCCTCTTTTCTAAATGGGGAACACCCAGATAAGTGGACTTGTAGACTGCACATTATATGCTCAGATGACAAAAAGGAACTAAAAAACAGAAGGACAATATTGGGTACTGTCTAAAAGGTAATTAACATATAAAGATACATTATGCATTAGATACATATCAAAGCAAGTTATGAGCTTAGTGTCTAATATAAACAATTGTTCTAAGCGAGAAGTTATTCGAACAATTGTATCTAAACAAGTTATGAACTTAGTGTCTAATCATTGTTTTTTTTTTACCTACAAAAAAAACCCCAACAACAAACATTCACATAATCAAATCATCATAAAAACATTACTCCGCAGATCAAGAAAATTACTTTGATATCCTCATCTAAAACACCATCATCCAAATTAGATACAAAAATCTTGTTACTCCAAGTATCCACTAGCAGCAGTATCATATACATCCCTCCGGCGTGCATTTCCAACAAAAATCATCTATTCGAACTACAAAAGTAGAACCCAATACACTATTATGTTTACATAGAAAATTCGATGTTACATGAGGCCTGCATAATATTTTTTAGAAAATTAAATAAACCCATCATAGTCGAGACTAGTGATTCAGAAAATTACATCAAACATTTTGCATGCACAAGCTGGTGGTGTTGTTGTGCAACCTACCTGGTGGTACTCTTCTATAGCTTTCCATTTCCCTGCAAATTAAACATAAGCATACACATTCATTTATTACCACTGGCAGCAAACTCTAGGCTCAAACAACCCTCAATAGTAATCGTTGAACAAATCTACATCTTCAAAACTCATTCAGTCTCTCAAACCAACAACACCAAATCTAGCTTCAGTGGCAGCACCAGACTCCTAACTTCCATGTACTAACTAGCGTGGACCATATCATCATATCCTCTAATCCACACCAACATTATAGCTGCAGCTACTCCACTCTGCTTAGCCATTGCACCACCACATGTAGCTCACACCAAATAGAAACTGAACGTACCCAATCTTCTTGCCAACACTCTCTAGTTCAATTCAAAACTTCATAACAACCCACTCATCATCTCAACCACCACATTGCCTTAGCTCCATAGCATCACCACAATCAGTTCCATTACCAACATCGAATATGCAACTCAATCGAGCTCAACCTCCCTCAAACTCAAAAACAATAACCAATACCTCATCCATCTCTGCCAACATGAACTACACTGTCTTACCATTAAACCCATCTCCAATACTCCTTTCCCCGACTTTCTGTTACTCGGTATTAACCATCTCTTCTTATCTATTTCATCTCCAAAATCACCCAAATCAGCTTCCTGTCAAGCAAAACACCCATTCAATCTCAGTGAAACAAAAAAAAAAATCCTTAGAAATCCACGAACCCTAAAAACCAGTGAAAAAAAAAATCTATCAAATCTCTAGATCTGTAGTCATAAATAAATTTAAAATCAAATTAAACAACCTCATATGAACTATGCAAAAAAAAAAAAAAATTACCCATTCATAATTATTAACCATCAATCATGAATACAAAAACAAATTAGATAAATCTGATGAAAAAAAAATCAAAACCAAAATGAATCTGCTAGTTACCTCTGTTGGTAGATGTAGAAAGATAGAAAGGAGGATTTTAAGTCGAACAGTTGAGCAACGAAAATGATAATGATGATAAATAAGAAGAGAATAAGAAATCGCAAGAGTATGATTACGGGGAGGAGGAGGAGAAGGAGAAGGAAGAGGAGGGAGTGGTTTCTGGAATACAAAGAGTGAACGGGATAAAAAGATAAAAGTAAGGTTATAAGGTGTTACCTTGCACACGGTTGGTTCTCACACCTACAATTCAGGTGTTACCTAGCACACGGTTAGGCAGCATATGTGGTTTGTCAGCCGTTGCAAATTGCAACAGGGCCAAAAATTTCGCTACTGCTACCCGTTGTTACAAATTTCGCAACTGAAGCAAGATGTTGCGAATTTTACAGCTGTTGCAAAATTAGCTGCGTATTCGCAACTGCGTAAGAGTTGTTGCAAAATTTTATTGCTAATACAGAAAAATAGTGTAGTGCAATGATGGTGCATAAATAAGAAGGTTTCTCCAAGCCCTTAAACATGTAAAATGTCTAACTGTTTATGATAATACCCTTCAGGTATTCTTGCGTGCTTATAACTGTTAAGATATGGTCAAGATATTGTATTATATGGTTGTAACTGCATATATATTCTTGTTGTGTATATCGTAGATATTATAGGGTGTATCTTTTAGTTGCCTTATCGGGTCCTTTAAAGTTGTATAAATCAGGCTTTTGCCTATCAATGAAACACACAAAGTAAATCTCACAACAACATTAGAATCTCTATGCTCATGTTACATGGCAGAAGAGCTAGGTTAGATCTGACAACCAGTTTTCCGCTGCAATACAATCCTGAAAAAACATTAGTCATCGTCTTTTGATCAAAACCTCTTTCAGAATATAAACCCTACATTCAGAAACAAAGTAACCATGTCAAGAGAATATTTTCAACCTATCATTGTTCAATTTGATGGAACCAACTACAATCACTGGTTATTTCTCATGAGGAGTTTTCTTAAAGGAAAGAGTATGTGGAAGTATGTTGATGGCACACAAAAAGCCTCCACAACTAGCAGTTCTGGTATCACAATAATTGATGGCAAAACAAAAGAAACACAAACAAAGGATTTAAAAGAAGAATGGGAGATTAACAATCACAAGATTCTCACTTGGATTGGAAACACAGCATGCAACTCACTAGTTTTGAGGTAGTCAAAGATGCATGGGACTTTCTTTCAAAAAGGTACACACAAATCAATTTTGCTCAGAGATATAAACTAGATCTATGAAACAACCACATGATCAGTCTGTTTCTGATTTTCATTCCGAGATGTCTTTAATTTGGAATCAATTGGCACTCATGGAACTAATTGATAAGTATATAGAAGAAACACGCTTAGTTCAGTTTCTAATGTCTTTACGTGATGAGTTTGAGTCTGTTCGGGCATCATTTCTTTATCGTTCACCTCTTCCCAAGGTAGAAGTTGCTTTGTCTGAACTTCTTGCAGAAGAAACAAGAAAAAGAATTGCACCGGAGATATCAGGAGTGTTTGATGTGCCTTCACGTCCCAGTTCTAATAATTTTTCAAGAAACCCAAATGCTCCAGTGCAAAGTGATATGTCTCAAGTACAGTGCCATAATTGCAAGACTTTTGGATACTTTACAAGGAATTGTAATCTCCCATCGACTAATTCCTCACCTGCTGGAACAATGCCTAATACACCCACAACTCAGTGTGGATATTGCAAGGAACTTGGTCACTCGTCCAGATTCTGCACCTCACCGACCTTAAGAAATATGAGAAGGCTCAATGATAATGGAGAAAACAAATTCAGCACACCAACCAGATTCACAGCAGCTCCAGTGTCATTTTTAACAGTTCCATATGCTCTGCCATCAAACTCATCTGCATTAGTACCTAGTAGCAGTTCAGCACCAAACCTTGTTGATACTCAAAAGATGATTAAACAAGCACTCTCAATTGGTAACAATTCCACAGCTGCATCTGCATTCTCTATCTCCTCATATATTTACTCAACCGAATGGTTTCTCGACTCAGGAGCATCAAATCATATGACTTTTAATCAAAAGTTCTTTGAAACTCTCCATTCTTTCATCACTCCTAAGATACATACTGCTGATGGATCAACGGTAACTACAAGTCATATATGATTGGTCAACAATTCAAATAACCTTTGTTTACTAGATGTGCTTCTTGTACCAAATATTATAATAAATCTTATTTCAGTTGTCAGTTGTGTGATCAAGGTTATAACACATATTGTTTTCCTTTTGGTTGTGCTATACAGGATCTCAAAACCGGGAATCTAGTTGGGATATGCCGTAGAGTTGGTCGATTGTATCTTCTCCAATCTCTTATTATTCCAGCAAAATCCAAAAGCCATGTCGTAGATGTTACTCCTACTGGATCAGTTTCAATATCTCATTTCATGTCTTGGCATTATAGATTAGGTCATGTTTCCTTTTCTCGTCTTTCATATATGATCAATAAAGGTTTACTAGGGGACACTCAAGTAGAAAAGGAACCCAATTGCATCTCCTGTAAACGGGCTAAGCAACCAGCACTTCCTTTTAATATCAGTACCACAGTTTCAAAAGAACCATTTGAACTTGTCCATTCAGATGTTTGGGGTAAATCTCCAGTTACCTCCAAAGGTGGAACTTTATAATATGTCAGCTATATAGATGATTTTTCTCGTTACACTTGGGTCTATTTATTTTCCTCAAGAGAAGAGTTTCTCAAAATATATGTTGATTTTTCCACCATGATAAAAACTCAATTTTCAAAACCAATTAAAACATGGGATTTTTTATAAAGTGCCCATGTGGGGAAATGCATTTAATAAAATGCCCACGTTTTTTTCATTATATACTAAATGCCCATGCCGTTTGTTTTTCCGTCTGGGCCCATCAAACCAGTAAAATCTCGTGGACTTTGTCAATTTCTCATCTAATGATATGAGATTTTGGTGGGCGCAATTACTAAACTGCCCTGTATCATAATATCATCTTCCACCGTTTGTTTGGTTAATCGACGGCTGAAAATGCAAGGATAATACTAACGATCCAAACAGGTGGTAAAGCACTTAAAGAGAAGTGATGAACGTGTCCATTTACCCACCACGTTTCATGTGATAAGAGTATAGACATTAGTTTTCTCCATCATGTAATGAGAGCATCCACTTAATTACCACGTTTCCTACTAACATTTTCTTAGGGTTCATTACCTTATCTTAATGCAAACTTAATTTCCTTCGTCGTTTGATATCAAAATGCTACATAGAAGTGAAGCCGATAAAGGAACGAGGGAACGGATATGAGATTCGTGGTTGTTTTGTTCTTTATCTCTCAAACAATTGTAGATTTGTTCTTCTGATTCTAACAACAACAACAACAACAACAGATTGGAGGATTTTGAAACACGGATTCGAATTTGGTTTAAGTAGGAGTTTTTCGATCTTTGTAGATGCAGCAACAAAGTCTCTCGATCAGGATTTGCTTGAGAATAATCTATTTAGTTCTGGGGTCGATTGAAACAAGAGTTATTGTTGCTTTCATTGGATGGGTTCATATTCAATTTGAATATACAGCAACAAAACATGGATTTTGGGGGGTTCTTAGAATGGCAAAAGACAGAAAGTGATTTTGATAGATTATCTTCCACAGAAGTTTGTGGAGATATTGAACTTCTATTTATATGAAAACATAGTACATAATTCAAAGCATAGAAATAGCTAATACAGCCTCGATCCTAGTATATAGTCGGAGTAGTTTGTTGTAGACCAGGACCCGGTGATTTGGTTGTTGAACAACTTGCCGATTTGACATTTGCAGATTGATGTAGACTCATCTGTTAGTCATGTTGATGACTTGTGTTGACACCCTCCCTCAAGTTGAACCGGGTTGGCGAATGTTCAACTTGTCTCTCGATATGCTGATAACGCAGGGAAGACAAGCCCTTCGTAAAGATGTCAGCTAGCTGGTCCCTGGTGCAAATAAACTTAACATGGAGCTGCTTAGATGCCACCCTTTCACGGACAAAGTGGTAGTCAATTTCGATATGTTTTGTGCGCGCATGAAAAATGGGATTGGCTGTGAGATATGTTGCGCCTAAGTTATCACACCATATGAAAGGAGCAGCAACACGAATACCCAATTCTTTCAGCAAGGATTGTATCCAAATGAGCTCTGAAGTTGCGATTGCAACCCCCCGATACTCTGCCTCTGTGGATGACTTAGAAACGGTTTTCTGCTTCCGTGCACTCCATGAGATCAAATTTCCACCAAAGTAAATGCAGTAGCCGCTTGTAGACCGCCGATCATCCAAATTGCCAGCCCAATCAGCATCGGAGTAGGCATGAAGCGAGTAGTCCTTTAGAGGCTTGATGAACAATCCATAGTCAATTGTATTCTTCAGGTATCTCAAGATGCGTTTGACAACTTCCCAGTGTTCTATGTAGGGTTCATGCATGTACTTGGCACGCTTTATTAACCGCAATCGAGATATCTCGGCCTCGGTGATATGTAAGTATTGCAAAGCACCTACTACACTTCAGAAAGCGTAGGATCTTCAAACTTCTCACTACCCTGTTTCAAGACGTGAATTGGCAGCTAGAGGAGTGCAGACTGGTTTGATGCCATCGAGTTTGGTTTTGCGGAGCAAGTCAGATATATACTTTCTTTGGGTGAGCACTAAATTTGTACCTTGATGAAGCACTTCAATGCCGAGGAAAAAAGACAATTCCCCCATATCCTTAACCGCAAAGGCATTACCGAGATCGAAACAAGTTTATTAATCACCTTTGAGTCTCGAGCTCATATTTATTATGTCATCGACATAGATTAAGACATAGACGATGGACTTGCTAGTAATCTGCACAAACAATGACGAGTCAGCAATGGAAGCTGTAAAACCAAGTTGCAGAAGATGATTACTGAGTCTTGAAAACCAGGCACGAGGAGCCTGTTTGAGTCCATATAAGGACTTGTGCAATCTGCACACATGATCGTGGTAATTAGGATCTACATAGCCAGCAGGCTGCGTCATGTAAACCTCTTCTTCCAAAACCCCATGCAAAAACGCATTTTCTACATCCAGTTGACGTAAATTCCAGCCATTCATCACAGCAATGGAAAGTACAAGCATGATAGTGCAGGGCTTTATCACTGGAGAAAATGTTTCATCATAATCAATGCCCTCTTGTTGGTTAAAACCCTTTGCTACAAGACGAGCCTTGTGCTTCTCTATACTGCCATCAGGTCTTCTTTTTATTCGAAAGACCCATTTTGATCCTACCACGTTCATCCCATCCTTACACTTCACTAAAGAGTAGGTACCATTGCTTATCAACGCATTAATTTGAACATCCATAGCGTCTCTCCATTCTGGAATCTTACAAGCTTGGGAGTAGCAAGTAGGTTCCATGAAGTCCCCATCTTGTAAAGGATGTTTGGTTGTGGTTAGACATAGCTTCTTAATTGGATTTGTTATGCCATCTCGGGCACGAGTTACCATTGTATGTCTTGTAACCGGATCGAGTCTTTGTTGGTTGAACTCAATATCTCCCGATGTCGACAAGGGAATGGCAGGGATCGCAGTGGATGAACTGGAAGTTTGTTGTGGCGAACTGAATGAGCCATTGCGGGTGAGTTGATCTGTTCGGGTACTGCAGATTGTTGTGGTGGATCGAACTAGCCGGTGTAGGTGAATTGTCAAGTCCAAATTTCTTGCCAGGATTTTGTGTGGTTGTATTGATACGGTGGTTCTTGGGCCGAAACCGGAGAAGCAAAAATTTCCGTACTGGTGCAAGTAGTTTGCTGACAAAGTTCAGGTGCAGGCTGCTGAGGAGGAGAGAATGGGAACACAGATTCTTCAAACCTGACATGACGCGAAATGTACTCTCTATTGGAAGGTTGATGGAGACACACATAACCTTTGTGTGCTGGGCTATACCCTATAAACACACATGGTAGAGACCTGGTTCTAGCTTGTTGGAATTGTATGGACGCAGACATGGATATGCCCAGGACAACCAAAGACACGCAAAAAATTATAATCGCTTCTTATTGAATAAGAGTTCAAGAGGTGTTTTAGACTCAAATGTGGAAGACTTTGGGAACTCGTTAATGAGATATGCCGCCGTTGTAAAAGCCTCAGACCAAAATTCCTTAGGCATATGCGCCTGAAATAAAAGAGCTAAGCCACTTTCAGTTACATGCCTTATCCTACGTTCTGCTAAACCATTCTGTGCAGATGTATGGGGACAGGAAAAACGATGTTGAACACCACAATTGTTCAAATGAGATGTAAACTTTTTATATTCAAGAGCATTATCTGACTGGAAAACTTTGATTTTATGACCTGTTAGGTTTTCAACTTGTTTTTGGAACTTGAGAAAAATTGCTAGAGCATCAGAACGATTTACTAAAGGAAACACCCATGTATAATGAGAAAATACGTCCATAAACAACAAATAATAACGAAAACCATGTCTAGACAATTGAGGGGAAACCCAAATATCACTAACAATTAAACTCAGAGGTGTATCAAAGACTGTTGAACTGACAGAGAATGGAAGTCTCTTGCTCTTGCTTATGTGACAAGAGTGACAGAAATCGAACTTCTTATTCAAAACAGAAAGGGAAAAACTATTGATTATTTTGGAGACGGTAGAGAGCATTGGATGCCCTAAGCGTTGGTGCCATACAGGTAAACTGGCAGATAGAAAAGTTTGTGGAGATTCGGTTTGATGGATGCCACCAACCCCATCGAAGATATAAAGCCCATTCTCATTCCTCCCCTTTAGCAGTATTGCTCCTGTGAACTTGTCCTTCACAACAAAATAGTTTGTGTGAAACTCAAAGCAAACATTGTTATCTTTGCAAAATTGGTAAACCGATAGCAGATTGGTTTTGATTTTAGGCACATGATATATATTATTCAAGAGAAAACACCGTGTATTATGAGTAAAGGTAGCATTACCAATATTAGCAATCTCCAAACCATTACCATTTCCAACCCTGACTTGGTCAGTCCCTTCATATTCATGTGGAATGCAAAGATTTTGAATATCAGCAGTCAAATGGTGAGTCGCACCAGATCCGGTCACCCATCACAGCTCAACTGACCACCGTGCAAGGCAATATAAGCTGCAGTGTTTTTGCTGGTTCATATTTCCTCTTTCATAGCGCCACCAAAGCGATCTGTCTGTGTGATTACGCTTCTTGCAGATTTGATGATTAAGTCTCCTTGAGCATTGTTCCTTTGTGGTTGTTGTTGACGGCGATTGTTGTTGTTGTTTGGTGGAGGCGGTCCTTTTGATTGATAAGTGAACCCTCTTGGTGCATTCCCTTGTGGAAGCGGAGCGGAAGAGACAACATTTGCAAGAGGTCACAGTATCTCGAGATAGTTGATGTTCAAGCCGCATCTCAAAGGTGAGGAGATGAGTGGTGAACGTCTGAATATCCATTGCATCAGCAGTGCTTAGGGCAGTGACAATCGGGTCATAAGCCTGATTTAATCCATTGCAAATGGATTGTTTCATCTCATTAGAGGGTACGGTGTATCCAGTTGCTGCAAGCTGGTCAAACAAACGCTTAGCTTCATTCAAATAAGCTTTCAAATTCTTATTACCTTTATTCAAGTTGTGCAGCTGTTTTTTCAGATTCATCTGGTGAGCAAAAGTTTTCGGTGCAAACTCCGTCTCCAAGGTATCCCATATTTCTTTTGCTGTTTCAAGTTTTGCAACCACGCTGAGTACTTCAGGTGTCAATGTTGAATTCAACCATCCAACTATTAGAGAATCTTGGGATTCATAAGCTGCAAAAGCAGGATTGATATCTTCACTGTCTGGAAGTGTTCTTGCTGGTTTTTCTTTAGAGCCATCAATAAATCCTGTGAGATCGTAGCCCTTTAGGATAGGCTTGAACTGAGCCTTCCATAAGATATGATTCGTCTCTGTGTGTTTCAAAGTCACTAAATGATGGATTTGAACTTGGCGAAGAGTGTTTGTAGTGTCTGCCATTGTTGTGGTGTTTTTTTTTTTTTATTAGGGTTTGGGTTTTTTGTGTGTAGGGTTGTTGCGGAAGCTGTGCTTGGATCGAACAAACTGATACCAAGACAGAAAGTGATTTTGATAGATTATCTGCAAAGAGTGCAGATCGAATTCGCAGATATGAAGACCTAATTAGTTTTGGTTCTTAAAGAAATTTGGTGATTATATTGTATGTCAATTTAATTTCTATTGCTAATTCATTGATTGGGAAGTTGTAATTTTAAATTGATTGGTGATCTCCGATTGTGAATAATGCAAACCCTAATCGTATTCCCACCAGTGATTTCTAGACCGGAGAAGGCGCCGGTGCTGGAGAAGAACATGGTGCAATCTTGGACACCATCCAAAGAATGATCGATCTTAACCATTCATCATGTGAATAGGTTTACAACCGTATGATTTAACTAGGTAGTGTCACGGTTTAACCAGGCCCTAGTCACACGATTTAGGGGCTTAGATGTCTTTTCTCAAGCATGGAATATCGCCACGTACACAGTAACATCCGTTAGCCGTTTTTTCAAAAAAAACGGGACGGAAAAGGTCAATTGATGGGCATTAAATTAATTTTGAAAAAATCGTGGGCATTTTCTTAAATGCATTTGCCCACATGGGCACTTTTAAAAATCCCTTAAAACATTCCGTGCAGATCAAGGGGGGAGTACATATCCAATCCTTCTCGAAAATTTCTCAAAACTCAAGGCACCGTTATTCAACTTTCTTGTACTAAAACACCAGAACAAAACGGAATTGCAGAGCGCAAGCACCGTCATATCATTGAAACGGCCAGAACTCAGTTAATTTCATCTCGAGTTCCTTCAAATTTCAGGGGTGAATCTGTTCTCACAGCAGTGTATACAATCAATCGTATTCCAACAACTGTTATAGGTGGTATTTCACCCTACGAATGTCTTTATGGAACCAAACCCAACTACTCTGAGCTTAAAACTTTTGGTTCCACATGTTTCGTTCTTTTACCTGAACAAGAACGAAACAAACTTAATCAGAAAAATGTCATGTATGTTTTTCTTGGCTATGGAGTTGAGCATAAGGGATACCGTTGCTATGATCCAGTTAACCGCAAACTGTGTGTATCACGTCATGTTACCTTCTAGGAAAAGATACCTTTTTGGACTCTCCCTAACACTAGTCGTCAACTTTTGAAAGGTTTACGTATTTAGATCCCTTTTCATTAGAGGTCACTAGCCCTTCACCATAGTCCTTAGTAAACATTCCAAATTTCCAAATAATTCCTGAAGAACTCTACCACTCTATGACTCAATCTGACAGTGCGGCTCAGGAACGAGATCCTTGTTCTAAAGAGATTGTTTTTCCACCTCGCAATCGAAGACCACCAGCTAAGTATGCAGATTATCATTGTTCTTCGTCTTCTATCTTGTCATTTTATGAACCAAAAACATATAGAGAAGCAGCAGCCATTCCATAATGGAAGGATTCAATGCATGATGATTTGGATGCTCATAAAGAGGCAGGGACATCGGAAATGGTGGATCTTCCTCCTGGAAAGTCAGTTACTGGAAGCAGATGGGTCTATATAGTTAAAACCAAGTCAAATGGTGAGTTTGAAAGACGTAAATAACGAGTTGTTGAAAAAGGGTATACACAAGTGTATGGTGTTTACTATGAAGAAACATTTGCACCAGTGGCTAAAATGGTTACAGTTCGTACTTTATTTGTTGTTGCTGCAGCACGACAATGGAAGCTTCATCAAATGGACGTGAAAAATGCCTTTCTTCATGGTGAGTTACAAGAGGAGGTGTACATGCAACCTCCGTCTGGTTTGCCTCATGGACCAAATCAAGTATGTAAACTTCGACGGGCGTTGTATGGACTCAAACAAGAAACTCGTGCTTGTTTTGAGAAGTTTAGCAATGCAATTATTCAGTATGGATTTAGACATAGGTTTTATGATTCAGCTATGTTCACCATATCATCAGACAAAGGTATTGTTCTTCTTCTTCTATATGTTGACGACATGGTTATTACTAGAAGTGACATACAAGGTATTGATGATCTCAAGTCATATCTCAGTGAATGTTTTAAGATGAAAGATCTTGGATCTTTGAGTTACTTTCTTGGCATTGAAGTTGGCACGTCTTCCACTGGATACTTCATATCACAAGTGAAATACACTAGTAGAAATCAGCAGTATCGCGACCGATGAAGCAAGTCATTTAACTCGTATATATGACTTGCTTTGTCAGTCGCGAAAATGGTCGCAATCTGAGCGTCTTTTTCATATATGACGTGGCTCTGCGGGTCGCGGTGCAACTCATATCAACGACCGACTATAACAGTCAATGTGTTAAGACTGACCACAGACGGTCCTAGATTTGGATTTTAATATAAAAAAAATCAGATTCAGATTGCCTGACTGAATCTGCCTGAGCTGACTAAATCTGAGTACTCATCAAATGGAACTCAAATGAAAACCAAAATAAACTCAAATGAAAATTCAAATGAAAACCAAAATAAACTCAAATGACAATCAAACTCAAATGAGAACCAAATTCAAATTAAATTTGCACACAAATAGTCTTTCAATTCAACATTCACTAGGTTCAAATTACAGAAAAAAGGTATAAAATCTAACTTCATACCAATTTAAGTTTCTACAACCATAAAGGTAATTAAGTTCTAAGATTCAGTTATAAAATGATAAACTAATAAACGATTGGCTAAACATCAAAAGAATAAACTCAGTTGATGATGAACTTAGCCCATGTTTCAAAATGAAGTTCCCCCATTTTACACTGCAGTCTTGGAAAAGTCACCAGTAACTGCAAATGAAAACAAATAAATCAATAAATCATTTCACTTCATAAACAAATGTCAGAACCTAGATTATGCGCAGTTACAATGCTTTGTCTAAAATGAATTAGACTACATCGACCACCTGCAAAGCTAACAGAACATGGAAGGAATAAACAATGCATGGTCCGAGCAGTTACAAAAAAATCTTGACTATCGCCTCCTGTTGAAATTGAGGCTCCCTTAACCTCAGCCTTATCCTTTATCACTGCGAAAGACTCTACACCTGCAAGCCAATCACTCATTCATCATTACCTTGATTACAAATAATATAATAGAAGCGAAATATAGTCTGAAAGATTCTGATGAAACTCTTGATTGTGGACACTTACTGAAATTTGAAGGTCCCTTAACCTCAGCCATCTAATCCATAAATATTTTGTCCAACACCGAGGAAATCTCCACAGATGCAAGTAAAACACTCTTCATTAGCTTACAAATAAAATAATAGAAAAGATGAAAATAAAAGAAACCAAGGTTCAAGCTATTCTAGTGAGTTCTTGATTACCATATCAAGCGGACAGAGGGTAAAAGACTGGAATACATGAAAGAACGGGAGCAGATTGTGCCTCACAACCCTTGGCGCCACTTCCCATGACGAATCTCAAAACACCATAACAGGCCCTAAGCAAAGAAATTCCATTAGCGATATACAATGAGCTTATATGATTCACAATCAAACATCTTCATCAAAGTTGTTAAAGCATTTTCATTTAGTCTCTCCCAACACAAAGTTGATACCAAGAGAGCATGTCTCACTGATGTCTCCCAACACAAAGTTGATACCAACATGCACCTGAGATTAATCAAATATTAGAACAAATTACCTTTGAAACCTAACATTGTCTCGAACCCGGTGCATCCCTCAATGCTCAATAATGATGCGTGTCGTAACCACAACAAATTAATTAATGCTTTACTACCTAATTAACAAGTAATATAGGGTAGTCAAGGTCGATCCCACGAGGAGCACGAGATTCTAGTTGTAAAAGTTGTCACGAAAGGGGGGTGTAAAAAGCAAAAGAAAACAAACAAAACAATTAAAAGATAAAGTTGAAAGCAATAAGAGAGAAAAGATCAAGGAATCCTTCTTCGTTCGAAACAATGATTAGAGTTATGTTCTTTTCTACTTGTTATTAGTCACAGATTATCACCAACCGTAGGATAGCAGGTCCGCTTAGCTAGCCCCAAAATCCCTAATTTCACCGAATAACGTGTCCGCTTAGTTATCGATTCTATTCAAAAGAACCACCTTGAGGTCCGCTTACAAGATGTAATTCCCAGAATGCATTAAGATTTATGAATTTAGGTTTAGTACTAGTAGTTAAACTCTGTTCGCTTGGTCCACTTTCTAGCGTTGTTTCTACACACAATTGCTCCACGGAATCCCTCCGCAAGGTCTCGTGTTTTCTACTTGTGTAAAGTGTCGAGAACGATTACGTATTCCCTAACTTATACTAGATATAGATCAATTAACAAATTAATTTAGCGTGCACTCCAAACAATCTATCAATCAATCATGAGTGTCTTTAAGATCACTCCTATTAGTAAAAACAATCGATAATCATGTGAAAAACTTCAAGATAGAATTTGAAAACAAAAACTCAAATCATGTTAAGAACTAGGAATTCATCCTCAATCAATAGAAAAATTAGCTACTCATGTTTTTGAAATTCACACAAATAATAATAATTAAAAGAAGAATTTTCAAATTCACACAAGTAATTAAAAAGAAAAATCTTAGAAAAGCAAGCAAAAACACAAGTGATGTGTGTGTAGAGAGGTGTGTAGAAGTTGTAGAAAACTTCTCTATTTATAAGCTTCAATATTCTCCAAATCTTCTAAGGATTAGAATCCTTTTCCTTTTGCAATTCAATTTCCAATTCCAAGCTTTTCTCAACTCTTCACCTTCTCTTTCCAAATTTGAGTCCAATTCTCCATCCAATTCTAGCCCAAGTCTTCACACCCATGAGAGAAGTCCATAGAAAACTCGGAATTTTTAGCTCGCCGGGAAACCGGGATTGTGGCCGAAACGTCGCCACCGGCCACACGAAATTTCTCTGCAGCCGAGAGAATATTCGACGGAATATTCCGTCAGTCCACCGTTAGGACTAACGGTCAAACAGGTCAACCGTTAGTCAAACCGTTAGTCAACAGGGTCAAAGGGAGGAGTTAGCTAGACGAGTCAGACTCGAGTTAGCTTCTGACTCAGCTAACTGGGCTTACTCAACTGAAGTCGATTCTTGAGTCACCGCCCTCGGTGACTTATTTAATTCAAACAACCTAATCGGTCACATCGAACTCGGTTGGGATCGGTCTTCGGCGGCAGCGAGTTGACTCGCCGGTAGGGAAATTTGGCCGAGTTTCTGCTGTTTTCTGAGATTACCAGGCCACATTCAGGCCGATCTTTAGCTCCATCTTGCACACAATCCTAGCATACATCTAATTCTTCCAAACTCATTCAGTGCTTCTCTATTCCGCCCACAACTCCACCGGAGTTTCTTTTCAATTACAGCAGCAACAACTATCGAACCAGACCGACTCATTCTTCTGCTTCTGTTGTAGTCAATCCTTGTACACTACCAACTCTGAATCCATGACACCCATGAAAATCACCAGCAATCATCTTTCTTGTTCTCGATAGCCACTACCAACAGCAACTTCATTGCAACATCTTCTCTGTTTAACACATTCGAACCCCACAGCCAACACAAATAAGCTGAACCCATCTGAACTCCTTACTAACCATCATCTCTCGAGAAACCCATCTTCATTATTTCTCCATCTTCTCACCATCAACAGCGGCACTAGCTTCACCAGCAACTCAGCCTAAGTTAGCCATAAACCCATCTCTGATTCCTCCTTTCTGAGCTTCAATTCTTTATCAATAACACCAACTGACCCTAATCGATTCAATAATCTCACAGATTGAGCATCAATTCCAATTCTTCACAGATCGAATATCGTCGATCGAACAAATTCTTCCCTCGGGTCTCAATTACTTCTCCTCTGAGTTTCTTCATCCCTGAGCTTCAACTCTATATCATCGATTCCTTCTCTCGTTGAAATAATCGAACCCTAACCCAGCTCCTGTTTCACTCAACAACACCGGGTGGAATTTCTCCTCTGAGAATCTCTGAGTTCGATCTCTCTCTGATAATTTCAGAGATGTAAAAAAAAAACGAAATGAATACGAAGGAGAAGTTCCTTTTGATTTAGGGTTGGGCCGATAAAGATAGGTACACCCCACAGACCTGATAAATACACCCACTAATAGATTATAAGGGATACCCTGATGTTAACACCCCTTAACCTTGATTTGGGCCTGGCTTTAATATTCCTCCAAAAGAGCTGCCCCTTAACCATTACTCGGGCTCCGGATAGTATTCCCTCTTGGTGAAATGACAATTTTACCCTTTTGCTAAAATATGGTGATTTCTTCTCCTTTTCCTCCGTGCGACTCCATAGTAGCTACAAAACTCAAAACAAGCGTAAAATACATAATTTACAAGAAAAATAGCAAAGAAAGCATAAACTACTAGATAGTAAATTAGGTGTATTCTACACCTATCAAATTCCCCCACACTTAGACTTTGCTAGTCCTCGAGCAAATCAAACTAAAAACTCACAACTTCAAAGCGTTCAAGCGTCCCAAGCATCCAAAGAGCTATGAGGACATAGAGTTTCTGCATGCTAGTAATAAGAAGTTAGAAATACCAAAGAACATATTCTCATTCTTAAATGTTGAGTGAGAAATAACCACACCATAATGAGAGAATGCGTGTTTGAGAAACGATCAATAAGCATTTCGCCTCGACTTCTGCCTCACCAAAAAGGATTTTATGATAATTGCACTCAAAAAGACGGCTTTTTTATGGGTCACACATGTGTGCAGGTAGGAATGAAGATAGAAATCCTGCATCACGTTGAATGGTGGGAAGGACAACTTCCGAAATATTTTTTAAAAACCCACATCTTTTAATATTTTGAAAAACCATTTTTCTGACGATCTCTAAGAAAGGAAATCAACCATATTATCGAGGATGAGATTACTTACTCACCTTCACATCCGATCGCCAATTATGATAACACCACTCTCACGGCATCCAATAGAAACGTCTTCCGCTCCTCGTTTTTATCTTCTTGGTCTTCGTCTTCGGTTTCAACTATTGATGATAAACTCTCGAATTTCATAAATCCTTGACATTTTATAACTCTTTACCTTGAAATCCTTGTCGCTTGAAATTTCCTTATATATTTTCCTTCCCCACGGCTCATTAACAAAACAAATATTTCTCTTGTTTTTCTCTCTCTCTTTTTTTTTTCATGATTTTTTTTTTTTTTTTTTTTTTTTTTTTTTTTTTTTTTTTTTTAATAAAAACAAGAGAAATTAAATACAAAATTAAACCATGGCCGTGGAAGAAGTATTTTACCACTTGATTCTTCACAACTTGTATCATCTTGAAATCATAAACTTTCAAAAATTCTCACCTTTTAAATTTTCTTCGCTTTCATGAATAAGTTTTCATACTTGTATGTAAAATTACCTCATTGTAGTGTAAGTCTTCAACATATATGTAAAAATCCGCTCTTTGTATGTTGCTTTACTTGTATTTGAAATTTGCTCTTTTTCTCATTCCGTTGCTTGTAAACCTTAAACTTTTCCAACTTTCCTTGTAGATTTTGATGTCGCTCCTTGTTGATGACGAATGTGTTTCTATGGATCCGTTGTTGTCGAGAGAGAAAATGGTGCTAACTGCAAATCGAACTACAAGAAGGAAGCTTTCATCTATGGACGTCACCCTCATGATTGACAAAATTAGCACTCAAGAGATCAAAGAGTAGTGCTTCTATTGGTGGGAGGTTGGGTAGCTCACCATTCTACCCGGAATTAACTTACGGTGACACACACTCAAAAGAAGCTCTTTAGTAGATGGAAGAATTCTGGTCGGTGCCTCTCATGATATGAATACGGGTAGTCTCCACTAATGATTGATCAACAACTCTAATAACGCACTTCTCCCCTCGCACCAAATTCGCATCACCGCATGATTAAATCCATTATTTAACACTCAAACAAACAAGAAATCCGAATGTAGTTCTCTAACATTTCCAAGTTCAATTATGTCGGTCAAAATCTCTATGTAAACATACCTAGAAGTATGCTAGTGACTCTAAAATCTTTAAAAGTTGGAATTTTTAAGTAAAACTCTTTTTTTTTTTTTTTTTTTTTTAAATTTTTTTAAATTTTTTTTTGTAATTTTTGTTTTAAAAACATGCTTAACCACTCCCCCACACTTAAACCTTACATTGTCCTTAATGTAATTGAATCCTCCTAGTAAAGTCAAGGTGGGAAATTTGAACATGATAAGAAACAAGAAAACGAAATAACAAAAAGCAAAAGATAAGAAATACAAAACCGATGGGTTGCCTCCCATTAAGCGCTTGTTTTAAAGTCGACGGCCCGACTTGGCTCTTGTAAGATTCATTAGCCCGGATCAATCTCTTTCACGGGAAAACATGATGTCACATCACTAGGGTATCGCGTTGTCTCAAAGATATTGAAGTGGATGAGTGTACCATCAAATTCCATAGTCAAGGTGCCATTTTGGACATCAATCTTTGTTCGGCGGTGCTCAAGAATGGTCTACCCAATAACAAAGGTGTAGACTTGGAAGAATTCTCATCATTCATGTCTAAGACATAGAAATCGGCCGGAAATACAAGCTTATTAACCTGCACCAAAACATTCTCAACAATCCCTTTCGGGTAAACATTAGATTGGTTAGCAAGTTCAAGAACTACCCCGGTTTCCTTAAGAGGACCGAGATTCAAAGAATCATAAATCGAGGAAGGCATAACATTAACCGACGCTCCCAAATCTAGCAAAGCTCGAGTAAACCTTGTTTTACCAATTGTGCAAGGTATATTGAAACTACCGGGGTCCTTTAATTTTGGTGGGAGTTTCTTGAGAATAAACGAAGCATTCTCCCCCACACTCATGACTTCATTCCCTTTCAACCTTTTCTTCTTCATGCACAACTTCTTTAAGAACTTTGCACAACGAGGAATTTGACGAAGAGCTTCTATGAGTGGAATATTGACTTGTACTTTCTTAAAGATCTCCCAAATATCCATGTATTCCAAGTCTTTCTTTGATTTAGCAAATCGGCTAGGGAACGGGGGTGGAGTTGTGAAAGTTGGAACCGTCTCCTCGGGTTGGTTGGTTGGAGATGTTTTCTCCTTTCGTGTGGTTTCAATTTCCTCTTTCTCATCATACACCTTATCTTGTTGATTTGGTTGCTCCACTTGTTTCCCACTCCTCAAGGTAATCGCATTAACGCTCTCTCTTGGATTAACAATTGGTTGTGAAGGAAGTTTTGTGGACGCTTGCGCTTTCAATAAGTTCACATCGGTCGCTAATTGCCCCACTTGAATTTGTAACTCCTTGATTGCCAAATCGGTCTTTTGTTGGTGTTGTTGGCTTTGTTGCAACATAGAAGTAAGACCTTGCATACCTTGCATTAACACATTGAGCTTGTCATCATTCAAAGAATCACGCTCCTTGACTTGTTGTGGTTGAAATTGTTGTTGAGGTTGGAAACGTGATTGTTGAAAACCACCTTGTTGCTCATATGGATTAGAAACCGCCGCTTGCTTGTTTGCATAACTAAAATTAGGATGATCCCTCCACCCGGGATTATAGGTATTGGAGTATGGATCGTACCTTGGCCTTTGATTTGGATATAAAGCATTCACTTGTTCGGTCTCACCATCCGGAATAATTACCGCTTTGCCATCCTTTGAATCATTGTCTCCATGTTACTCATCCTTTGATCAAGATGTGATGAAGAATCACTAACTTCATGCACTCGCCTAACCATTGGTTCATCCCTTGTGTAGAATTGTTGCGAGTTTGCCGCCATACTTTCAATCAACTCTCTAGCTTCGGTCAACGTCTTGTTCATTAGTGCACCACCACCCGCGGCGTCAAGAAGAGACCTATCACTTGAGTGAAGAGCTTCATAGAAGTATTGGAGTATCATAACGTCACTAAATTGATGGTGTGGACAGCTTGCCACCAACCTCTTGTATCGCTCCCAACATTCATACAATGATTCTCCCACTTGTTGTTTCAATCCACAAATTTCCTTGCGAATTTGAGTAGCTTTGGATGCGGGAAAATATCTCTCGAGGAAAAGTTTCTTCATCCCATTCCATGTTGTGATACTTCCGGAAGGCAAATAATATAACCATTCCTTAGCATTACCCGCCAAAGAAAACGGAAAGCTTTCAACAATGCTCCATCCGCATTAGTCTCCGGTGGAAGCATAGCCATAACTATGGCATAGAAGTCCATAAGATGTTTGTTTGGGTCCTCATTCACCATGCCATGGAACTTTGGTAACTCTCTAATCAACCCCGGCTTGATTTCGAAGGTTGAGTTAGTTTGGATACACCATTGTTGCGTATCAAGCTTGTGAGAAGCTATGTCCTTTAGTGTACGATCAAATATCGTTTCTTCCTCTCTCCGAATACGTGAAATCACTTGATGAAGAAGGAGGAAGAGGAGTGTTAATCGCTCGAATGAAATCCTTTAGTTGAGTGCCGGATCGAAGACGTATTGGACTCGGTCTACCCCCTTTAAGCATTCACCAAAGGTATAACACCTGAAACAAGATTCTCACAAACTAAGTTAGATACGGTAAAGAATCTAACAAAGCAAGAATAAAGCAAAAAGAAAAAAATAAAAACAACTAAAAATCGCCCGTTGCTCCCCGGCACCGGCGCCAAAATTTGATGCGTGTCGTAACCACAACAAATTAATTAATGCTTTACTACCTAATTAACAAGTAATATAGGGTAGTCAAGGTCGATCCCACGAGGAGCACGAGATTCTAGTTGTAAAAGTTGTCACGAAAGGGGGGTGTAAAAAGCAAACGAAAACAAACAAAACAATTAAAAGATAAAGTTGAAAGCAATAAGAGAGACAAGATCAAGGAATCCTTCTTCGTTACGAAACAATGATTAGAGTTATGTTCTTTTCTACTTGTTATTAGTCACAGATTATCACCAACCGTAGGATAGCAGGTCCGCTTAGCTAGCCCCAAAATCCCTAATTTCACCGAATAACAGTCCGCTTAGTTATCGATTCTATTCAAAAGAACCACCTTGAGGTCCGCTTACAAGATGTAATTCCCAGAATGCATTAAGATTTATGAATTTAGGTTTAGTACTAGTAGTTAAACTCGGTTCGCTTGGTCCACTTTCTAGCGTTGTTTCTACACACAATTGCTCCACTAGACCCTCCGCAAGGTCTCGTGTTTTCTACTTGTGTAAAGTGTCGAGAACGATTACGTATTCCCTAACTTATACTAGATATAGATCAATTAACAAATTAATTTAGCGTGCACTCCAAACAATCTATCAATCAATCATGAGTGTCTTTAAGATCACTCCTATTAGTAAAAACAATCGATAATCATGTGAAAAACTTCAAGATAGAATTTGAAAACAAAAACTCAAATCATGTTAAGAACTAGGAATTCATCCTCAATCAATAGAAAAATTAGCTACTCATGTTTTTGAAATTCACACAAATAATAATAATTAAAAGAAGAATTTTCAAATTCACACAAGTAATTAAAAAGAAAAATCTTAGAAAAGCAAGCAAAAACACAAGTGATGTGTGTGTAGAGGTGTGTAGAAGTTGTAGAAAACTTCTCTATTTATAAGCTTCAATATTCTCCAAATCTTCTAAGGATTAGAATCCTTTTCCTTTTGCAATTCAATTTCCAATTCCAAGCTTTTCTCAACTCTTCACCTTCTCTTTCCAAATTTGAGTCCAATTCTCCATCCAATTCCTAGCCCAAGTCTTCACACCCATGAGAGAAGTCCATAGAAAACTCTGGAATTTTTAGCTCGGAAAACTGGGATTGTGGCCGGAATTTGGCCGGAAAAACGTCGCCACGCCACCTGGAAATTTCTCCGTCGAGAGAATATTCGACGGAATATTCCGTCGATCCACCGTTAGGACTAACGGTCAAACAGGTCAACCGTTAGTCAAACCGTTAGTCAACAGGGTCAAAGGGAGGAGTTAGCTAGACGAGTCAGACTCGAGTTAGCTTCTGACTCAAACTAATCTGGGCTTACTCGGGTGAGTCGATTCTGAGTCACCGCTTACTCGGTGACTTATTTAATTCAGCCTAACCTAATCGGTCATGAACTCGGTTGGGATCGGTCTTCGGCGGCGGCGAGTTGACTCATTCGTGGGAAATTTGGCCGAAGTTTCTGCTGTTTTTAAGATTACTGAGCCACATTCGGGCCGATCTTTAGCTCCATCTTGCACACAATCCTAGCATACATCTAATTCTTCCAAACTCATTCGGTGCTTCTCTATTCCACCCACAACTCCACCGGAGTTTCTTTTCAATTACAAAGCAAGAACAACTATCGAACTGGCACAGACTCATTCTTACGTACATTTGTAGTCAATCCTTGTACACTACCAACTCGAATCCATGACACCCATGAAAATCACCAAGAATCATCTTTCTTGTTCTCGATAGCCACTACCAACAAGAATAACTTCATTGCAACATCTTCTCTGTTTAACACATTCGAACCCCACAGCCAACACAAATAAGCTGAACCCATCTGAACTCCTTACTAACCATCATCTCTCGAGAAACCCATCTTCATTCTTTCTCCATCTTCTCACCATCAACAGCGGCACTAGCTTCACCAGCAACTCAGCCTAAGTTAGCCATAAACCCATCTCTGATTCCTCCTTTCTGAGCTTCAATTCTTTATCAATAACACCAACTGACCCTAATCGATTCAATAATCTCACAGATTGAGCATCAATTCCAATTCTTCACAGATCGAATATCGTCGATCGAACAAATTCTTCCCTCGGGTCTCAATTACTTCTCCTCTGAGTTTCTTCATCCCTGAGCTTCAACTCTATATCATCGATTCCTTCTCTCTGTTGAAATAATCGAACCCTAACCCAGCTCCTGTTTCACTCAACAACACCTACTGGAATTTCTCCTCTGAGAATCTCTGAGTTCGATCTCTCTCTGATAATTTCAGAGATGTAAAAAAAAAAACGAAATGAATACGAAGGAGAAGTTACTTTTGATTTAGGGTTGGGCCGATAAAGATAGGTACACCCCACAGACCTGATAAATACACCCACTAATAGATTATAAGGGATACCATGATGTTAACACCCCTTAACCTTGATCAGGCCGGCTTTAATATTCCTCCAAAAGAGCTGCCCCTTAACCATTACTCGGGCTCCGGATAGTATTCCCTCTTGGTGAAATGACAATTTTACCCTTTTGCTAAAATATGGTGATTTCTTCTCCTTTTCCTCCGTGCGACTCCATAGTAGCTGCAAAACTCAAAACAAGCGTAAAATACATAATTTACAAGAAAAATAGCAAAGAAAGCATAAACTACTAGATAGTAAATTAGGTGTATTCTACACCTATCAAATAACCATTTGCATGCCTGAATGCAGCAACTCCACGCTTGTTGTGCCGAATCAAAGCTGGAAGACATCCATAGCAAACACAGTTACCTGCTTGATTTTTTGGTGAATGAACTTGAAAAGAGAATGAGGATCCCAAGGTCGTCTTTGCTCCTGAAACATATTACAACACAGAAAACAAATCATGGTCAAGTTTTTTACCAATTATGTTTCATAACTCAAAGATTCAATATTTAAGGAACGGAACAAACAATTGGCAGCTCTAGTTTCTCATCAAACCATATATAACAATAGATACACTTGGCCTGTGGCCTAGATTATTTACGCAGGATCCGAATTCTTAACCATAGAGAAAAAATTTCTTTGTAGGAAAAGTACCAAAAGTAAAATAGGAAATGTAAACATGTACAGTAATTACCATGACTTTAGGGAGACGGTTAGATTCAAACTGGGGTCTAACGACTCTAACCACACTACTAGCTCTTAGCAGGACTTCCTTGTTGTAAGAATCTCTACCACCATTCAACATTTTCTAGCTTCATGTAGTCCATGAATCAAATAAAACCCATGTCTGCAAATCAAAATAAAAAATAAGCATAATTCCCAGATAATCTAAAACACCCAAAAAAACTAGATAATCTATCAAGTAAACACAGACCAAGGAGAAAGAAAACGTACTACGAACAACTCCCTAAAAAACTTGTTGAAAACGTCATTAAATCAGAAAAATTCTTATTAAAAATGTTAGAATTCACATAAGTAAATCTTCAAATACTTATCAGACTAAGACGAAACTAAATCAATGCTAACAAGACCCAATTCTCACCATCTCTTCATCTTCAAAACATCAACATTCAAACCCAATATCCCATTATCGTGTATCCACCCTTGAGCTGCAACCAACAACCAATACTAAACCAATTATATTTCAAGCTTTGGTACGAAAGTCCACTTGGCACAAACAATATTTCCAACTAAAAGTACTAAAAATGTACGATCAGATGACTATACGAAATTGCAAGGAAATGAGAATAGTTTTGTTACCCGGCAAGTGAATTGAGACGGAATGCAACAATTACATACCATCCCGCAGCCGTCCACGTGGTACGAGTAGAGTGGTCAAACGAATTATACATTAATATATACCAAGTGCTAGATAGCTTCAGTTCTGTAAACATATAATTTGAGATATGATTAGCCAAGGGTCCCGTCATACCATAGACCATTCATTTTCCGCTACTAGCATCAACATTTTTAGTGTACCAGCCAATGTAAATCGTTCACACAGTATCTCACTATCATTAACCATATCAACACTTGCATTAACATACGGTATAAATAGTCCTAATCCTAGATTTACCTTTCATGTCAAGCCAACACAAATTAGCCAACAGCAAAATTACCGATACCGCTGTTAGCTCCATGACACTTGATAACTCCACCATAATCAAGTCAACAAGAGCTATTTCGCATACACACAACTTCAACAGAACCATAGTTCCGACACTTCTACAAACACTATATACGACAGTTAGCAACACAAAAAATTGTTAAATCCGATAAAATTTACTTGTTAGTAAAAATACAAATTTGAGCTTAACATTTGGTGTTTTAACTTGCAAAAGTCACATTAAGCCTAACCACTGTCAAGTGAATTGTGGAAGATATTCAAAGGATTGTCAAATTATGTATGCAACTGTTTCTGATATACAAAATAAGAATACTGCAAAATGCAAGAGCAACATCAAAACCACTAAAACGCTTTCCTATGTTCACCAACACCAACTCCAACATTTCCAAATACTAAACACAATCACATGCACTCAAAGACTCCCAACACTACCAATGCACGAGTAAAAAAACTAAGCCAATTTCAATCCAGATTATAAAATCAATAAGAAATTAGATTCATTACTACCTCTATACATAAAATGAATGTAAACATACAAATCCACATGAGCATTTAACCAAAAAATAGAGATTGTGAACAAGAGTAAAACAAATTGACTTCTATAACTTCG
Source organism: Papaver armeniacum (assembly GCA_023531295.1). Taxonomy (NCBI): domain Eukaryota; kingdom Viridiplantae; phylum Streptophyta; class Magnoliopsida; order Ranunculales; family Papaveraceae; genus Papaver; species Papaver armeniacum. Next base: position 345,887 of record JAJJWW010012281.1, on the reverse strand, counting down.
TTAACAAAAAATTGAAAGATGAGGGAGAAGTTATACCTGAGATGCTTCAACAAATGCAAGTGAAGATGTTGAATCTTCTTCTACTGATTGCTACAAAAAAAAAACTGATACTTAGACCCTATCCACAAAATCAAACCCTACCTTAAACATTGAAAATAGAGAAAATACATTACAAACCCTAATTTTACCTGATAAAGTTTAATCAACCCAAAAGTATTTTCCATGAAATCAAAAGAAACCCAAACAAAACCCCCAAGTCAAAACTCTAATTTCAATCCAAATCTTAAGAGAACTTGAGATATACCGGGTTCCATTAAAATAAATTTCCAAAGAAATTAGAGTATTGATTTATCGGTATATGGATTACGGTTTTGTTTCTCTGATTTGTAGGAGGGAGATGAAGAAGATGGAGAAAAGAGCAGCGTTCTGTTAAGGTTGAAACTATGGGGTTATTGCCTCCTTATTCTTGATTCTGAAAACTCAAGATTTGGTTATGAAGTAATAAATCAAAAGTAATAACTCTACTTCGATTTAGTGTTTTAGGGTTTCAGTAGAAAGAAAAGAAGATGGGGTGAGCGTGTTAGGGTTTCAGTCGAAGGAGGAGAAGATGGGGTGAGGGAGGCGGATAAGGTTTCTGATTTCAGTTTTCATTTTCTCTCTCTTCTAACAACAAATAGAAACCCATTATTACAGTGCAGCAGAGCTGGACGACTAGTGTCTTCGACACCCATCTGATTGGTTTCATAAGATCAAATGGTTAACTTCTTACCACGTGTCACAAAAAAGTTCATCGCACGGCTCTCTTTGTTTTAAATTAGGTGGTGCAATTTATCACTTATCACTTACCGAACCATGTGACATCGTAATATAGGGTCCCTAATTTTGGGAAGAAAAATCTAGTAGTTTACGTATATCTTGACGCATATATCACACCAAATATAAATAATATATAAGAAAGAGTATGAATCTGAATAATGAAAACAAATCAGAATAACGAGTAATTAATCTCGAGAAGACGAAAGTTGAACAGAAGTTATAAAGTATTAGTATTTACGAACTCAGGTTCCCAGATTACTAGAGTTGAACTGGGTTTCTCATTCGGATGAACTGAAGACGAAATATATCAGAATTGAACATCATAGGTTCAAATATTACTAGAGTTAGACCTGAGTTTCTCGTTCGGATGAACTGAAGACGAAATATATCAGAAATGAACATCACAGGTTCAAAGATTACTAGAGTTGGACCTAAGTTTCTCGTTCGGATGAACTGAGGACGAAATATATCAGAATTGAACATCACAGGTTCAAAGATTACTAGAGTTGGACTTGAGTTTCTCGTTCGGATGAACTGAGGATGAAATATTTACTTTACTTATTTTTGTTAAGGGTAGCCTGGTCATTTACACAGTCTCCATAATATTTATTGCACTTATTTCCAATAAGGTAATATGGTCATTTTCACAGTATGTAATATTTACTTTATTTATTTTCAATAAGGGTAGTTTGGTCATTTTCACACTCTACATAATATTTTTTGCACTTATTTCTAATAAGGGTAATATGGTCATTTTCTCAGTATGTAATATTTACTTTACTTATTACCGTTAATTGGGTAGTCTGGTTATTTTCACTGTCTCCATAATATTTATCACTTATTTCCAGTAAGGGAAATATGGTCATTTTCAAAGAGTGTAGTATTTACTTTACTTATTTTCAATAACGGTAGTCTGGTCATTTTTACAGTCTTTATAATAATTATTGCTCTTATTTCCAATAAGGGTAATATGGTCATTTTCACAGTCTGTAATATTTACTTTACTTTTTTTCAATAAGGGTATTCTGGTCATTTTCACAGTCTCCATAATATTTATTGCACTTATTTCCAATAGGTAACGCAGTCGCAGAGGAAAGGAGGGTCCCGCCTAAGAAAACTAGCAGTGATTCAACTAGGTAACGCAGTCGCGGTGTGGGTTGATGACTCGGGGATATAATCGTAATTAAAAATTTTATACAACGACCGTTTTTAACGCTCTAATCTGCGCTCCGAAAATTTACTCTATCTAGGACTGCTTTGATCGGTCCACAGTCCGTTGACCGCTATTGAGGGTCGAGGATGTGGGTCATTAAAACCCCCTTCTCCACTAGTGATACGCATCTGAGATTATACAACGAGCAGGATTATCCGACAATAAGGTAACTGATACACCTCTTGAATTGAATACTAAATAAGTCCTACGGATGGGACTCTATTGTCCAATACAACATTGTATCGTCAGTTAGTAAGGACTCTTAATTATCTGACCATTACAAGACCAGACATAAGTCATGTTTTTTACATTGTCAGTCAGTTTATGTCCGCTCCAAGGTCTACTCATCATGCAGCTGTTCTCAGAATTCTGAGATACATCAAAGGGTCTCTGTATCAAGGCCTATATTTTTCTTCCAAGTCTGATCTCACTCTTTGTGTATACTCTGATTCGGATTGGGCTGGCGATGTTATGGACAGAAGATCTATTACAGGATATTGTGTGTTCTTGGGAGATTCTTTGATTTCCTGGAGAAGTAAAAAGCAAAGTGTGGTTTCTCGTTCTAGTGTTGAAGCAGAGTATAGAGCTCTTGCTCACACTACGTTTGAGATAATTTGGTGACGATGGCTCCTTTGTGATATGGGAGTTCAACTTTCTACTCCTACACCATTGTACTATGATAACAAGGCTGCTATTCAGATTACACACAATGATGTTTTCCATGAACGTACAAAACATATCAAGATAGATTTCCATTTTACTCGTCATCATTTTATGAAAGGTACAATCACTCTTCCGCATATCAAATCATAATTTCAAGTGGTTGATCTCTATACCAAGACTCACTCTGCAGCTCGTCTTCAATTTTTAATTTCCAGACTCAAGATGTGTACTCCACCACCTTGAGTCTGAGGGGGGTGTTAAGATTTGGTCAAGATATTGTATTATATGGTTGTAACTGCATATATATTCTTGTTGTGTATATCGTAGATATTATAGGGTGTATCTTTTAGTTGCCTTATCGAGTCCTGTAAAGTTGTATAGATCGGGCTTTTGCCTATCAATGAAACACACAGAGTAAATCTCACAAAAACATTAGAATCTCTATGCTCATGTTTACAATAACTTTAGAGTAGTCAACTTCTATGTTTCTTTCTAAATCTATATGTAATCCGACTCCTTGTACATGAATGATTAATTTGTTGTTATTTCCTTGTGATAAATATGATATTTGCTCTGTAGAACATCTGTCGCACAGTTAGCTGACATTTAAAAATGTCGGAAGGCTGAAAATATATCACGAACTATGCTCTGATCAAGGACTCCTTGCTTTGCTCAAAGCAGTCCCTAATATGGAGTCACTCATATTTGAGATAGGAAGTGTTTAGATCTAATGATTCTCCATACTGTCATTGGATAAATAATGAAATATAGGTTTTGGGCTTACATTTGAAATCTTTCTGTTCTTTTCAATTGTTAACTTGTTATATGTTAACTTTTATGTCAGCGACTTAGTAGTACTTGTTTGTAGCATGAGTAAAAATGCCACATATTGGGCCAGATTGCCATTTGAAACACCATTTGGCCCTTATTCAAGTCTGCCATTCAGCCAACCAACACAGTCTATAGGCTAACCGAATCTGTTAGCAGGCCAATGGTCAAAGTCAAAGACATGCTGATGGTCAAAGTCAACGGTAGGTCAACCGTCGGTCCAACTGTCGAAGCCATATTACCGGCATGTTTCCATCCAAGTTTCCAGCCACGTTGTCAGCCTGTTTCCAGCCATGTTGCCAATCGTGCTGTCATCCATCCTCCATCCATGTTGCCAGCCAACCAGTCTCCAGTCATGTTTCTAGTCAATGCAGTCTACCAGTCAAGGATCTACAGTCGCAGTTAACATCAAAAGTCAACCTTGTCGGTCAAAGTCAAGGTCGTTGGTCAAACCCGCTAGCTCATGTTAATTTGGCTCTTTTCCACCGATCCAGCGCAAAAACCCTAGAAGAAGATTCTGAAAGTTTCTGGATGACTTGCTGACCATGCTACTGGAGGGAAGTTCTGCAATATTCCGGATGACTTGCTAGCTAAATTACTTCCATATGAAGTTTATCTCAAAATTCGGGTTTAACCCATGTATTCAACTGTACAAATATAGGGGAACCTCAACCCTAAAGGGACGGGCTCAGATACATGAAAATTTACCTGCAAACCCTAAAAGGGGATCATAAAACCATTATAATCCATACATCAATAAAACATCTCTCCATGCGGGGATTCATCTGTGGATGTAGGCAAAACATACCGAACAACGTTAAATTCATGTCCTTATTTATGCTTGTTTTGTGTAAAACCCTAGGTTTATTCATCATCATCGAATCGATTTTGCTATGTGCCTGGAAATATTTCTGGTTACAAGTAGTACTAATTTTTTTGATATCTTTCTACTGTTGTTACTTTCAACTCATGTTTATGAATGATGAAGGAGACAGTGATGAGGATGTTGAGGATGACAACGATGATGCTGAAGGCAATGGGAATGATGGCCATATACCATGATGCCGACTACATTGTGGGTGAAAACAACCTGGGCAATGAAGACGAAGAAGATGCCTATGGCACTGCTCAGTGCGATAAAATTGATGAGGGCGAACAACTATGACAACAAAGATGATAGTTGGGCTGGCAATATTGCAACTAGCACTGGAAGTTTATTTCAACCTCTTAAATCAGTTTGCTTTCATGATATGCATGGGGTCCAAAGGGAGATAAAGTGGGTGAAACTGATTTTGAGGAACGCAAAAACTTTGCAAACTATGACTATGACTATTTTCTACCATGATATTGGTTATGGCTTTGCAAATGTGAAAAGTGAAAAAAAAGTAACGGTAGAGATACCAAGTTCTCCAAGAGCCTCACCGGGTTGTCTTTTTCTTTTTCTTTTTTGATAAATGAAAGAAAAGACTAGGAAAAAAATCAGCCCCTTATTATTAAGTCTTTTAAAGTTCATTTATATGAAATTCCTAAAATGAAAGAAAAGACTATGGATTTTTGCTTCCAAATCCATGGATTGTTTTGCAGAGCCAACGCCCCTTTTGTCTTTCATGCATGGCGCAATTTTGGTGCCAACCACACAAGGACCTAAATAGCCTGGCCGGTCACTGGGTTTTAAGATGCCACTTTATCAAGCGATTTTTATCAAAGCTCGTCTTTTCCATTACAGCCCGTTCGATTGGGAGAATTAGAATCCTAGGAATTCAATTATGGGGTAATCCAATTCTTGGAATTGGATGATAGAAGTGTGTGGGCTTCCAACTCAAAACCAATTGGTAATGAGTGGAGTGGCTCCACACCTTATATATTAGGATCATAAGGAGGTGGTAAGCAATGTGGGACTAAGATGTGGCTAATACTTTCCTTAGTTTCCACTTAGTCTCCATTATGCCCCCTCCACGTGTAGGGCTCTTGAGGCCTCTACAACATGGATCCCTGCATGGTTTCCCGTTTGGCTGCCCTGCCTTTTAGCTCTTCCGGTCTTACACGGGTCTTATGTCGCATACAGGGCCTAACTTTGATAGCATGATAGAATTATGTGGGCTTCCAACTCAAAACCAATTGGCAATGAGGGGAGTGGCTCCACACCTTATATATTAGGATCATAAGGAGGTGGTAAGCAATGTGGGACAAGTAGTGACAGGCTGTAGCTAGGTTGGATTGATGTAAGCAGAGTGTTAGATTAATTCAGTGTTATTAGACCCCCTCAAGCTGATGTGGGCAGACAGAGGAAGCACCTTCAGCTTGCTGCGCAAGAGAGCAAATCGTGGACCATCCAAACCCTTTGTGAAAATATTAGCAACCTGAGCAACTGTAGAAACATAGGAGGCCTGCAAATCTTTAGACTGAACTAGTTCCCGCACAAAATTGTAATCAATGGCCAAGTGATTCATCCTTGAATGAAAAACAAGATTAGTGGAGTAAGAAATGGTACTTTGATTGTCACAAAGCAAAGTTGGTGAAGCTGGTAGCAGAATATACAGTTCTTGAAGGAGTTTGCAAACCCATAAAACTTCAAATTCTAATTTGCAAGACTTCTGAATTCAGCTTCAGTGGAAGATCTATCAACTGAGGCTTGCTTTTTGCTTTACCATGAAATGGGATTAGAGCCAAAGAAAATATAGTTACTGATAGACACATTTACGTGTCTATTTGGATCTCAATTATGTATATTGATAGTGCTCAATTTTATACTTATTTGATTATTTTATGTCTTTGTAGGTGTTTTTGGAGAAATAAGTTCTTGCGGAGAAATTGGATCGAAAAGTGGTATTTGCGCTCGTGGGAGAAAATTACTATACGGACCCCTCATTCGGATAAGGGGCACCTCAATTACTAAGTGGCGACCACTTACTATTCGCACCCCATGCACGGATAAGGGGCGACCATCTTCAATTAAATCTCATGTTTTGGCGGGAAATATTCATGCAGCGAAAACAGAGTTTAGGGTTTGGATTTCGGAGCTGTTCTAAGGAGATTGAATCGCCAGATTTTGTTTGGATGGACCTGTTAGACCAAAACAGGCCTGATATAAGTGTTTCAATCGATTAAATTGGGTTGGATCATTGATTCGAAACCAAACAGGGAGATGGAAACATTGCGGGTCTGGCAACGATTTGGAAAGATTTTGTGCGAGTTTCATATGGCAGTTACGCGTGTAAATGGAAGGAAGATCCTCTCTAAAGATTTTATTACATCATGAAGATATTTTAGGTAAGAATCAAACAACCCAGACGCGTACAGGGAGAACAAAAAGGAAATAAAAGCCGTAACTTCCTGAGGAGGAGAAAAAGAAGATTTCCCGGGATTTTATCGACTTGTTGTGTATATATAGGCTTCTGGGAGGTCGAGCAAGGCATTGGGAGAGTTTGGGGTGAAGCAGAGGCGGTAAATCACGCTGCAGGAGGAGTTGCAGCAGCAGCAGGTGAAGAGGAAGAAGAGAGGTTGCAGACGACACTTCAGAAGTGTCGTTCTGAAGAACACGAAGAACAGACTCGCAGAAGCGAGACTTAAATTTAACGACAGAGTCAAACAACTATCGTTCTTCGACAGTCTTAGAAACTTGTAACGGTAACGTCTGTAACACTATTACAGTGTTGCAAATCTCTGTTTTATATAATATCTTCAATAAAACACCTTTTTGAGCTATGGATTATTATTTTGTGCGTGTTTTTGATATGAGGAGCTAAACCCCATTCTTTGGGATGACGGAAGAAGCCAATTCTCATCACTGTGGTAACTTTATTTAATTCTTTTTACGACTTTTGCATTAATATAATTTGAATTATGATTTTAAATTAATTAGTTGTGATTTAGTTTGATGGGTTATGCTTAGCTTAGGTATTTTGATAATCCATGCTTACCATTTACAATTAATGTTTTATAAAATCTACCTTGGCAAAGATTTAGAGTCAATAACTATTATTTTGGAGCTATAATTGTCAAAGAATTAATAATTGAACCATAGAAAAAGAGTTTGGTGAAATCCTGATTCCCAGTAATCTCTCAATATTATTATCATCCTTTGTTTTATTTGCTAGTTTTAGTATTTCGTTGATTAAGTCTAAAATCAAAATCTTTAAAAAAAGTCCGAGCGAACGATACTCTACTTACCACTTGTAAAACTACATCAGTTTTTGGCGCCGCCGACGCGGACTTGTAATTAGGTTTAGGTTTTAGGTTTAGCATTTTTTTAGGTTTTGTATTTTTATTTTTATTTTTATTTTCTTTGATTTTACTTTGGGTATTTTTGCTTTTGTTGTGCAGGTTTTGCTTGAAACGAAGGTGAAAAGTTGGACTTGCCATAAAAGGAGAAAACCGAAGCTTTTATTTTCCTTATTTTTGGACTTGTATATATTGTTTGTGTTTATTTTAGTAATTTATTTATATATATATATATATAAAAAAAAAAAAAAAAAAAAAAAGAAAACAACACTGCACACACCAATTGCATCTCGTCAGACTACCGAATTTAGGAAAACTAGTGGATTAGTAAGTCGAACCCGTGCCTTGGGCCTTATGGGAGTTACAGTGAAAGTCCACAAACCTCAACCTCGTACCTTTGGGTATATTTCGCCGTAGGTAACATTTGCATGTGCACATTTTGTTGAATTCTTGTATGCCAGAACGTAAGAGAGACGCTCTAGGACGGTTTATGCGTGAAAAACCTAGAAGTGATATTTTAGGAAACAAGAATCTCGACTACCTTAATCTAGAAAGTCCTATTTTTGGACGTTCTTCTCAAGGTGAGGAAAATATCCTTAATACTTCTATTTTTTCCAAAATGGTTGAGGAAAAGGATGATGAAGTCCCGATAAAAACTCTTATGGATAGTTTGAACCCGTATAGGGTAGTGCGTGACCCAGGTGTAGTTATACCAGCTTCTACGGTCCAGTTTGATATAAGACCTGAGGCTATTGGCATGCTACGTAAGTTAAGGGGGTTAGAGAATGAGAACCCGTACACCCACATAAGAGACTTTGAAATGATTTGTGACACAATGAACTATCCGAATGTCTCCAGATATGTGCTTAGGTTACGTTTGTTTTACTTCTCTCTCTATGATAAAGCCAAAGAGTGGTATTAGTTTATTCCTTTTAAAACAATTACCACCTGGGATGGTCTTGTAGAGGCATTTGTTAAGAAATTCTACCCACACCATAAGACTACAAACACTGTTCGACAGTCTATCCAAACCTTTAAGCAGAAAATAGGTGAAAAACTTCATGATTATGTAGAAAGGTTTAGTGAATTGTTATACCAGTGTCCACATCACGGCTTTGAAAAAGCCCACATGGCCCAAATTTTATATGAGGGCCTTGATAGTGAAACCCGTATGTAGGTAGAAACAATTAGTGGTGGAGAATTTAACCATCAAGACCCAGATGAATGTTTAGACGAATTCATCGAGTTAGCCGAGAAAACTAGGCAATGGGCTTCAATGAGAGAACCAGAAATACCTAGCAATCCTATCCATAGGATCGATAGAGTTGATTATGGGTCGGATATTCTTAGGCGTCTAGAAGCCTCAGAAATGAATCAAGGGTCACACCATACTAGATACGAAGAGCAAGCCCATGCTCTTTATAACAACTCTAGGTTTGAAAACCGTCAGAGATTTGATCCATATTCCGATACCTATAACCCTGGTTGGAGAAACCACCCGAATTTATCTTGGTCTAAGAGCCAGAGTCAAGGTCAGTCTAGTATTTCTCAGACTCTCCCGAGTTTTGGGTATACTAAGAACCATTTAGGGCCATCAATATCAAAACCTGTCGGATAAAAAAAATCATGAGCTTAAAAGAGTCTCTGGCCATCTTATCTCATAACAATGCAGAGTTTAAGCAAACGGTTGAGAAAGGTTTACAGGAAAACTCTCAGGCTATTTCAGAGCTAAAAAATCAGGTTAGTATAATTGCAGAGCTTTTGAGCGAAAGAGAGAGAGGCAAGTCACCCAGTCAACCACTACCCAACACTAGAGCAATTCATGAAGTATCCTCTAGAGAGAAAGAGTTCAATCATGTGAACTCTGTAACAACCCTTAGGAGTGGTAAAACGGTAGACAATAAGGTAGCCATGCCTAATAGTGGACACACTGTAGATCCACCTTCTAGTTCCCATTCTAGTTCTCAAGATGAGCTCCAGAAGGAGCCATTAACTGAAGAGACTGATAAAATTTCTAGTGATGCCAATGTGGTTCCCGATAGGTCTCATTTTGTGCCCAGAGCCCCATATCCACAGCTGTTAGTTCCAACTAAGAGAGAGTCGACTTTCAACGAAATAATGGAGATTTTTAAGCAGGTAAACATAAATATTCCTTTATTAGAAGCAATTAGGCAAATGCCTGCTTATGCCAAGTTTCTTAAGGATCTTTGTACTTTTTAGCTGTCCCTAGGGTAAGTTCCAATCCTTCCGAGAAATCCCCTAAGTATAAATACCCTAGATGCGTAAATCACATGGTTGATAAAGCATTAATGTCCATAAGAAAGCCTTTTTAGCTGGTTAGGTAAGTTCAATCCTTCAACCAAACATGAAAACCGATTTAGATGTGATAATTTTTATTATTTTATCCTAAGTATAAATACCAAAACCTGGATGCCCCACCATATCTTGTACGATCGGTAATCACATGGTTGATAAAGCATTACTTGACTTAGGAGCCAGTGTTAACCTACTCCCATCTTTGTTTCTAAAATTTCTTATGGATCCATGTGTACACCCAGAGTTTCTCTCGGAGTTGTTTGAGTATGCTAGGTATTGGTGAGTTGACAAATCTACTCTATGAGTTTCTCCCGACTAAAATGACCCATTGATATGTGGGGGTTTTCATAATTTTAACCACTGAATTTTAGTTCTGATTTTTTACAGGTTATGTTCTACAAGCGTCAAAGTCCCTCGTGGTGTTATAGAGGATGTAATTGTCTGATTGAGGTTGATAAATTTATTTATCCATTCATAAGGCTTGCTTATTTATCCATCATAGGTTAGAACTATGTTTTTTGCTGCAATAGTTCTATTTATATTATCAGATGGTATTTCGTATATGGATTGTCTTACTCTAACGTTTTAGATATTTAACATTAGTATCAACATCAAATCACTTTTGATTAGTTCTAAAATTTGTAGGATGTTTGTTTAGTTGAATTTTTGATAGCCACTGCTTCTGAACATGACTTTGTGACCATGACCATGTCGGAGATGACCATGACAAATAATGATCAATGCACCGTCTGTTTTGAAGGAACGGAAGGTTCACTTTACGTTAACATCGGTATGGATAGAGCTATAATAATGTGTTCAAAGTATACACCATATAATTTGTTTTATTCTAGTTGTTTTGATAATGATTAGAAACGCCGGTTCGAATTAAATTGCATTTCTATTTCAAGAAATGTTTAAATTGCATTTCTCATCTTCATTTCGAAAATTGTTGATTCTTGCATATTCGGGGCATCATGATTAACGGTTTTGAGTCTTTTGACTATATTGCTCATGTATTAGTTGCAGACTTCTAGTTTGTTTTATATCTGTGGTCTTTTTTGAGCTAACACTTCTAGTGTAACTTTATGTCACATCATTGGTTTCTAAATATATACATATGGTGTGTGCCTATGAATTTTAAATAATGGATTATCAATTTATTCATTTTATCGGGGTTCTCATTGATCCTTTCATATACCTTCGTATTTATAATGATGTGAGTTCCTGTTTGTATGATAAACTCGAAAGCATATTAAACTTTGAGTTAGCTCCTTAATTATGAGTAGTAGCTATGATTAGGGATTGGTATAGAATTATAATATAGTGAGCCTTATATGTGAAACTTGGAATCTTAAGTAGTCCGTTAACTCATTATTGCATATATCCCTCCTCTTAGAGAAAAGATATCATGATGAGTTAAATATCTCCGTAGTATAGACTGGATTTTTTGGTCAATAATAAAAGAGATTTTTCCTTTAATTTGATTTCTTTCCTCCTTTACCCTACTGTTGTTCTAGTTATCTATGAGCTTTGTTTATTTCATACTCAAATTGATGCACACTCAACATCTTGTTGTTAGAACTTACTAGAAGGCTAGCTTGGACATGTATTGGCTTGAAACAGAATTTCATCTTTTTTGTGTAATTTTAAACCCGGTGGATAAAATGAATGAATGAATGTGCAATTACCGAAGTTTGAGTTAAATTTGAATTTGACCCTTGACCTTGACCTTGACCTTGAATAGTGCTCAAATCAATTTTTTTTTTTATATTATAATTTAAATCCTCACGGCTTCCGCACCTCGTTACACTTGAAATCGAGGTGATTTTAGGTCGCCCATTTTTAGCCACATCTAATGCTATCATCAATAGAGGATGTCTTGATTGAGGTTGATAAATTTATTTATCCGCTTATGAATATATCCTTTGGTAATATGACCATCAAGTTGTGGAGAATTTGGGCTTATGAACTAAATGTATTTAATGTTAATAGACAACCTTTTGATGACTTAGGGGAAGTAAAATGATTAGCACTTTAGTTCAGGATCTAATTCAGGATAATTGGGACGACACTTTATTTGGTGATTCCTTAGATGAATTTGATGAGACAATTCTCTTAAGTCAGTTAGGTGACCAAACTGTTGAACTAGAAGAAACTCTCGAGCACTTTAAAGACTCTACCACTACGGGAAAATTAGTAATCTACAACTGTAGATTGACAACTCGTAAATTAAAAGTTGTAAAATGTAGTATGTTTTACAACTTTTTCCAACAAAAGCGTTGTCAAAGTAAAATATGTCCAACTCTTAGGACCAACGAGTTCCTAAGAGTAGTGACGAAATCGAACCACAAATTGTTGTGTGAAAAGGGTTGCAGAGAGAAGTGACCACCTTTAGAATTTACGACTCATATCTTAAAGGTAGTGAATGATTTTAAAACAACACTAACAAGAGTCGTTGAAGATAAGAAAGAAAAAAAATTGAAAAATGTTCTTGTAGAGAATCGAACCCAAGCTTACTAGGTGTTAGCTCAAGATGTCAACCATCCCGCCGGATTCACAATACGGTAGATTTGTGCTTTTTCTTTTAATCAACATTCACAACCTTTACAAGAGTTGTAAAATGATAAATTGACTTTGAAAAAAAAATGAGGCTAAGGTGAATCGAACCTGAACCTCCTCTGTCTAAGACTTGGATTTAAACCACCATTCCACATTTACATGCATGTCTGCTTATATTTACATTTACTTTTATAAAAAAGTGATAAGGAAAAAACATGTTAAGGAAAAGAAATAAATGGACGATTATGATGTAAATGGATGGTTATGATGGGAAATGGAAAAGATAAGAAGAAAAAGGATAAATAGACCTTCTACAACCCCCTTAAGAGTCTTCGTAAAGGTATAAACACTTCGATAAATTTTTCTCACTTCGCAAAAAAATTCCCACTTCGCTAAATTTTATTCACTTCGCAAAAACTTCTCACTTATGCTAAATTTTTCTCACTTCGCTAAATTTTCTTTTCATCGCTATTGACAACCTTTATAAGAGTTGTCGTTGAGGTATAAACACTTATGCTAAATTTTTCTCACTTCGCTAAATTTTATTCACTTCGCTAAGAATATTCCCATGGAATCTTACCCGTAGATGGGTGGATTCATCGTCTTTCCGAGCTTTCAGACTTATAGTAGTCCGCTCATGGCCAAGTTTTGATCCTGGTGCAAGTTTCTTTCTCGAAGTTGACGAATTTGTATGTGTTTAAGGTTTATGAGAATATTCCCATGCAATCTTACCCGTAAATGGTTGGATTCATCGTCTTTACAAACTTTCGGACTTACGATGAGTCCGCTCATGGCCACGTTTCGATCCCGGAGCCAATTTCTTTCTCAAAGTTGACGAATTTGTGTGTGTTTAAGGTTTCTGAGAATATTCCATGGAATCTTACCCGTAAATGGTTGGATTCATCGTCTTTGCGAAATTTCAGACTTATATTAGTCCGCTCATGGCCAGGTTTCGATCTCGAAGCCAGTTTCTTTCTCGAAGTTGATGAATTCGTGTGTGTTGAAGGTTTCTGAGAATATTCCCATGGAATCTTACCCGTAAATGGTTGTATTCATCGTTCTTACAAACTCTCAGACTTATACTAGTCCGTTCCTGGCTAGGTTTCAATCTCGGAGCCAGGGTTTGCATACAATATGCTAGAATAGGGTTTGCTTAATGTTTCAGGAAATATTACAAAAGAATATTACTTGTAAATGGATGGATTCATCGTTCTTACGAAATTTCCGACTTATAGTAGTCCACAGTCGGCCAGGTTTCGATCTCGGAGCCAGGGTTTGCATACAATATTCCAGAATAGGGTTGGTTTAATGTTTTGTGGAATATTCCAAAGGAATCTTACCGATAAATGGATGGATTCTTCGTTCTTATGAAATTTCGGACTTAGAGTAGTCCAATCACGGCCAGGTTTCTGTCTCGGAGCCAGGATATGCGTAAAATATGCCAGAATATGGTTTGTTTAAGGTTTCAGGGAATATTTCGAAGGAATCTTACCTGTAAATGGATGTATTCATCGTTCTTACGAAGTTTATGACTTAGAGTAGTCCAATCACGACCAGGTTTCGATCTCGGAGCCAGGGTATGCGTATATTATGCCAGAATATGGTTTGTTTAAGGTTTCAAGGAATATTTCGAAGGAATCTTACCTGTAAATGGATGTATTCATCGTTCTTACGAAGTTTCGGACTTAGAGTAGTCTAATCACGGCCAGGTTTCGATCTCGGAGCCACGATATACGTACATTATGCCAGAATATGGTTTGTTTAAGGTTTCAGGGAATATTTCGAAGGAATCTTACCTGTAAATGGATGTATTCATCGTTCTTACGAAGTTTATGACTTAGAGTAGTCCAATCACGACCAGGTTTCGATCTCGGAGCCAGGGTATGCGTACATTATGCCAGAATATGGTTTGTTTAAGGTTTCAGGGAATATTTCAAGGAATCTTACTCGTAAATGGATGTATTCATCGTTCTTGCGAAGTTTATGACTTAGAGTAGTCCAATCACGGCCCCGGTTTCGATCTCGGAGCCAGGGTATGCGTACATTATGCCAGAATATGGTTTGTTTAAGGTTTCAAGGAATATTTCGAAGGAATCTTACATGTAAATGGATGTATTCATCGTTCTTACGAAGTTTCGGACTTAGAGTAGTCCAATCACGGCCAGGTTTCGATCTCGGAGCCACGATATGCGTATAATATGCCAGAATATGGTTTGTTTAAGGTTTCAGGGAATATTTCGAAGGAATCTTACCTGTAAATGGATGTATTCATCGTTCTTACGAAGTTTATGACTTAGAGTAGTCCAATCAAGGCCAGGTTTCGATCTCGGAGCCAGGGTATGCGTACATTATGCCAGAATATGGTTTGTTTAACGTTTCGGGGAATATTTCGAAGGAATCTTACCCGTAAATGGATGTATTCATCGTTCTTACGAAGTTTATGACTTAAAGTAGTCCAATCACGGCCGGTTTCGATCTCGGAGCCGGGGTATGCGTACATTATGCCGAATATGGTTTGTTTAAGGTTTCGGGAATATTTCGAAGGAATCTTACCGTAAATGGATGTATTCATCGTTCTTACGAAGTTTCGGACTTAGAGTAGTCCAATCACGGCCGAGGTTTCGATCTCGGAGCCACGATATGCGTACAATATGCCAGAATATGGTTTGTTTAAGGTTTCAGGGAATATTTCGAAGGAATCTTACCTGTAAATGGATGTATTCATCGTTCTTATGAATTTTATGACTTAGAGTAGTCCAATCACGACCAGGTTTCGATCTCGGAGCCAGGGTATGCGTACATTATGCCAAAATATGGTTTGTTTAAGGTTTCAGGGAATATTTCGAAGGAATCTTACCTGTAAATGGATGTATTCATCGTTCTTACGAAGTTTCGGACTTAGAGTAGTCCAATCACTTCCAGGTTTCGATCTCGGAGCCAGGGTTTGCATACAATATGCTAGAATAAGGTTTGTTTAATGTTTCGGCGAATATTTTATAAAGGAATCTTATCTGTAAATGGATGGAATCATCGTTCTTACGAAATTTCCGATTTATAGTAGTCCAATCACGGCAAGGTTTCGATCTCGGAGCCACGATATGCGTACAATATGTCAGAATATGGTTTGTTTAAGGTTTCAGGGAATATTTCGAAGGAATCTTACTTGTAAATGGATGTATTCATCGTTCTTACGAAGTTTATGACTTAGAGTAGTCCAATCACGACCAGGTTTCGATCTCGGAGCCAGGGTATGCGTACATTATGCAAGAATATGGTTTGTTTAATGTTTCAGGGAATATTCCAAAGGAATATTACCTGTAAATGGATGGATTCATCGTTCTTACAAAATTTCCGACTTTTAGTAGTCCACTCATGGCCCGATTTCGATCTCGGAGCCAGGGTTTGCATACAAATTGCTAGAATAAGGTTTGTTTAATGTTTCGGGGAATATTTTATAAAGGAATCTTACCTGTAAATGGATGGATTCATCGTTCTTACGAAATTTCCGACTTATGATAGTCCACTGACGGCCAGGTTCATAGTTTGTATATTGTTAAACCACATTTGAAGTTCGAATCAACACTGAGCTTCATATTTTCGATTTCGATGATGTATCATTATAAGTTTGAAGTCAGAACCTTCCCAGAGCTTCTTAGTTCATAGTTTGTATACCGTTATACAACATTTGAAGTTCGACTCAATACTGAGTTTCATATTTATCGATTTCGATGATGTATCATCTTAAGTTTAAAATCATAACTCTCTTGGAGCTTTGTGGTTCACATTTTGTATGCCGATATACCATATTTGAAGTTCGAATCAACACTGCGCTTTATATTTATCGATTTCAATGATGTATCATGCAAAGTTTGAAGTCAGAACCCTCCCAGAGCTTCTTGGTTCATAGTTTGTATATCGTTATACTACATTTGAAGTTCGAATCAACACTGAGCTTCATATTTATCGATTTCGATGATGTATCATGCTAAGTTTAAAGTCATAACCCTCACAAAGCTTCAATTTTATCGATTTCGATGATGTATTATATAATAAAGCTATTTCATGGCATGTATGAGTTGTCAAAATTACTTCATGACCTATGCGACTAGTCGAAATTCAAAGCGGAAGCACAAAGAGAAACACACAAAAACACAAAGAAAAAGCACAAAGAAACACACCAATTATCAAATTCATTTTTCATTTTCCTGATTCATTCTTATACATTTTTTGGATCTTTTTATATCAGAATGTTGATAATAATGTCCTAAATTTATTAAAAAAAATTTTGGATTTTTTTTCATGTCGAAGGTTGATAATTAAACCAAAAACATGAGTTCCTATTAACACAAAGAGAAAGCACAAAGAAAACACACTTTTCTTGATCCGTATGACACTCTTAACTTAAATCTGTACCGTCCAAAGATTTTTCATAATCCGTATGACCCGTCATACCACATCTTATCCGTTCAAATTCTTTTACATAAAATGAAATTATTTTCTCTCACTTGCGTTCACTCATGTTTCTCTCGTCTCTCATCTTTCCATCCCTCAGGAAAAAAACCCTAACTTGCGCTTCCCTCAGAAAAAAACCCCCACTCAAGATTTGCTTAACCAGTGATTTAACGAAGGAATCAGTTTCAGTATGAAGCAAATCAGAAACCCTACATCCTCATTGTTGAAGAAACAAAACCAAATCTCAAGATATTTTCAAATCCAATTAACTGATTTCCCAAATCCTTGATTCTCTTTTCGATTTCATAATGAATCCTCACAAACCATAGCTTTAGTTCAAGTAGAAACCGTTAATTTCGTCTTTGATTTCTTTATTTAACTTCATCTTGAACTCATCCCCTAAACCCTAACTTCTATTACGGATTTACCTTTTCTTCTGGTTCTGAATCTCATACTTGTATTAACACCACCTTCAATCATCTTGAAGTGCATAGTTGTTCGTTGTGGTTGAGCAGGAGATGTTGATGTTACGGAGATGGGTTCACTAGATTTTGGTGGTTTGAGAAGATTGCACTGGTGAGAAATTAAGATGGTGGTGGTTATTATGATGAAGATTGGTGTAGTAGAAGAAGAAGATGTGGTTTCAGATCTACATATTTAAAACCCTGAGGAAGCTGTGGATGAGGAAGAAGAAATGGAGAAAGATGTTGCAGTTCTTGTGGAGAAACTGCAAAGGAATATTTCATAGTATAAGAAACGGAAAGAAAATTCTGATTGCAGGTTAATTGGTGAACATGTTCCTGTTAATGAAGCAAGAAAAAGATGGCCTGACCGATTTGACGCAGCAAAGGTTGTGATTCTGATTGTTTATGGTTTTTGATTGTTCATTGATTTTGCAAATTTTTTTACATGTTTTGATTGTTTATTCATTTTGTAATTTCGATTTTTGGGATTTTCTTACATGTTTGATTGATTGATTGATTTTTTGTATAATTATAGGCAAGGGATGCTGGTGCAGCTTTCTTGCAAGTGAGACGCCACTATACAATTACTCCAGTAGATGATCAGATTTACCACTTGGGAGACTGTTGCCATATCAAGGTTAATGAGATACTTTTGAATGATGTTCTACTTAGTTTTTTCATGGTTTGTTTCATTTTTTGTGTGTGTGTATTTTGTTGTTTTTTCATGAGCAAGTAAACCATGTTTTAGGAGAAGTTTAATGTATTTGTTATAATCTAATAATTGAAGTTTATGCTTTCAACTAGATAGAGTTACGCTGATAATGGTGAAAGCAATAGTTGCTGCAACTTTTGTTAAAAGCATCACAAGACAAGAAATTTGTGTGCGAAGAAGCCGAGAAATCTCTACGAATCATGGTTGAGTCAATCCGCAATGACGTGGTTGAGTTCTGCAGAAGCAGCACACTCCAGTGAAGAGATGAGATTTAACTCAGTTTACCAGGTTGGGGAGCTATTTGAATTGGGAATTCAGTTATCGTACTTGTTGCTTCACGTTCTTTGTGATTCGTCAAGTCATTGTTCGTTGAGCTTGACCTTTACGCAAAGAATTGCAGGTAAATAGTATTCCCTTGTATCCCTTTTCAAGTTCCAATAATAATCCATCAATTGTCACTTCGTCTCCTATTACATTTAGGATCATGCTTAATCAGAGTAAGCAAACAAGACGTAAGATTTACTGTATGAGTTCAATCTATTTGAAAGGTTGTGTATATTCCTGATTACTTCCTTAATCTTGTAATAAACATTTAGGAGAAAATACGAAGTGGTGATGCTAGTGCTACGAGATCTTTGAACTTGGGGCGGTGATGTTGAGAAAGAAGTTCTACCCAGTTGCAAATTTTGCAAATATTCCACCCGAGTTGCAATTAAATATTTGCACAAGCAATCTCGAAATGGGATGGAGATGATCAAGATCTTGCACAGGTGCAGTACCATTTCCATTATATTCTCCTCCCTCTTAGTTTGCTTTCAAACTTATACAAGTTTGACCGTCACACTAGTACCTCTGAAGCCACTCATTTTACGTTTTTTTTCTTGTTTCTGTCGTCTGCACTATACATGGATGTGTCTAAACCTTTATTATGCAGGTTCACAATTCCCTTGGTGTTAGCTACATCCGTGATGCGTAGCTCGAGAAGGGAATCAATTAATTTGAAAGACTTGAAAGCTGCTCTCAAGGCTTTTGAAGAAGTTTTACTTTTCGATCCTAACAAAAAACTGGCACTGCGTAGGAGAGGTGCTTTGAATAAACGAGTGTAAATGTACAAGGGAATTCCTATGAAATCATCTAAAGCCGAGAAATCTCTGCCGCCATGGAATGTAAATCTCTTCGCTCAAAAGCAACTACATCAAGGCAATCTGGACTCCTGTCTTGTTGTGAACTGAAGATATGGTACTTATTGATTGGTTTCTCGATCTTACGTTCGACAATTGGTTTCTTTTCGGGTTAATTATATGAAATGATACCAAGATACTTTCATTTTTGGAGAAGATTTTGAGGATGATAGCAATATGGAAGTAGAAAGCGTTACTAGTCGCCGAATGGCTTCTCGGTTCAATGACAAAGCTTCGGCGGCAAGGTCGATTACTACGGTGCTTTAGAGACTTCATCTTGTCACCTTATGAGATGAATATTTTTTTCGGTGAGTCAATGCCTGGAATGAACTTTGTTTTACAGAATCGTAGTATTGGATTATAATATGGTTCCAAATCGGTTCTCTAGGTATCCTATTCTTTAGTATAACACCATTAAAGCGCCACTCTTTACTATTCATATTTGGTTGTGATCTTGGTATACTAAATTAAGTTTGCACTTTTGTTTACGAGAGATTATGCCATTGGAGCTGAAGTTTGCTTTATCACGGTCTCACCCACGAGGATTCCAAGGGTTAAGAGATGATTTTTGAAGTGAGAAAGAATAGCCGAAGGGTTTCTAAAACATAAGTGTTATTAGATTTTTTTTTAGTGTCCAAGTTCTGTAAAAATAATCTTCTGTAGTGAGAAACAATAGTGATAATAATTGGAAATATGATCTTCTTTCATGGTTATTAAAGTAATGCATATTTAATTTTGTATTTAAATTCTCAAAATTTAATTTTTTTTTTCCAAATCGAATATGTACAACAACTCAGAATTAGAGTTGTCAAAGAAATGACATGCAACTCTTCCCATAGTTGTCAAAGAAATGACATACAATTCAAACCAAAGTTGTCAAAGAAGTGACATACAACAAAAGCAGAAGTTGTCAATGAGATGGCATACAACTCTAACCAAAGTTGTCTAAGAAGTGACATACAACAAAAGCAGAAGTTGTCAATGAGATGACATACAACTCAAACCATAGTTGTTCAAAGAAATGACATACAACTCAAACCATAGTTGTCAAACAAATGACGTACAACTCTAACCATAATTGTCAAAGAAATTTCTACAACCCCAACAAGTGTAGTGTAAGAGTTATTTTCACAACCCAGGTATGAGTTGTGTTAGGCATTAAGAGGAAATTTCGAAAAACATTCACAACTGAAAGAAGCGTAGTATACAATGGAACGACAACCATGTTTACAACTAGTATTGACGAGTGTCAAAGAATTGAGGACTTTCTACAACCCCCCTCTTGTGCAACCTATAGATATGAGTTGTCGTATATTGTATGACAACTGTTATCTGGTGTAGTTAATCACTAATTTTCCCGTAGTGTACGGACCCTGAAATTCAAGCCATAGTGCTAGGCCTTACGGAGAGTAATGTTGACCCTAAGTTTGGGGGTAATGATCTAGAAGAAGCTCTTGAGTATTTTAAAGACTCCGAGGATCCGGAAATTCAAGCAATAGTTAGAGGTTTATCTGAGAATACTGATTACCCTAAGTTTGGGGGTAGTGATGGTCAAATATCCATAGTAAAAATCCCTAACTTGGGAATAAATCCTAGTATACATGAGGCATTAGTTGAGTCTCTTCCGACTCCTCAACCTGATCCTCCTGATACTGTCCAAGAGGAAATCCAGCAACTAGAAACCCATAGTTCAGAAAAATCTGTTTGTCAAGACACTCATATGAAGCCCAAGTGGGCACCACGAGAAAAAACTCGGTTGTCTTGCGGGAAACTTTGGATGAGGATGTGCTTTGTCTATTAATTTTTTCTTATTTGGTGCCGTTGTCTAATAATTGTGGCAATTTTATTTGATTTTGTTGACCCACAGTTGTTTCGACTATTGATATATGATTTGAAAGGTAATTAGCCATTTTGTGGTATTTGACGTCTGGCTGAAGACTTTAAATTTAGCACTTCTTGGGAGGTAACCCAACACTCATGCAACACGGTAATATCTTTCCTTAACTCTTTTACTTCAAACGGTAACAGTTTCTCCTTGTTCATGCTTTTAATTTTATCTTTAGAACATTGAGGACAATGTTAGATTTAAGTTTGGGGGTGTGGGAGAAACTTTTTAGTTGCATTGTTAAACTCCAGAGCCTAGAAATGTATGTTTATTAAGGATGGCACTAACCAATCTAAGTGGATGGAAGCATTTTGGTTGTAGGAGTTGAGGAACCAATCTGATTAGATGGAAACATTTTGGTTGTAGGAGTTGAGGAACCAATCTGATTAGATGGAAACATCTAAAGAGTCTATTCATAAAAGCACAGAGCTCGGGTGTTAGAATTAAAGAAAAAACATGGTAGTTTCGCCATATCTCGTTGAATCCTTTTCACTTCTATTTTTATTTTGTTTTCTTTAAAATATGTTTGTCTAAGTGATTAGGTGGGGCTCACGATTCAAGTTGTTACCACTGCTAGGATGAAATAGAGTGATTGAGTTACTAAAAAAAAATGAAAAAAATCGAAAAAAGAGACCAGACCATCTGACCAACCGGGATAAATTCAATAAAGTCGACCACTGGAACCCTTGTATATGCCGGTTGTGTTGACCTAGAGTTAGGATTATCGACCACTTGGTTCCCTTGTATATGCCGGTGTGTTGATATTAGTCCAGGACCAATATCTCGGTCCATTAGGATAGGTTCGTTTTGGCGGTGGCCTTCGAACGGATATGAGAAATACCGTTCACCTTAGTCAACATCAAAACCATCTACGTTTTTCTATATCCATTTCTTACTCTATCCATGTGATTGGTCGACTCCGGTTATGATGTCCAGAAACTATCTGAGTAGAGCTCTGTGATTTATATATGAATTTTAGTATGCTTGAGTGCAAACTCGTGTACAACAATTGGAATTTCGCATCAGGGTACTTCTTCCTGTAGTCAATAAGTATGCCAACCAAGGAGATTCTTTAGTGCCTTCCAAGGTTCTGCGTAGATAGCTAGAGTCTGGAGTAAAGGTTTTGTGGGTATATCTCTTGTAAACCCTCCCGAGACTATAACTCGGCCACTAGGGCCACCTAGGGGTTTAAAGGCTTATTGCATACGCTAAATGCAATCGACGATGCCTGCGACAGTGAGTTAGGATTTTATTTTAGATTTTCTCGGGACTAGCAAACAATAAGTTTGGGGGTATTTGATAGACACATTTACGTGTCTATTTGGATCTCAATTATGTATATTGTTAGTGCTCAATTTTATACTTATTTGATTATTTTATGTCTTTGTAGGTGTTTTTGGAGAAATAAGTTCTTGCGGAGAAATTGGCTCGAAAGTGGTATTTGCGCTCGTGGGAGAAAATTACTATAAGGACCCCTCATTCGGATAAGGGGCACCTCAATTACTAAGGGGCGACCACTTGCTATTCGCACCCCATGCACGGATAAGGGGCGACCATCTTTAACAGTTTAAATCTCATGTTTTGGCGGGAAATATTCATGCAAATAAAAACGAGTTTAGGGTTTGGATTTGGAGTCGTCTAAGGAGATTCAATCGCGGATTTTGTTTGGATGGACCTGTTAGCCCAAAACAGGCCTGATATAAGTGTTTCAATTGATTAAATTGGGTTGGATCATTGATTCGAAACCAAAAAAGGGATATGGAAACATTGCGGGTCTGACAACGATTTGGAAAGATTTTGTGCGAGTTTCATATGGCAGTTACGCGTGTAAATGGAAGGAAGATCCTCTCTAAAGATTTTATTACATCATGAAGATATTTTAGGTAAGAATCAAACAACCCAGACGCGTACAGGGAGAAGAAAAAGGAAATAAAAGCCGTAACTTCCTGAGGAGGAGAAAAAGAAGATTTCCCGGGATTTTATTGACCTGTTGTGTATATATAGGCTTCTGGGAGGTCGAGCAAGGCATTGGGAGAGTTTGGGGTGAAGCAGAGGCGGTAAATCACGCTGCAGGAGGAGTTGCAGCAGCAGCAGGTGAAGAGGAAGAAGAGAGGTTGCGAGACACTTCGAAGTGTCGTTCAAGAACACGAAGAACAGATTTCGCAGAAAGACTTAATTTCAACGACGAGAGTCAAACAACTATCGTTCTTCGACAGTCTTAGAAACTTGTAACTTTAACGTTTGTAACACTATTACAGCGTTGCAAATCTCTGTTTTATACAATTTCTTCAATAAAACACCTTTTTGAGCTATGTATTATTATTTTGTGCGTGTTTTTGATATGAGGAGCTAAACCCCATTGCTGGGATGAAGGAGGAAGCCAATTCTCATCAACATGGTAACTTTATTTAATTCTTTTACGACTTTTGCATTAATATAATTTGAATTATGATTTTAAATTAATTAGTTGTGATTTAGTTTGATGGGTTATGCTTAGCTTAGGTGTTTTGATAATCCATGCTTACCATTTACAATTAATGTTTTATAAAATCTACCTTGGAAAAGATTTAGAGTCAATAACTATTATTTTTGGAGCTACAATTGTCAAAGAATTAATAATTGAACCATAGAAAAAGAGTTCGGTGAAATCCTGATTCCCAGTAATCTCTCAATATTATTATCATCCTTTGTTTTATTTTCTAGTTTTAGTATTTCTTTGATTAAGTCTAAAATCAAAATCTTTAAAAAAAGTCCGAGTGAACGATACTCTACTTACCACTTGTAAAACTACATCAGTAACCACCAGTACTTCTCCTAGTGTCAGGATCTCTAGCCCAATCAGCATCACAGAATCCATGAACTGCAGAAAGCCCTTTACTGATCAACACACCATAATCCAATTTGCCTATAATGTACCTGAGTATTCTCTTAGCAACAATGAAATGATCAGAGGTAGGATGCTGCATGTGTTGACAAACTTGATTCACAGCAAAGCTAATTTATGGTCTAGTCCAGGTCAGATGAGGATGTTTACATGATCCTACTGAGGATGTGTTGACAAAATTGTAATCGATGGCCAAGTGTTTCATCCTTGAATGAAAAACATGATTAGTGGAGTAAGAAATGGTGCTTTGATTGTCACAAAGCAAAGTTGGTGAAGCTGGTAGCAGAATATACAGTTCTTGAAGGAGTTTGCAAACCCATAAAACTTCAGCTGCAGAATTTGCAAGACTTTTGAATTCAGCTTCAGTGGAAGATCTATCAACTGAGGCTTGCTTTTTGCTTGACCATGAAATGGGATTAGAGCCAAAGAAAATGCAGTAACCACCAATACTTCTCCTAGTGTCAGGATCTCCAGCCTAATCAGCATCACTGAATCCATGAACTGTAGAAAGCCCTTTACTGAGGAACACATCATAATCCAATGTGCCTATAATTTACCTGAGTATTCTCTTAGCAGCAATGAAATGATCATAGGTAGGATGCTGCATGTGTTGACAAACTTGATTCACATCAAAGCTAATTTCTGGTCTAGTCCAGGTCAGATGAGGATGTTCACAGCAAAGCTAGTTGGTCTGTTACTCAACTTGATGTTAGTAATGCTTTCCTTCATGGAGATCTTACTGAGGATGTTTACATGACTCAGCCTCCTGGATTCATTGATCCTCTTCATCCAAATTATGTATGTAAACTACATAAAGCTCTCTATGGACTTAAGCAAGCTCCTAGAGCTTGGTATGACAAGCTTTTTAATGTGCTGTTATCTTTTGGTTTTACTGCTTCTACTGCTGATTCCTCCCTCTTTATTCAAAAGTGAAATTCAAGACTTACCTTAGTTTTGATTTATGTGGATGATATTCTCATCACTGGGAGTTCTCAAGCTTACTGCTCTGAGCTCATACTTCAACTACAACAGCATTTTCCAATCAAGGACTTAGGACCAGTTCATTATTTTCCAGCATAATGGAGACTAAGATGTGGCTAAGACTTTCCTTACTCTCCACTTAGTCTCCATTATTGGATTCCAAGGAATTTGATTCCAATCCAAAAAATTTATGTTCGGTTGAGGTAATTCAATTACCTTTGTTTTTACCCCGGAATCCAATTCCATTGCATCATTGGACCAATGCAATGGAAATCTATCATTTTGGAGGGAATTGGATTCCTAGGAATCAAAATTCCCAATTACATAGAGTTCATTTGCCCCGTTCGGTTCAAGGTTTGGACCAAGGAATACATTCCTTGAAGCTAGTATTTTTAAGTGTAATTGGATACACTTTGCAGAGTGTAATACAAAAAACCAAAAGCATTAGAAAACCATGACACTCGGCTAAACAAAGAACCCTTTGGAAACACATTTTATTAGAATACGGGCATCCAACTCAAAACCAATTAGGTTCACTTTGTGCGAACATGCTAGAAGAACCCAATTTGGAAACACATTTTGTGTTGCTTCTTTGTCTTCCAAGATATAGGCGAGCCTCCCAAAAAAATAAAGTAACCGCCACTAAGAGGGCGGGAGGCCCAATCGAGTCACAATAAGCGGTAAGTTTAAGAGCACTATCCTTTAAAATAATCCCTTGACCCAGGATGGCCCTTTATTGGATGGATCGAGAATACATGGGTCCATCATCAAGAGCTAGACGATGATGTTGATCAATGGGTGAAGAAGCTAAGAAGCCCGTCTCGAGACGGTATATCCAAGTGTATTTTCGTTGAGATAAAAACAAACCATCATTTCTCGAGACATTTCTATACCAAGAAAATACTTGAGATGGCGGAAACAACGGCTTAAATATGCTTTAAAAGCGATAATAAACGATTGTTCCCGGCAATAATTAAATCATCCACATAGTCGTTAATAGAGTTCTCACCTTGTCGCGGGGTAAATAAAGAATAATCATCATAAGATTGTACAAATCCAAAAGCCTTAAGAGCTTAGCAAACCAATTACGAGGAGAATTCCATTTGATGTAACTCCCAATCACGAGCAATTTGCGGCACTAGAAATGTTCTAGTTTTTAGCTACGGGAGCAAATGTTTCATGATAATCCACACCTTCCACTTGTCTATTACCAAGGACAACCAAGCGAGCCTTATACGCTCGACAGTACCATCAGAATTATATTTAATTTTGTAAACCCATTTTGACCAATAGCCTTCTTCCACGGAGGAAGATCGGTAATAGATAACGTGCCATTCTTATCAAGAGCACACTAATTTCCTTGGACATTGCTACACGCCATAAGAAAACAAACGAACTTCAATAACTAGTAGGTTCTTTAAGAGTAGTAATTACCGCCAAAAAACGGATTAGCCGAAAGAATTTGCACAAGACACATAATTAGATATGGGATAAGACGACACGTTGACGAATGTTGAGTGGAGGGAGGGGGTCTATTGCTTGAGGCACACATAATCTTTTAACAGAAATGAAACTCGTGATCGAGCACTACGTCTAACCGCCGTATCGGGAAGCATTCCTATTTACAATTTGTGAAGTCCCTCTTGACAATCTGTTTCACTTCCTACATATACTTATGGTCCACTAGTGACTATAAGATTCCCCTTCCGATACATTTTGTAAGGAGTCATTAGGCCTCTTCCTATGCATGCCAAAACATGGTATTTGGCATAATTGGATTGCAAGGAATACAATTCCTTTTAAGAATATAATTAATATTAATTTTCAACAATATTCGAAAATTCATTAAACTTCACAAAATTAAAAACTTCAATATAATTAAAATAGTCATTTTACAAGACATAAAACTAGACAATAATTGGAAAGACTCTAAAAAAAAAAATTTGGAACAATGTTCTTCATCTTGTTCATCTTCTGTTTGTTTATCTTCTTCTTTGGCTTCAAATTTGTTTTGCCTTGAGTATTTTTATAGCGATGAAGAAATAGCCGTTAAGTGTAATTCAGATACACTTTACCCGTCATCCAACCCAACTCGGCCTTGTTGCTATTATCTAAAAAACGACAAAAGCATCTCGGGATATAAAAAAAATTGTCTTGTTTCCAAATCAAATAACCGCAACCCTTTTTTCCGAGTCCGATTAATAATATAAGCAGCACTAGAAATTGTGTATAGTCGTTTAGCAAAGAAAGGAATGATGTGGAGTGGAAAAACCAAAAGCATTCGAAAACGTGAAGGTCATGACACTCAGCTTAGATATTCACTAACCGGAAAAGTAGTCTAGGATTGATTCTAACAAAAGAACCCTTTGGAAACACATTTGATGCTTGGCCACTATGAAAATATAGACCCCCGTCTCGTTCTCACCTGACCACCCATAACTTTTCAAAGTAACGGTCAACTGGTGTGTTCCTTCGCAAGAGTCATGATTTTCGTCATATGGTCACAAATTCATGAGTCATGAATATTGGATCCATTAATTATTATGGACGCTACATTAGCTACCATTCATTGTGCTAATCTTAAATAAAATTTTACGATTTTAATTTAAATAGATAAAGTCTTTTAAGGCTCGAGATGCCATATTAGACAAAGTTGAGACGGGAGAATGCAAGGAGAAACATACAACTGAGACGTTATGAAACACCGAGGTCACAAGGTTAAGTGGGTAGAATTAAGACTTTCTTAGCGATTCTCCAAAGGGACTACATTGAAACAAAAAAAGAACATGCTAATAAAAATCTTTGGGACAGTGGAGGAGACCAAAAATATCCAGTGGAAGGTTTCAAATCAAATCACGTATGGATTTAATTCACTGTTTTGTTGTTTGAAGGCACTAGCCACCCATACCCATCTTTGACCCATTGAAGTCATTGGCAAAAGCTCACACAAGATGATCGCAACCATTTAACCGAAAATTCAATTGTCCAAAGGACCTCGTTTTCGTTATACAAATAAGCCGATCCATAAACCATATGAATTTCTTTGATGTACGTAAATGGGGAATAATATGACTTGTTTTTCTAATCCCTTGATTTACAAGTAATTAGTACATGTCTTAAATTTTACTCAGATTTGTAGTGTAATGACAGAGTAAAGATTAAAGTACATAATTGTGTAATGCGTAATAAACCTTAATTTATGGATTGTTTTAGCTATGACTTTGTGTAATAAGTATCATCCGATTAGTATTAGAAGACATTCCATATCATTGGAAAACCGTTGTATCATTTTGGACTCACTAATTTGCAGCGTTTGCATATACACGTAAAGAAACACTAACAATGTTAAGCAAAGCAAACCCTATAAGCTACAAACATTTACATAATTAATGAATTATGTAAAATGCAATTAACGTATTATTTACTAATACAACCATGTCTTTGCTGTACAATGCAAACACATTGCAGGGTGCAATGTACCATTTTCCGCTCGACCTAGAGTCGTAATCACTATAAATAGGGAGTTCCGGGTACGTACTTCCCATAACAATCTGTTAAGTAGCTTAATCATCCAATTGAGAGTTAAGCAAACAAAATTAGGAAGAATAATTAGTATTAACTTTTCCTGCTAAGGAAATGGCGGGAGCAATGGTGAGACTAAGTGCTTATGCACTCCTCCTTTCGACGATGGTTTTAGCAGTAACGGCTAAACAACCATATCCTAAACACCCAGTACCAAATAATAAGAAATCCAAGTGTACGGTGGAGAAATACGACAAATGTTTCAACAGTGAGCATGTTTGCCCCTATAATTGCCCTGGAGGAGACTGTGTTGTTGATTGTGTCTCCTGCAAGCCTATGTGCAGTAAGTTATTTTATTTTATTCACTCCTTATATACTTAGTTTACAATTTTTTGGGTTTGTGCGTACTTTGACGCATCCAAATTTTTTTCTGCAGAATGTGATCTACCTGGAGCAGTATGTCAAGACCCAAGATTTATTGGTGGTGATGGCATTACCTTCTACTTCCATGGAAAGAAAGACCATGATTTCTGCCTTGTCTCTGACTCAAACCTCCACATAAACGCTCGCTTCATTGGACGCCGTAACCAAAACATGATGAGAGACTTCACATGGGTTCAATCCATTGGTGCCATCTTTGACAGTCACAAACTTTACATTGGTGCACTAAAAACCGCAACATGGGATGACTCAGTCGACCGCCTTGCTGTTACCATCGATGGAGAACCCATTGAGCTTCCACTTACTGCAGGTTCCAAATGGGAATCTAACGGTGTATCCATCACTCGATCACGTAACACCAACAGCATCACTGTTGAAGTTGAAGGTAACTTCAAGATCACAGCCAATGTTGTGCCCATTACCGAGGAAGAATCCCGTATCCACAACTACGGAATCACTCAAGATGATTGCTTCGCTCATCTTGAACTAGGATTCAAGTTTTACTCATTGAGCAGTGGAGTAAATGGTGTGTTGGGCCAAACTTACGGCAAAGATTACACAAGCAAGGTTAACATGTCAGCTGTGATGCCAGTTATGGGTGGAACTCGTAAATTTTTGAACTCTGCTCTTTTCTCTACTGATTGTTCAGTCTCTCGATTCGGCCTTGAGGCGCCAGTCACTGCTGGATCAGAATTCGCTGGCTTGGAATGCGGTAGCTCCATGGAGGGTCGCGGGATTGTCTGCAAGAAGTAGAGAATCTATAGATGAATGTATCTCTCACAACCATTTGTGTTTTAAGTGATTAATTCTCACACTTATATGTATTGTGTTTTCTTTTCTGTTATAGTTATACGTCTTATTGCCAAGCGTCTGCCTGAGCTTTGTAACCTGTAAAATGAAGTTCTTGAATAAAAGGAAAAATATATATTGGTATTGTATTACGAATATTTTAATAATTGTTCCATTAGTTAAACAAGACGGCCCATTAGCTCAGTTGGTTAGAGCGTCGTGCTAATAACGCGAAGGTCGCAGGTTCGAGACCTGCATGGGCCAGAATGACATTTTTTTTTGCATTACCATGTTATGATGTTTTTATCATTTCACTGAGATGCAAGCCTTTTCGGCTTCACCTCGCTGCAAGCAGAATGATGAAGGCAATCCAAGTTAAGGATGGCACCAAGAATCACGAAAATGTTTAGACTGTTGATTAAATTTTATTGAATATATGAGTACTGTATACAGAGCGGCTATGTACCTAGAGAAAACGTGTGGAAATTTCTTGGCACCTTACAATTCCAGCAGCTCCTCCATAACACAACCATCTTTCGCTCCCTTTGTTCATGTTCCATCTCACTTTGTGCAGTGCTACAATCTTGGATGGAAAAACATCAATTTCCATTTCTTTTTCTTCCTTCTGATTTTCTTCTCCTCCGTCTGATTTCTCTGCAGATTCTTCTCTGATTGCTAAAGCTTGGTCTGCGGTGTATGTTTTCTTTTTGGAAGCTTTGGTTTTAGGAATTGATTTGCCCTTTTGGGAATCCACCAACAATTCAGATGCACAATTTGTGGTATCGTCGCCTTCCCATAAAACTGTGTCACAGAGTGAGGAAAATCTAGGCTTTAAGAAATATAAAACACTGGATATGGGTGGTTGAAACTTAATGAGACACAAAGAAAAGTATCACACTCATGAAATGCCCTTCATGGAAATCGCAAACTTACCAAGTCTTGTATCATTGGATGTTGGCTGATCTTTCGCTTTCTTTGCATGATTGAAATCTGATGAAAAACCACGAGTCGATCTTGGCGTGTTCCCCCACTCATTCAAAGACTTTTTCAGAGGGAAAGGAAGGCCAGGCAATGGAGTATTGACCGTTACTGATGCGTCTTCATCTGTCAGTGACCCACAAAGAAAATGTGGAGCCTTGTTCCGAGAAGGATCTTTGTTTACCGCTTTTCTGTGAGCTATAATATGAAAATGAAAATGTGGGCGCTTGGTAAGAGCAAGTTCAATAAAGCCTTATTCATACAAGATAGAAAACAATTATAGCCTCAGAAATCGGATAACAATGCATGAACCGAAGGAGAAATCAAACCAACCTGAAAATGAACAACATAACCATCTGCACTGCAATATGCAACAATACCTGCAATTTGGCATATGTTGATCAGAGCGAAGCTTGGTGATTCAAGTTGAAAAACTAGAGAATGCATTTCAGTTTTCACGAAGGTCAAGAGTAGTGGTAACTCTATCTGGATACAGTTCAATGATTAGGGTGGTGTAATAGCACAACCCAAATCTTCAGAATTTATCCCGGCTTTGGAATGCCGTATCTTAAAGCAGCTCAACAATATGGTTTTCTAGATTTTTCATAATTTTTTATAATATATTACACTTATAGTATGGGGTATGTATGTCTAACAAGGAAAGTATATACCTGTCAGTCTAGAGGCTTGTACACTCCAGACGGGAAATGATGAACAAAATAAACTGTGCAGTCCTTGTTGTTGTGTCCCCGCATAAGGCTTTCCAGTGACAGGAACATCGTTAGCAGACTTCAACAAGCTGAGAATCCTTAGAGTGCCATCATCGAAGGACATAATGACACACCTATAAACAATTATGGAACGAAATTTCAGGACACTTCCCAAATGAACCAAGGGATATCAAAGTGCAATAACTATCAGTAACTGAAAGAGTAACTGAAGTATGTCTCACATGTTACTTCATAAGAAAAATGAAAGATACCTTGGATCTGGGAGCCAATCCACACTATATATGGTTCTCCTCATCGGATTTAGGTCCCATAGAGGGCGATATGGATCACTGCACAGAGATCAACAGAGATTTCAATTTCATAAATCTGGAAGGAACTGCAGTGATGCTTCTAATCAATTATTACAGCAAACTCAACGACCCCACATCCAACGAATCTTCCCAAAAATTCGCTGGCATGTAGAAGATGTATTCATTGTGATAAACGAATTGGGCATAATCCTCTGTTATTAAACAAGCATAAACTGCCACTTCAACCTTACCGTAAGTCCCAAAACCTTAGGCCGCCATGTCCAGCAGTAGCAATTACATTCATACTCTCTGCATCACTGGAAACAATACTTGTATTGTTAATAGCCCGATTAATCTTGTAAGGAAATACTATGATTTAAAAGATAAAAGTTAAGCTAATAAAAAAAATGACAACAGAAGATAAAGATTAAACTTAGAGAACAAATAAGAAATCAGAACTCAAAAGTCTCAACATCATCTTACCTACCACAGGGAGCCCAAGCAAGGGATCTTATAGGGGCATTATCTGCACTGAAGCGTAGCAAAGGTTTGGTATCTACACAGTGAAGAAGCTTGCAACCGTTAAATAAAAGTGGTAAGCTGAAAACAATGTTCTCAAAACAAGGCTACAATTATAAGACACTTAGCGGGAACCAGTTGATACACAACTGAAGATAACTCATTTGACTATACCTTGAGGGGAACCAGTTGGAGAGAATTTCCACAAAGCAACCTAAAATATAAAAAGAAGAAAAAAAACACGGTGAAAAATCACTTCTCAAAACGAAATGCATATCTAACATTACTTGAGAATTAAAATGAAAACTAAATACAAAGTGTGGTGTAGACATTACAGTTCCATCATGGCAGCCTGCCACAATTAAATCATGTGGGGATGCACGTGACCACTCCAAGGTTAGGGAATGCTGCCAGATGAAATTTTAATTATATAGTTTAGTAAACAAACATACATATAAATCCTCCAATATTTGGTCACACAAGTTTTAGAGTAATTCTTCATCTTTATCGTAGAATACCGACATACCTTTGCCTGTCCCCAGTTTTCAACTCCGAGCATTTGAACACTGGCGCAAGTTTCATAAATCGAGGATCAGTACTGTCTGTTTGGTAAGAAGCATATAAAGCTTTGATCTTACTTGGAGAGGGAACCTCCACCTGCAAACATGGAGTTACAATCAAATCACTCGTTCATTAAAGTAGATTTCCACTTGTATGAGAACATGAAATAAAATATGACGATGAAGATAACTGAAGGGGACGAAATGATGCACTTACACTTCCAAGGAACCATTTCCAAGCAATACAGCAAGATAGCCCATGCGTGCATATCTTCAGAAGACTCAAATCAACATTTAAAGGCCGCCATTTCACATCCCATGCAACTTTACCATTGTGCGCAAGACATAACACAAGTCTAGGCAAAAGAACATCCTTTGGAAGCTGAAAATCAGGCTTGTTAGAATATAGGAACCCATCAGTAACTTCTATCTGGTTTAATGCCATCGAGTGTTGACCGCAATCTCAGATGCTGGCAAAACTGGAAGCGGTGATTCGTCTGCTTGTCCCTCAGTCAATGCTTGTCCCTCGGTCAGTGCTTGTCCCTCTGTCAACTTAGCAGTTTCAGTAGACCTAATACCTTCAATGGAGATTTCATCCTTCCCCTTCTCTTTCCTTTTCTCTTCTTCCTAAACATATTTATGAGAAGGTCACAGTCTTCTTGTGCTTCTTTCTGTAACTCAACATCAGTTTCAGCGAATTTCAGTTCCGCTTCTCTGTCGTTATGCATTTTTGCCCCAGCATTAGTGAAAATCCCAGGAGGTTCATCTAATAATTCATCAGCAAAAGTTAGAGCACTTTTTTTCTCTGCCCAAATTATTTGATGTTCTACTTTTGGTTCTTCTATATCTTAATTTAAACCTTGTCGACGGTGAAGTTCTGTCAGTCCCTTGTCTGATGGAACAAGTGCCAGAGATAACATAATACTACTGTCTAAGTCACCAATAGAATCCTCGGTAACTGTTTTATTTCTTAGTTTCCTTTTTTTTTTATTCAAAGGTGAAGAGGTTATTTTTCTTTTATTCAAAGGTAAAGAGGTTATGTTTGTTCCCTTTTCAATCTGAACTGTAAGTGCCCCAGCAATCTGGTTATTGCCATCTAAATTCTTCACAGATTCCTTAGACACTGGTTTCTTATCCGTTCTCCATTTTGCCCGTTGATAGACCTTCAATGGTGGGGCTGTTGCCTCTGTTGGATTCTCTGTCAGAATAGCAAGAGCTTGAGTTATCTGACTACCGGCATCTACACCAGCAACAGATTCCTCCATAACTGTTTCCTTTCTCTGTCTTCCTCTTCTGTTTCTCAGAGGCGGTGAAGCTTGGTAAGTTTCCTCGTCCGTTTGAGAATCAGAAACACCTCATCACTGTCCTCTGAAAGAGTAAGGTCCTCAATGATCGGGGTCTTTCTTGGTCTTCCTTTTGCCTTCTTCATTGGCTTTATAATTGTTGTCTTTCTTGGTCTACCTCTTGGCTTCTTTACAAGTGACGAAGATTCCTCAGTGGCTATTTGCTTTCTTGGCCTTCCTAGTTTACCTTTTTTACCTTTTTTCTTGGTCAATGGAGGCAAATCTTCCTCTTTCCCACTAACATTTAAAACACACCATATCTGAATCACACCTCTACCCAATGTAGCTCCTATCTTGTGATAAGAAGATTCAGGCGGATGAGCAGATACGGCAAGATACTGAAACATAGCAGGATGATGATGACAGGATTACTAAGAAAAGAAACAAAGATAACTTCACAACACGTAAAGATCGTGAAGTTCAAATGCATGAAGATAATGACTTCCATGTATAGTAGGAGTACCTCACACTTGATATCACAATCGGATTTTTGATGAACTCTAGGACACCAATCCAACGCCCAAACATGTCCTCCAACATATAACACAAAATCTTTCCTGAAACATAATTCGGTAAGAAGCATAACAAAAATATTGTTGAAAAAGAGCAAGTCTAATCATAAGAAGTTAAGGTATGTACAAAAACT
This sequence comes from Papaver armeniacum, assembly GCA_023531295.1. NCBI lineage: Eukaryota > Viridiplantae > Streptophyta > Magnoliopsida > Ranunculales > Papaveraceae > Papaver > Papaver armeniacum. Next base: position 310,893 of record JAJJWW010012281.1, on the reverse strand, counting down.
AACTCCATTCTTTGAACATTAAGCATGGAGGCAATAAATAACACGGACACAACAAATATACCTAGGTTTTGAAGAATTTGCATTAATAGGCACCTGCTCCATCTGCGTGAAATGATATCAACCAAAAAGTAAGGTTACGCAAGCACATCGTATAGATGGAGCGAGAGTTCAAATAAAAGTAACTATACATTAAAAATCTACTTTGAAATATAAACACAGCAAGGATGACAAATATGAAAGAATAAAGAAATTTTTCTACCATGTACCTTGGGAACAGATGCAGCAGAAAACTGAGGTAAGTTTACATCGTTACTGACATTTTTCCTTGCTGGTTTTCACTTTCGTGAACGAATTTAATTGTTCTTGGTACATAACGAAAATCCTTCCATTGCCTGTACAGATGCAGTAAGTTTAGCAGAATAATTGTATTTAATGACTAACAAATGTTAGTAGCATATCCCGAGTCCGAAGATAATAATTGCACTTGCACCATTTTTATTATGCCAAGATTGGGAGTGAAAATGTTAAAAAAAAAACAAAGAAATGAAAAGAATCGTAACCTTACAAAAAGTGACTGATGACTCTTCTGGGGATTCACACACAAAGGTTCTTCCCCACAGAGCTCAGATATTTTATCCATTGCTCTGAAATGATTCTCAGTAGAATAATCGAATGGTGAAACCAGAACATCAGAATCTTCTTCATCAGCAGTAGAACTATCCATCTCCTTTTTCCTGTGAATTCAACCTTTCAAATCTAAGACCAAAATTGGTATAAGAAAAATGTTAATTATAACCCCATTAACACCAGCACTGAGAAACAGATGTGATCACAATATGTGACCTCACTTAACCCGAACTACACAAGGTCAAATCAAAATCTCATGTCTTCGTATAATAAAGTGATGGTGAAAAGTGATGTGAACAGCACGGTGCCACGGTGAATTAAACTACAACTATCTTTACGACCATGAATGTATAAAGGTTTTCAGTTAACTAAACATATTCAATGGAAATGTGGGATTCTCGATCTTTAATGGAAATTGTTTCTGTCAACAATATCTGAAAAAAGATTTTTGGTTTTCCCTACATTTGAACTAACTCAAAAGACAATTCTCACATCGATTCCATAGAAGGGCATCACAGAAGTTGAAGTAGCATATGATCTATGAATTCAAAAAAAAAATCTCGTTTCAATTACTGAAAATTCTGCATTAACCTTAACCTAAATCAACTACTTACGAAAAATCACTACATTCTTCTCTTTGGAATTTCTACAAACACGTAACTAGCAGATTTGAACTTTCAAATCTCACAAAAAAATTCCTAAAACCCAAAATTCACTAGGATTGAAGCATACTAATAACAACGATTAAAACGTAAATTAATCGATGAAAAAAGTATAAGAGTTTAGGTAATTAGTTACCTTAATTAGATCTTTGGAAGCACTTCTGTGGTTCTATCCGACATAAACCTAACTCGCGTCAACTGAACTGGAAGTGATGTTCTTTCTTACTCTACTCTTCATCTTCTTTCAATCTCTCTTGAACTCGGGGAATATGGGCTACGGATTTACTACCTAACCCAAGCCCGATGGTTTCTTATCTAGAGCGAAAAAATATGGATGGGCTTTTCAACCTGGTCCTGTGTCAGTTTGTGTTTTGTGTTTGCGCAGCAACCAACATGCACAGCGCCTTCGATCTATCTCGAGGTGGCAGGTTGTCGAAGCCCTGCAGGTTAGCGACATAAACATCCCCTCAAAGAAGATAGAATGAGCTACAAGTAGCTTTTGTAAATCACCACTAGGACAGGTTATCATCATGCTCACTTAGAATCGGTCAATATCAAAACAAAACTTCATAACTTTAGTTCATTTAAACTTGAAAACTACCTTAAAATGAAACTAAAGTTCAAATCATGATGAGCATATTTATAGAACATACAAATTGGAATTTAGGTTACTACCTTAACAGATTCTGTAGCCGGTGCTTCTTTTCTGTTTCTCTCTTGCCAAAAGGATCCCCTCCTGGCTCTGCAAAGACCAAGATATAGAACAACATTAGTGAAACTTTTAAAATGTATCGACTTTGAAGCATATGTCACAACAACACACACTAATCAATTACGCTCTGCCATACCCACGCACGCTCAGCCATACCCACGCACGCTCTGTTGTTACACAAGCCTAGCTAGGTCCAAGTCTGTCTAGCTCTCATCAAACCTTCCAAGATTATATAAGACTTTATCGGGTAGCACTATGCCTACTCAACTTAGTATGCTTCTAAGGCAAAAAAACTACACCATGTCTAATAAAGAGATGCATCTTTACACAGACTAGTGGATCAAAAACTAGAAATGCATCAAAAACTAGAATAGACAAGTGAAGCTAATGATGTCAATCAGCACCAACAACTTATAAATTAGAACTTATTGAAATTAGATTACAAACTAGAAATTAGTTTACAAAGTAAAAAAATAGAAAATTTCAAAATTAACATAAAACCCTAAAATCACTTCAATGTTTCAAACTTATACCTTCTAAGTCTTGAGAATTCTTCAATCTTCAAGTTTTCAAACCCTAACCAGAAATTAGAAAAAAAAAAATGGAATTAGATGTATATGAAGAAGATTAACAAAACATAACTCGACGATTAACACTTACACAGATCGATGAAAAAAATGGAAGATACGGATGAAATGAAGCCATAAAAAACGGATCGATTAAAAAAAATATGAAACCCTAAAATCAAAAAACTTCTAACGATTAAAACTTACACGATCTCTGCTAATGGAAAGGTATTGCAAGATTCAAGAGATTTCTGTTATGTTTCTCGACGAGAAGAGACTCGAAAAAAAAAATCGAAGTGATGAAACCCTAGTTTCTTCGCACGAGACGCAGCGGAGTGAGAATAGAATCGAGAGAAATGAAAAATGGAAGTACGAGAGAATTCCGATTATCTTATCCATGGAACTCCCGCATGTGAACGGCACACTCGTGAGGAAATATCCTCTCGTGTAATTAATCGTGGGTGGAAATATAAAGCTAGGCGTGTGAGTGGCACGCGCATATACTCAGGGTGTTACGACCTTGGTGTGACCAAGCGTGTGAGTGGCACGCTTATAAAAAAATTCGTAACGGCTTGGCTCTGTTATGAATTAAAAAAAATTTAGTAACGGCTTCTGCCTGTTACGAATTTTTTGTAACGGCCATTTGTAACGGGAAATTCGTAACGGCTCATAAGCCGTTACGAATGCCTGTTACGATTCCGGGAATTTGGTGTAGTGGGAGCTTGGAGGAACTTCATCAACAAAAGGTATGTGGAGACTTGAACTCATCGATCACTCAGAATTTTATTTTATTCTATCTCCTATTGAGACTAAGTCGTATAGATATATAGACTTTTACATTATACACATTTGATATTTCGAGCTGAGTTCAACTCGCTTATATCTTTCTCGAAATATGTTGCTTTAGTTACGTTCATCATTATTCTTGACGAGTTTAGTTGGAAACAATTTATTTGTTGGAAATTAAATAATAAGTCAAAAGATGATCATGTGGAAATTGCCTTGAAATATCTTACATGATTTGTGTGAGACAAGCATTTGATGTCGACTTGGAAAGTTTCGTATTGATCATTCGATCACTTGAAAATTACTCGGAGCTAATAGTTTGTATGAGACAGCTATTGTCGTCTTCTAAGGATGTTTCAATGATTGAAATGGGAGTTTAGAACAAAAACCTTTGTCCGGATACATCACAATATGCGTACCTAATATAATATGCAAACTGTTTTGGTATGATTCAGGTTCGGGAACCTTGTTTGCATACCTAGTATGCGAACGGTTTTAGCTGTTAAAGTCCGGGAACCTTGTTTGCATACCTAGTACGCGAACGGTTCTACCTGAGTTAGGTCTGGGACGGCTGTTTGCATACTCGTTTGCAAACGGCTGGACAAGACCAAAGTCCGGAACCTTTAGTTTACGTACCTGTTTGCAAACTTATTGGTTAAAGTTCTAAAATCGGATAAGTATGTTTTTTCATACTCATGAACAAATACATTCATAAATTAAGGAATGCAATCCGTGGCATAATGTTCATGATTTGATTCTTGTATAAGTACTTTGTACAATTACGAATCAATCCGATTTTGTTTCAATTGCTTCATATATATTTCTATGAGATAGTGAACAATTGAACAACTCTATTTGAAACACAATTAGATTCATTTGATTATCTTTCATGATTGATTGATCATCATTTGATCTAGAAGTGTTAGATGAATGTGGTTAAGACAACAGTGTTCATATGGCTAACTTCGGTTAATTGTTATTGAGCCAACTCAATATACACGTTTAGGTTGCTCTTCGGGAGTATAACACTTTGGATTATCAATTGGTTCCTGTTCACCTTGATTTATCATAAGACGAAACAAAACTTCATAGGTACTTTTGTGGAAGACAGATTTATCTATCAGAATAGACTTATCTGTGGGAGACAGATTTGTTTATAAGTCTTCGGCTTTGGGTCGTAGCAACTCTTAGTTATGGGTGAGATCAGCTAATGGAATCAAGTGCGCTGAATTCGGCGTGGTTCTAGAGGCGTAAGGAACACGACTGTACCTTAATCGGTGTGAGACTTGGTTAGGGCTCAACTACATTTCATTCCGAAGTTAACTTGTATTAGGCTAGTGTCTGTGGCGGCTTAATACAGTGTGGTGTTCAAATCTGGACTAGGTCCCGCGGTTTATCTGCATTCGCGGTTTCCTCGTTAACAAAATTTATGGCTTATGTGTTATTTCTTTTCCGCATTATATTTTTATATAATTGAAATATCACAGGTTGTGCGTAGTTCAATCAATTGGTAAATCCGACCTTTGTTTGTTGATATAAATTGATTGACACTTGGACGTTGGTCTTCGGTACCGTCCAAGTATTTCTCATATTAATCAGGCTCATAGATTTCTATCTGTTTGATTTGCTGATTGATTTGAGAAAAAGAGATATAACTATTTGATATCTTTCTTGGTTGAGCTCGCTTTATAAGTTGGTTCTCTCGGAATAATATTGGAGTTAGTTCATACAGATTTCCAAACAAATTATTGGGTGTGGTTGTTGTACCCTCGCTTTTTCAATTGGTATCAGAGCCGGCAAACACGCTAAGACCTCATACGAAGTGTTATCTCTATAAACGTACAGAAGTGCTATCTTTTTCAATTGTAGCAATATGACTCTATGGACAGAAGTGCTATCTCTATAAACGTACCGCCAGTCTTCGATGGCTCGAATTACTTATGGTGGAAAATTGCTATGCGTGCCTTTCTTCAAGAGCGTGATTTTCAATCATGGGTTCGTGTTGTTAATGGTTATGATCCTCCAATGGTTACAGTAGACGGTGTAACGGTTCCAAAGGATATTAGTGAGTATGAGCATGTTGAGATTCTTGCTGCAAAGAAAAATTCTGACGGTTTGAATGCTATCATCCATGCCATTACCCCAGATCTTTAGCATCATGTGACTACGTACACTCGGTTTAAAGATGCTTGGGATATCTTAGAAATCGTATTTGAAGGGAATACCTATGAGAAATAATCTAGGCTCCAAAACCTAAATTCTGATTGGGAAAACCTTTGTATGGGTAATGAAGATTCATTTGATGAGTTTAATCACAAGGTGTCTGAAATTGTGTTAATGCATCTTTTGCACTGGGTAAGACTATTCTTGAAAAAGACATTGTGATGAAATTCTCGGATCGTTACAACTAGATACGATTCGAAACATGCCATCGTTGAAGGAAATAACCTTGATAAACTTTCCAAAAATACTCTTGTTGGGAAGTTAAGATCTTTGATCATGAGCATACATCCAAGTCTCGGAAAGGATATTGCTTTCAAAGCACAAAAGAACACTAAATTACTAGAAAAAAGTAAAAGTGTTGGCAACTCGTGGATGATCCTATTGAGACCGATTCATCGGATGAAGATCTTGACAACTCGGCCTCACCGATCACAAGACAGTTTAGAGATTTTCTTCTGAAGAGAAGTAAACGGTTCATCGGAGATAAACCTAGATCATCAGTTAAACCTCATGATCGTTTTCCTCCTAAAAATAGGGACACTGTCGACACTGATGATGAGGATATGCCAAAGTGCTTCAAGTGTAAAGGTTTTAGTCATTTTACTAATGAGTGTCCAAATCGTAGAAAATACACTGGGAACAAAGGTCTTGCTGCAACTCTTGATGAAATGTCTGATCACTATGATTCAAATGAAGATGAAAAATCAAGTGTTGCACTCCTTGTCGAAAATATTAATTTTGATAATTGTAGCAATACGTACATCAATCACTACACCAAAACAGCCATTTTGTGGCGCTTATAAACGTTGCACATAATTTGGGCAACGAAAATAGCCATTGGTAAAACGGCGTTGCGCATTGGTGTACAACGTTTTTTATCCGTTGCACAAATTAATTTGTACAACGTTAACGGTATATTTTTCTTACTTGTGCAATGTATAGTTTAATTTGTGCAACGGTTATTATTTATAGATAACACTTTTGTGGGTCCCATTGTGATTTTCTCATCAACGTTTTATTTATTTGGTGGCAGTTACATCTGTTGCTCATTTCAGGTGATTTGTGCAAGATAATTTTGCCACGTTTATATCCGTTGCAAAATAATTTTCAAGTAAATAAAGAAGTTACAAACACAAAATTTCGGCAGATTTCGCTCCCGAATTACAATCAATCAAGAAAAATTATTGATCATCACAATCCATCAAGAACGATTCATACATCGACAGAGTAGCTAGATAGATGAACTATAAACCAATACAATCATACAATATTAAAAAACTTATGTAAAATCTCAAATGTTATAAACATAAGTTTCGAATTTGAAACTATGAAAACCCTAACCTTATGTTGTTACATTCTGAGAAGTCTTTTCGAGTTTGATATCCACGCCATATCCATGTCTAACATATGGAAATTCGATGTGCGTGGAGAAAGTGAAACTGTTTTACCTGCCATCATCTTTGTCTACATATGGGAATTCGTAATCGTTAAGCTTTGCGCAGCACATTTCCTTGAATTGATACAAGCTCCTTTGCGTTTCATCCAAGCAAGGGATGAGTGGGAAATTTCCCGCTTGCGAAGCTTGGGCCGTGGTGAGATACAATTAGAAGAAGTTAGTGCTTTATTCAAAGTGTCATACAAAATAACCATTACACTCCAATAGCCATCCATGGACAAACCGAAATGCAAAGATGGATGCGCATTTGATATTACCTGTAGGTGCAACAGGTGGGTCATCAACCATATTGGTTCTTTGGACTAGGACGCTTGCTCATCTTTAATGCTCTTTCGGCCTTCATTAATGATTCCCGGATGCTCATGTCCTTCCCACCAAAGTAAATGTTGGTAAATCATGTTGGAGGGTTAAAATGCACAAAAATAAAGGCACGCGTCTCATTGAGTAGAACTTGTTAATGTGAATATTGTAAATGCTGTAATCCTTTTAAAAATACTGGATCTCGGAAAGTTATGGGAGCCATTGTCTTCAAGCATATACTTATTCTTAAGGTCTTAAAGTTTGAGCTACGTGATGTGTGAACCGTGAACTCACAAATTAGATATTGCTTCTATTTACAGTGTACAACTTACAAGTGTAATAATTGATAGTCACAAACCTGGGACGATTTTTGGTATGCTTTTTTCGGATCTTGAACAGCTCTGTCTCAATCCTCGGTCAAAAGCTTAGCTTCACCCTCTCGAAAAACATTGTCGGTCGTTAAATAACATACTCTCGTCACTCATGGTAATTTTTGGTTTCCTAAGTAGACTCATGTATTAAACCAATTATGTCAATAATACGTTATCGAACCGCGAAAAGACAGATGCAAGCTTTTCATAACTTTATAAACTTATCCACATTTGGACGAGAAAACCAAATAAAGCATTTTAGATATTCTATACAAAGTTATGGCAACTTATAGTGTTTGATCATTACATACGTGGGCTAAAGCTTCAACCAACTCCTCATCAATCTTAAGTGCTTCGTGCAACTATCCAGAGAGTCTTTGCCACGGCCAAGCTTGATCTCGAACTTTACACAAACCAAGATAAAGATGTACATTATGAGCACTGTGATTAGGGTCCATCGCAAGAGCTGCTTTGAAGTCCTCCACTGCTTTACGAGCCTTCTCAGGGCCCTGACCTCACATACCCTAATCATTATGAGCACATGCATCATCCACCACATGTTGAAAATGAACACTTTTCTCATACCTAGTCATCACTTTTAGATCAATTAGAAGCTCAAGTATCTGCTTTAGAAAGGCAATTACATGAGAACTCTGTCGAATCTAATTTCCCTAGGAAATATGAAATGTATGCTTGTACCTTATGTGGTAGCTTAGACCACCCTGCTGAGAATCACTATATTTTGCATGATTTTAGGCAGTCTAGGGAAAACCATGATAATCCAATGTACGAATTGTCTAGAAGTGACTATGCTTTGTAATCATTGGGACCATAATCAACCTTTCAAAGGTTGCGATCGCATTCTAAGAACCCTAATGACCATGAGCACATGTATCATCAACCACAAAGTGGGGAGTTGAACAATTTTGTACTTCCCCAACTCCTTGTTTGCAATCACTAATGGAAACGCTCATGGAGCAAAATGCTAGGCTTGAACTACATGCAATACATGACCATCCATATAGAAACATGTCTGAATTTCCCTTCTCTAGTGAACCTCATGCTCAACCATACAATGAATATCCATATGAGGAATGCATACCCACTAGTGAAGACTCTCCTTCAATAGAACAACTCACTATGATTCTTCAAAGGAACCTGATTGAGTTACAAAATGATAGGATGTTTGTTATTCCTGATAATGTTGAAAATAGTGTTTTCAGTCCTACTCATGCAACTAACACTGAATATGAACCTAATCTAGAGGTAGATGAGTATACTAAAAATACTACCATTTTGAATGGAGAGATGAATTTTTGCTATGATGATGATGATGAATATGAAGAGCATGTGTATTTTGAAAATATAGTTGAATCTTTAGGTTCAGAGACATTAAGTTTCTGTTCTGTGAACCCTGTGAATGATGCTTCTTCTAATATTCATATATGTGATGCTGATTTGGAACCTGTGGAATTGTCCTGTGAAAGTGAGCATGCTTTACCACCTGTTTGTGACCTAGGAATAGCTGAATTGTCTGTTGACACAGATGATTCAATGCATGTGTCTAATTCCATACCTAGGTTACAACATGATGTCTCTCCTGGTTATGTTGTGCATGAGAGTGATGATGATTATGACATGGATATTGATGAATTGTTCTATGAAGGTGAACATGATTTACCCTTTTCTGACTTTAGGAAAGTGTGTGATGGTGCAGATGATCTTACACATGAAAACAACTTAGATGTACCTAACCTCTCTCCTGAGTCATAGATTGAAACTCCTCCACCAAACCTAGGTGTAGTTTATAACAAAATTGCAAAACCAACTTTTCTGAAAATGCCTAATCTAAGCCTAGAGCTTTGTGCTTCCCAAGTCCTCTTGGACTATTTTGCATCAAAGTATAACACTTTTAAAGAGCCACAATTGGTATGTGTATGTCTGCCTGTTCTTAGCAAAACTCACTTTGAGTTAGACCTTGTGCATGATGTACCGTTAAAATTGCAAGATTTTGTGCTCTCAAACACACCTGTTGACAAGTTTAGGTTTGGGGGAAACTCATTCACATACACAGTCTTACTTGCACTCTCATATTATATTTGTGTAAGACTGTTGATGTTTGTACATATTTTCTATTGGGTTGACCCTCAACTCTTTAGACTGTTGGTATATGGTGAATTTTTGTATATAATCCAGTAGGACTTGTTAATTTTTTCTTTTCTTGAGTCGGTTGAGTCTTCTTGTGCATATTTTGTGCTAATCCGATATGATCTCCGCTGAGAATGTTGGATTCTAGCCTTGACTAATGAAGCTCTAACCTTGCTCCGCCGACATCCGGTAATCTCTTCCCTTTTCTCTACTCAACATAGTTCTCTTGGTATGTGACTGTTTAAATTTTTTCTATCTGTTGACACATTGAGGACAATGTTTGATTTCGGTTTGGGGTGCATTTGCATATAGAGTTTTTAGTCTTTTATTAAAAAAAATCAAAAAAAAAAAAATCAAAACTTTTTGCAAATAAAAACCTCCAACTTTTAGAGATTTTAGAGTCACTAGCATGCTTCTAGCTATGTTTACATAGAGAGTCGACCGAAATAACGAAATTTGAAAGTACTTGAGAACGCAATCGGGTTTCTTAGTTGATTAGAGCGTTAAAGTTGGATTTAACCATACCTGAGAGCGAATTAGGTGTTTATTTAGATATTCGGTAGTAGAATTGTGATCACCCATAGTGGAGACTACCCATTTTACATCAAGTGAGGCACCAACCTTCAATTTTTTGCAACTTTCTAGAAAAGTCATTAGAGTGTGTGTCACCGTACGTCAATTCCGGGTAGGAATGGTGAGCTACCCAACTTCGCACCAATTTCAAAGACTACTTTTGATCTCTTGAGTGCTAGTTTTTGTCAATCATGAGGGTGACGTTTAAAGATGAAAACTTCTTCTAAATACCGATTTGCGAGCTAGCATCACTCTCTCCTCTCAAAGAACATCAACACATTCATAGAAACACATCATCGTCAGCAAGCGGAGCATCATCAGAATATTTGAAGAAAAGTTGAAATAGTCCAAGGTTTATGTGCAACAAAGAAAAGAAAATAGGATGAGAATTAATGAAGTTTGTGAAATCAAGACAAGTAAAAAAAAAAAAATGTATGTTTGTCAAGTTTTTGTTCAGATGTTCGTCATCAACATTTGAATACCGAAGATTGAAGACGTTTCTATGAATGCTGAGAGAGTGATATTAATTTCCGATCGGGTTAGAAGGTAAGTGAGTACTCCCACCCTTGCTAATGGTTGATTTCCGTTCTTAGAGATCATCAGAAAAAGATTCTTTTTGTCCACACTTTTGTGGAGTCTCCAGAAATTATTTCGGAAGGTTATCCTTCTTACCCACAACGTGTGCAGGATTTCTCTTTTTATTCCTGCTTTCACACATGAGAGACTAAAAAAGCAATCTTTTTGAGTGCAATTATCATAAAACCCCAATAGTGAGGCAGAATTCGAGGCTTATGATCACAATCGAATCCGAATTCTTTCATATGGTATGGTTACTTCTCGCTCAGCACTTAAGGATGAGAATGCGTTCTTTGGTAGTTCTAACTTCTTGTTACTAGCATGCAGAAACTCTATGTCCTCATAGCTCCTTGGATGATTGAGACTCTTTTACACTCTGAAGTTGGAGAAGGTTTTGTGGGTACACCTCTGGTAAACCCTCACGAGACTACAACTCGTCCACTAGGGACACCTAGGGGTTTAAAGGCTTAGTGCATACGCTAAATGCATTCGAGAGACCAGCGACAAAGTGGTATAGTTAGGATTTCTTAATTTCTCGTTTCACTTGAGGACAAGTAAAATTCAGGGTTTGGGGGCATTTGATGAGTGCCAAATATTGCATATTTCTACACCTTTTTATTGGCATTTTACTCATCTTTTGTGCTCGAAATCGATATTATCCCAGATTCTCAGATTATCTTTGTTTTCAAGAATAAATATTTGTATTAATTAATTTTGTGTTTTTAGGTAATAAATAAAGCTCGGAGAAATTGAGGAGCCAAAACAGCGAAGAATTGGAGTCAAGCGTGTATGGAGCAGAAAGCCAAAGCCCGCGCGCGCATCAGTTGCAACCCAACAAGGAGCAACCCATTTACAAAACATGGGCTTGAGCTAGCCAAGACCCGACCCGATCCGAGCCTATCTCGCCAGAGCCGTTGAGATTTCTTTCTCCCACATCAAACGGTCGCTGCTTCCACGCGCATCAACGTTTGATGCTCCCGCCAACACCAAAAGAGCTCGATCCTCCCGAGTCGTTCGGATCTTCCCGACCACATCCAACGCTCGCTCCGCCTTCCTCATCAAATCCCGATGCACCCGCTTCACAGCACAAGTACATATATAAGCTCCCATCACCAAAACCTAATTCATTTTCTCTTCCCCTTCACCCGACAGAGCGAGCTCTCCCTCATCTCTTTCTCCCGACCAAACCCCCGTTTCCAGAGCCGTCTCCACCTCCTTCTTCCTCCCTCTCCCGACAGAACCGCACCACCTCCTACCTGCTCTACCTCTCTAGAACTAGTTTTCTCTCTTTAGCTTCTCTCAACCCTAGAAGCTAACTTAGAGAAAACTAGAACTAGGGTTATCCAACAACCATGCATGGCGTTCTCAGAGGCGATTGAACAGAGCTGACAATGATTCAGAGAGTATGGGTGAGATTGTTCTCATTTAATTTCATTTAATTTCTATTTTTAAGAAAATTTAGGGTTTGGGTTTCCATGTATAAATAGGATGAACTGTGTATATGTGAAGGTTATGCCTGGGCTAGCCAGAGCACCATTTAGGGTTAATTTGTATTATTGCTTTTGATGTTCTAATTCAGTTTACTAGGGTGTGTTGAAACCCCTAATATCATGTTAAGTAATTGTTTTTGGTTTTCATTCTTGCTGTGTTATAACATGACTAAGATTAGTAATTAGCTAATGAACTTGTAAACCTGTGATGAGTTGTACTGTAGAAAGACAACTCATACTAGGGGTGAACTAGTAGAAATTAGTTAAGGAAGATCCACTTAAGACCTTCAAGGGAAGGCACAAGACTGAACTAGAGACACATTACCTTAGCTTGAGTTTAGAGGGTGGATTCACTGCCCTAGTGCTTCATAATCTGCTCACAAGTTACTTAGTTACCTTAGTTCACTGTCACAACAACAAAACTCAGTCGTTTCGACAACCCTGAAATGTGTCACTTACTTCATAGAAATCAGTTTAAGCCAAGCCTTAGATCAAACACAGCACCACAAGTCTCTGTGGTTCGACCCGTATTTGCCCTGTCTTACAAACTAGTGTTGATGGGTGAAAACTACTCCTGCAGAATTTGGTAATTTGGGGTGTGGATGCGGAATGAATCTAAACCTTCAACAAATGCACTGCGCGGTGAGTGCTTGTAGATTCGAGAGATCAATCTGTGCAAGTCCGGCCTAAACCAAGAAATGGCCGTTCCAGACTTGTTTCGGTCACAAAGTGAAGGAGATGGGGTTGATCTTAGGGAGGGAAGCGAAGAAGGTGTTGAGATTGTGAAGGTGTTGGCTTGCTTATGACTTGTAACGAAAGATGAGCAAGCTTACGGTTGATGCAAGCAGGCTCGAGTGTTTGAATACGGTTTGTATTAACACTTGGTTTTACGTAAATCCGAACTTGTGTTGTTCTCCGTTATTCCCTTCTTGTTGGAAATAGGGCGGAGACCCTATTTTATACAAGTCATTGAGCCTCATTCACGTTTCTCGTGGGAAGTGGAGGTAGTGGAATGATGGAGTAGTGGAGTTGTGTGTCGGTAACACACGACCGATCTTGCCCACTTTTCCGGTTCATCTCTAACCGTCCATGACCTCCTAACACGTTCTTGTGATGGCGCGTTGCACGCCGCACGCCGTAAACCGCCCGGACCAATACCCCAGTAAGTATCCCCCGATTTGTGACATGATTGATGTGCTGGAATGTGGATCGTGGATCCACGGAAGATAGCATGTAATCTTTGAATTGAATAATGCGTTATTCGAGAAAGTCGATACTTGTGGAGTATCGTGTGTATTTTATGCGAGTCTTTTGCATTACGGTGTGGTAAAGTGATGGGTAATGACTCCTCACTAACCCAAAAACTCCTGACCAGGGTTGTATAACCAAGCTGGTGAAGTCGGACGGACGAGATGATGTTTGAGACACTCATCTGCGACCGTTGATGAAATCAGGGTTTTTTAAGAGGTGCGCAAGCATCACTCTTCAGCTTGGTCGAAACCAAGCATGGGAAGGATTTTGTGGAGGACCGACCATACATGCGTGTTGACGGCATGATGGTGTACACGTCCATGTCTCACCGTCTCATGGAGATGCAATCTAGGCCACTCAATTTGACCGTCAAAGAGGAGTGGTTGAGATCGGTTTGCGGCGAAATCCCTTGCCGCAAAGGAGTTGGAAACCGCATGACATCCCAAGTTTGGGCGTGCGTTCCAAGACGACCCATCTTGGTCGGTCTTGGTCGATCATACTCAGCGTGTAGGTGGTAGGCTAGTGTTCACACCTATACCGATTATCCCATGAAAACGTGATCTAAGCCACTCAAATCATCCAAGGTGAAGTTGAGCGGTCGAGATCGGTTTAGGATTTGGGAGATGTAACCGCGTGAGTTTGGTCGGGCGTTTTGGATTAGCCGGGCATGGTATGCCTTGGCCGACCATGAAGGAGGTAGATGGGCCCACGGTGGTCATCTTTGGTATGACCGGACTCGCTCGATTTGATCTGTGACCCTCCATTCGTGCGGGAGAAGATGGACGCGCGTGATGGCTCGAACCCTAATTAATTTTGGCTTTCAAAGCCGCGCGACCATGCCATTTCGGGTGGACGATTGTGTTGTAACCAATCATGGTTGGTTTTGACCGACCGGTCATGTATGCGGGCGGTCACATGGTGATTGTGTCGACATGCTCCGGGCCCTTTGAGTTCTGCATCTACACCCTCCATCTATACCAAGATGGATGGTTGAGACCGTTTTGCGGCACATGTAATATGCCGCAAACCCTAATTTAGGTTTTCCGCCCATAATGCTTGGTATGGACGGTTTCTTGGCAAGCAAAGGCCAATGGTCGACCATGCGGGGTCGGTTTGTGTGTATTCCATACCTGCTTGGGGGTGATGGAATTAATCTGTGGTCATCCAATCATGCTTGTGGAGTTGGATGATCTGCGATCGAATCATATCCGGAGACCGATACTAGGTCAAGTCCGGATGCTCAATCGGGCTAGTATAACACACCGAGAGGGGCTCAATCGGGCTAGTATAACACACCGAGAGGGCTCGGGCTAGTATAACACACCGAGAATCGGCTGTACGGGTATTTCGTACATGGTTTCATTATAGTGCTTGGAGGTTCGTGTTACTCGAGTAACACTCGGTCGTCATGCCACACCGATAATGGGTACATGGAAATACAAGGCCGATATGAAATTCACGGGAAGGGATTGTTCTTTGCATGCTCCAACCTGGAGGAATTTCATGTATTCACAGAATGGGATTGTTGCTACATGCTCCATTCTTGGTGAATTAAGTGAGGAGTATCCGTCACTTATAAACGGCTTTATCTTTTACAAGATGTCAGCGCATGATTTTTTGGTTACTTACAAATTTAACCTTAAACGAAAATCCACCATCAACATTAAGTCCCCGCCTAGCATATAATGGTTACACTATTGTGTGGTAGGCATGAGATGGTGACATACGAAATGACCAAGCTAGAGTGAATACATATTTACCGGATAGTTTCACATTGTCGGGCGTTTCCTGGAACCCGGTCGGTCTTGATTAAGGATGCGAAGGAAGCGGGACTTGATCCGGTGAGTCGCTTTGGTTCCTCTTGTACATGTATGAGCTCGGCGCTCCTTCGGTGTGCTTCCTTAGTTATACACGGCCTTCCTCGGGTATATTTGATAAGCCTTGTTGATTGTTATCCCGAATTAGTAGCCTTCATAGGTGGTAAGTAGAGACTTCTCTTCCTTCTCGGGATTAAATAGACTTGTGAGATTATAAAGAATCAACTAAACGTGGTCGTTTATTCTATATCCTGTATCTCAGGTACTACTCTGATTTTCTGATTAGCTGATCGATAGTTTTTGATGATCCTCTCTTTTTTTTTTTTTGTGTGCTCATAACCTCTTCTTCTCTGCAGATTATCATGGAAGCGGTAGACGCTCATTCTGTTGCTTCCCCAGAAAGAAGTTTTGAAGTTGACAAGCCTGAAAACCATGCGCATGGAGAAGTAATGGCTAGGATTGATCTTCCACTTCGCGAAGTCGGCCGTGCTATACAGGGGATGTCTATCTCCCACCTTCGTATTGTCAGAGGACGTATCTGTGCACTTTCAGCTGCAATTGACATGGAGGAGCAGCGGAGGCGCGAGGAAACGCTGCAGACACTAGTAAGCGCAAGGGCAGAGAGATTTGCAGCGCGGTTGAAGAGGCGGAGAGTTGAGCATGAACGACCTTTGAATGAAGGCAAGTGTGATTACCCGGTTCAGGACGGCGTGATAATTCTTGATTCCGATACAGACGAGCCTGAGCATTCGAAGGCAATTTGCGTGGCCCCTGGTATTGCTATGCCCTTTGATGCTCCTGCTGAAGATGTTGGGATGGAGTGCGCTGCTGCTGCTGCGGCCGGGGATGCCCGTCGAGAAGTTGAGGAAGATCCTGAGGGAGGTGCATCGACAATTGACGGAGCCGACGGTGATGTGGGAGAGACCGACCCTCTTGATGATTGAAATTTCTTTTGTTTTGTTTTTCTTTCCAAGTATATTCTGCGCATGCTCGAACATCTTCCTTGTACTCGGTGGCGAGTGAGTTCAAGGTTTTTCTTTGATTATTTGAATAAAGCTTTTCTTTACAATCCTTTGCCAAGACTGTAACCGAACCTTCTCAGGCGCAAGGGTGCGCCTTCATACATAATTCTTAATGATAAAAGAAGTTATACTGTAATGGAATATCCACGGACCTGTGATGCAATATCTTCCTGGCTTTGTTTGGGCGGATGGCTCAAATTATTTTCCGCACACGTTCTATCCCCTTCATCCCGTGAGATGTTTGCTTAGGGTTTCTTTTCTTGCTCCAGTGGACTGATTTAAGCTGACTCAGGGGTTGGTGTTTTAGGAGTAAAGAGGTTCTCAGATGAAAATAATGCTTCAATTGAAAATTGAAAATTGAAACCCTAGCTATGAATGCAAGTATTGCAATCATTTTCTGGAGGGATTACAAATATGACATGAAATTATAAAAGGAAACACGCTGGAAAAATATAGCACAGCGTTTTAAGGTGTGTAGGATGCTGGAAAGTGGTAGCACAGTATCTTAAGTTCGGTAAGGTTTGAGCCATCGTGAGTGAACTGTTATGCCCTCCAGGTTATCAGCGTTGATGAGCTTGCAGTAGCCACCCAGGATAACATCCGCTACAGTGCACGGTTCATCTTCTCTTTTGGTAGGTGAGTCAGGTAGAGTGGTCATCTTCACCGTCATGTTTCCAACATTGAATGTAGTCGCCTTCATCACTAGGTCTCCAATTCCGAATGGGTTTGAGCGTGCAGACACTTGGACCTTGGCCTTGTTGTCTTTGACCAAGACAGCTTCTATGCTCCCCGATAAAACGTTTGAAAGGGCGGCTTCCCATTCACATCTCCTAGCCGGGGTTGGTTTTCGGTTGGAGCCAGTCCCAGGGACTTGTCGAGAATGAGGGGCGGTAGTTTGCAAGGAGGGTTGTGTGATGAGACTTACTTGAGACCGGAACCTTTCAGTGTATGCCGACAGGCTCTCTCCGGAAAATTGTGTTACATCGGAAAGTTGTCGATGCGGCAGCAAACGGTCATCGGGGGTCCGAAGGCGTGTTGGAGATTCTCTCGAGTGCGGCACCGTAGAGGACAGACCTCCAGTATGGCTTTGTTGTCCTGCATCCAAGAGCTTCCTAGGATCATGTCGTAGTTGGGATGATCTTTGACTACATAGAACTTTGCTCGTGTTGAGGCGTCTCCCAATTTGACTTCGAGGTCGATGTATCCATACGCGTCTCTAAGCTCTCCTCCCGAATCTTTGACCACAGTTGGGTGACGAGTAGCCTCTTGCTTCGAAATCTTTGCCGCTCTCAAGGTCTTGACAGTAATGATGTTAAATTCGGAAGCCGTATCGATCAGCGCGTTATCAAACTCAACGCCTCTCAAACGAGTGACGGTTAGGAGTCCCCAGTTCCCTTTGCTCGCATCTTTCAGGAAAGACTGAGGTTCTTGGACCGGTTCGGATACTGCGCCGCACGACACAACGTGGTTGAGGGCCGCAAATATGTCTTGACGCTGCCCCTGGAGAAATATAAGATTTCACACATGTGCTCCATCATAGATTGCACGGTCTTGCGAGACGAGTCCCCGAAATCATGCGGTTCCCGATAGGTAGAGGATCCCTATGAACACCTTCGTTTCCAAGCTGGAGTTCCCGGTCTCTACCTTTTCCCCGAATATTTGTTTCAACCTTGTTGCAATCTTTGGTTGGATGATGGACGAACTTTATGGTAGCAACAAAGATCTCGGGATCCGCTATTTCTTCCTCGGTCGGAGGACGCCGATAGGGGGTAGTTTACGGCATCATCTTGGATCCACGCTTCCAAGAGCTCTATCACTTCATTCATGGGAAAAGGAAAACCCGTGTCTTTGGCGTTTTGTGCAGGGAGTTTTGTCTGTTTCCTTTTCGAGACGAAGTCTTGTGTGCCGAGGATGTTCGCTTGGTTTGTTGTTCCGTTATCGAAGCTTTCCTCTTTTCTCCTCCGCTTACCACACTCACGAAGGGCCAGTGTTGTATTGTTTGTTTGTGAGACGCCCGCTTCCTCGACTTTCACGCAAATCTTCACTTCGAACAACTCGGGTTCTTTCTAGTAATGTTTGGTGCAGTTGTTCTTCGAACGTTTTGCAGCTTCGTGGAGTTCGAGAGAATGTTTGAAAGCCCGATTCTCTAACAGAGCGCGGTATATGGGTATCATCCCATTGATGCATGATTCCACCAATTGCCGTTCGGGTAACATTCGGGTCGTGACAGTCCGGTGCTTGGGTTCTCGAATCTTTTAACGAAGTCGTTGGGATGTTCATTGTTCCGCTGGAGAATTCTTCCTGTGTCCGAAAACGTGATTTGTTCGATACGAAGAAATACTTCCTGTAGAAAGCACTCACCATCTCGCTCCAATTGGATATGCTTTGTTAGGCGCAATGTTGTTGTACTGCAGTGTATGCCCTCCCGTGAGTGATTTTGAGAATTCTTTTAGGCGTAAAACATGATTGTATTCATGTTCCCCAAGGCTTCCAAGAATCGAGAAATGTGTTCACGAGCATTACCGACTGCGTCGTAGGGAGAACTGGGAGAGGTGTAACCTCTTGGTAGAGGAATTCGTTGCACATCTTGAGGGTACGGCGAGTGATGTTGGTGTATGTCCGTTCGGTCCCCTTTTCCTCGATTTTGGAGAAGTCGCTCTAGATCTTCACGCGTAATGAAGTTGGAAGACTGGCCTCTCCCCTTGGCGCTCAGGAGCAACACGAGTTTCTTCATTCATGTGAGTCTGAGTGGAAACACCTGCTCCGGGTGTATTGAATGCATCTCTCGCCGACTCCAAGGGTTGCCGTGAATCTTGCGGTAATCGTTCAGTCAAAGTTTTAAGGAAAGTGAGTACCTCTTTCTGAGTTGCGGCCATATCTGTTTGAGTTTTAGCAAGAATTTCCTGTTTCTCCATCAAGTCTGCAATGGTACTAGACGGCGGCCTTCCTCTTGTGTCTCCGGCTCCTCGTCCTGGTGGAGGAGTGAAAGTTGTTGCTCTGTAACCACCGGAGGCGTTACGCTCGAAGAGATGCCGGGATTTGCGGTGCTCCGGCTCGGTGATGGGAGGAGTTATTCCTACTGGGATATTTGCTGCTACACTGGTGGTGCTGGTGGTAGAAGTGACGGCTCCACGAGATGTGTTGACCACGGTAGCTCCACTGACAGGTACTTCAACACCAGGATTGTTATCCACAACGGCTCCATCAGAATTGATTGCTGACCCAGACCTTAATTCCACCATAATGATTTTTTGATTGAATCGATTCTAAGATCTGCCCTTTTGAGATTGATGAAATTGAATTGAATTTTGAAGAAATTGACTTTACAACCGAGAGATTAATCTCCCACTGTGGTCGCCAATTGTTGATGGGTGAAAACTACTCCTGCAGAATTTGGTAATTTGGGGTGTGGATGCGGAATGAATCTAAACCTTCAACAAATGCACTTTGCGGTGAGTGCTTGTAGATTCGAGAGATCAATACAGTGCAAGTCCGGCCTAAACCAAGAAATGGCCGTTCCGGACTTGTTTCGGTCACAAAGTGAAGGAGATGGGGTTGATCTTAGGGAGGGAAGCGAAGAAGGTGTTGAGATTGTGAAGGTGTTGGCTTGCTTATGACTTGTAATGTAAAGATGAGCAAGCTTACGGTTGATGCAAGCAGGAGCTCGAGTGTTTGAATACGGTTTGTATTAACACTTGGTTTTACGTCGCCTGAACTTGTGTTGTTCTCCGTTATTCCCTTCTTGTTGGAAATAGGGCGGAGACCCTATTTTATACAAGTCATTGAGCCTCATTCACGTTTCTCGTGGGAAGTGGAGGTAGTGGAATGATGGAGTAGTGGAGTTGTGTTTCGGTAACACACGACCAGTCTTGCCCACTTTTCCATTCATCTCTAACCGTCCATGACCTCCTAACACGTTCTTGTGATGGCGCGTTGCACGCCGCACGCTGTAAACCGCCGCACCAATACCCCAGTAAGTATCCCCAGTTTGTGACATGATTGATGTCTCGGAATGTGGATCGTGGATCCACGGAAGATAGCATGTAATCTTTGAATTGAATAACTGCGTTATTCGAAAGTCGATACTTGTGGAGTATCGTGTGTATTTTATGTGTCTTGCATTACGGTGTGGTAAAGTGATGGGTAATGACTCCTCACTAACCCAAAACTCCCCGACCAGGTTGTATAACCAAGTCGGTGAAGTCGGACGGACGAGATGATGTTTGAGACACTCATCTGCGACCGTTGATGAAATCGGGGTTTTTAAAGAGGTGCGCAAGCATCACTCTTCAGCTTGGTCGAAACCAAGCATGGGAAGGATTTTGTGGAGGACCGACCATACATGCGTGTTGACGGCATGATGGTGTACACGTCCATGTCTCACCGTCTCATGGAGATGCAATCTAGGCCACTCAATTTGACCGTCAAAGAGGAGTGGTTGAGATCGGTTTGCGGCAGAAATCCCTTGCCGCAAAGGAGTTGGAAACCGCATGACATCCCAAGTTTGGGCGTGCGTTCCAAGACGACCCATCTTGGTCGGTCTTGGTCGATCATACCAGCGTGTAGGTGGTAGGCTAGTGTTCACACCTATACCTGATTATCCCATGAAAACGTGATCTAAGCCACTCAAATCATCCTAAGGTGAAGTTGAGCGGTCGAGATCGATTTAGGATTTGGGAGATGTAACCGCGTGAGTTTGGTCGGGCGTTTTGGATTAGCCGTGCATGGTATGCCTTGGCCGACCGCAAGAGGAGGTAGATGGGCCCACGGTGGTCATCTTTGGTATTACACGACTCGATTTGATCTCGTGACCCTCCATTCGTGCCGGAGAAGATGGACGCGCGTGATGGCTCGAACCCTAATTTTGGCTTTCAAAGCCGCGCGACCATGCCATTTCGGGTGGACGATTGTGTTGTAACCAATCATGGTTGGTTTTGACCGACCGGACATGTATGCAAAGCGGTCACATGGTGATTGTGTCGACATGCTCCGGGCCCTTTGAGTTCTGCATCTACACCCTCCATCTATACCGTGGAAGATGGATGGTTGAGACCGATTTTGCGGCACATGTAATATCCGCAAACCCTAATTTAGGGTTTTCCGCCCATAATGCTTGGTATGGACGGTTTCTTGGCAAGCAAAGGCCAATGGTCGACCATGCGGGGTCGGGCCGTGTGTATTCCATACCCGCTTGGGGGTGATGGAATTAATCAGTGGTCATCCAATCATGCTTGTGGAGTTGGATGATCTGCGATCGAATCATATCCGGAGACCGATACGGTCAAGTCCGGATGCTCAATCGAAGCTAGTATAACACACCGAGAGGGGCTCAATCGGGCTAGTATAACACACCGAGAGGGCTCGGGCTAGTATAACACACCGAGAATCACCTGTACGGGTATTTCGTACATGGTTTCATTATAGTGCTTGGAGGTTCGTGTTACTCGAGTAACACTCGGTCGTCATGCCACAATCGATAATGGGTACAGGAAATACAAGGCCGATATGAAATTCACGGGAAGGGATTGTTGCTTTGCATGCTCCAACCTCGGAGGAATTTCATGTATTCACGAGAATGGGATTGTTGCTACATGCTCCATTCTTGGTGAATTAAGTGAGGAGTATCCGTCACTTATAAATGGCTTTATCTTTTACAAGATGTCAGCGCATGATTTTTTTTCAGGTTACTTACAAATTTAACCTTAAACGAAAATCCACCATCAACAACTAGACACCGTGCACTTGCGGTTATAACAAGTAGGCATAAAATCTAGACCCATTCCCCAGCCTACCACTACTTGTGCTGCTAAGTAAACCCAAGGAAGACAAAAGAGCAGAACAATACAACCATTGTGGTTAAAAACCGGTTGGTCACTCTCAATTCCTTTTACACTTTATATCTGCATGAATGATCTGTGAATCTGTGAACCATACCAAGCATATTGTATTGCCCTGTCACATGTGATGTTGTGATTAGCCTGTGAATGAGCTGTGAATGAGCTGTAACTGAACCTTGATATCTGCTGTGATTTTGAACCTTGTAGTGCCCTGTGAACAACCAGCTCTTAATTCACATAAACATGATGTTGTGCTATGTATGCTCACTGAACTAGGATATCTGCATTCGCATAATCCTGTGCTCAACTCCAGCCCCTGAAGCTGTGAGCTTGAGCAAAAACTGGATAGCCAAGTTAGATACAAAGCCAAGCTAAAGTGCCCTGTGCCTTGTGCAACCCTGTTGAGCCAAGTTGTTGCCCGACCTCTTCCATACTATAACTCAGTCAACTAAAGCCATCTACACCCTAGTGTGAGCAGTTGAGCCAAGTATTTACCAAATAGACCTTGCCAAACCAATCTGACTCACACTTTTGGGCATAACCCTGTTGACACTTGCATCTGAATAGTGTGCTGACTTGCTGCTCTACCTTGGCAAATTGCCATGAGAGATTAGCTCTGAAAAGTATGTTGTGCAACCTAGGATTCTACAAGGCTTGTGCTCAACTCCAGCCCCTGAAGCTGTGAGCTTGAGCAGCAACCCAGATAACCCAGATATCTGCAAACTCCAGTTGAAGTCAACTGAGATAGTTGATATCAACTGGGCTGGTTGCCATCTGCTTTTCAGTTTGGTTGCATAAACTTGTCACTGACCCGCTTGAGCCATTTATACTCTTGTGTGGGCTGTTGAGCTAAGTTGTTACCATCTACTTTACATCTTGGTACATAAACCAGTGAAAATTGTGCTTGCCAAACCCCTTGCATGCTCATTCCCATGTGCAAACTGGTGTAATTACTCATTGTGAATAATCCTTGAATTTTGAGCTCAACTGGCCTTGCTGAGCATTCTGTAGAGTGCAGGCATTGTGTATTTGCTGATTAAGCTGCATCTGTGAAGTTTCCTACTTACATTGAGCTAATCTGTTAACCTACATGATGTTGCGAATGAGAAACCATGTTAATGTATGAAGACCTATGCACTCTGTGTCATGTCTGAGTAGCTTGCTGATCTGTGCATCATATCATTTGTGCATCTGCCCTGCATCTTCGCACATGGTTTGTGAAATTTGAGTCGCATGCTGACCCATTGAATCTAGTTGCTCTGCCTTTGCTAATTGCCATGAGTGCTTGACTCTGTATACACAAATTCTAGGGCTAGCCTTTCAAATACCTTGAGAATTGTCAACCTGTATTGCCTGAGACCAAGGGTCATCATTTTTCTTTATCAGCACTAGTTCTCCGAGTGTGCGGTTTGTGTCTTGGCTGACCAAAGACCGCATCCTTGCATTTATGTGCAAAGTCACAGTCCTGTGACCTGTGAGTAGGCATTGGTTGATTGAAATTGTTATTTGTTGTGCCGCACTTGAATGACCATGAACCCCTGTATCTGTCTGTCTACTCTACGAAGCATCATCTCGTGCACACAACTTTGTGTTGTGCAAGCTAGCCAATCCGCGCTTGAGCTGTCAGCATTCACGCAATCTGTGCTTGGCCTGACCAGTGCATAAGCTGCACTGCACTTAGACCTGTGCATAAACCCTGCAGCCAACCCGGGCTCTGCTTCTGCCAACTGCTGGGCTGAAGCAAATAAACAGAAAGCCCAACAACTGTGCTGTGCCTTGCAGCAAAAAAAAACACTCCTGTGTGCTTGAATTGGTATGTCACTTGTGTGAGTGTGCTTAAAACTGTGCTGTGCTGTTCACATAAGTTTTGCATTTGTTCTCTGCATGAAACTGAAGCCCACAATAAACCAAATCCCACATAAACCAAAGCCCACATAAACCAAAACCCACATAAACCAAACTGAAGCCCACATAACTGGGCCGTACAACAACTGGGATTTGCATCACTTGGGCTTACCTTCCCTGTTTTAAAACATCATTGGTTATACATGCTTGATGTGTGCTAAGCTTTGCTTCTTTTTGAGTTCACATTGAGTTGCTAGACCATGTCAGGATTTTGGTCTGCAACTGGGGATGAAAACAAATCCATCAGAGAGCTTGCTTACGGGCATGCTCCACAATATGAACTCCCCACAGACCATAGTGATTTTAGGGAATATTATGCACCTTCTCATGGCCCCGACCTTGAATATTCATACCCTAATCATTATGAGCACATGTATCATCAACCACAATGGGGAGATGAACAATTCTATACTCCCCCAACTCCTTGTATGCAATCACTAATGGAAGAGCTCATAGAGCAAAACAATGATATACTTGGATGGAAAATGCATGATCATCCCTTCTCTAGTGAACCATGTGCACAACCATGTAATGATCCTTCATATGAAACATGCATACCCACTAGTGAAGACTCCCCTTTACTTGAACATCTCACTATGATTCTTCAAATGAACCTGATTGAGGTACAAAATAAAGATTGGAAAGAAGTTTATGATAGGATGTTTGTTATTCCTGATAATTTTGAAAATAGTGTTTCTATTCCTACTCATGCAACTGACACTGAACATGAACCTAATCTAGAGGTAAATGAGTACACTAGAAATGCTACAATTTTGAATAGGGAAATGCATTTTTGTTATGAGGATGATGATGATGATGAATATGATATGTTAGAAGAGCATGTGCGTGCTGAAAATATGATGGAATCTTTGGGTTCAGAGACGTTAAGCGTCTCTTCTGTGAACCCTATGAATGATACTTCTTCTAACATTCATACATGCGATGTTGACTCTGAGTTTGGGTTTGTGAAATTCTTCAGTGACAGTGAGCATGCTACACAACTTGTTTGTGACTTAAGAAAGGATGAATCTTCTGTTGACACTAATGTTCTTTTGGATCATGATATTATTTTTGTGTCTGATTCCCTGCCCATGTCACAATATGTTGCCTCCTCTGATGATTATGACATGGAGATTGATGAATTGTTCTATGCAAGTGAGCATGATTTACCTTTGTCTGACTTTAGGAAAGTGTGTGATGGTGCAAATGATCTTATACATGAAAACAATTTAGATGTACCTAATCTCTCTCCTAAGGCACAGATTGAAACTCCTCCACCAAACCTAGGTGTAGTTTGTAACAAAATTGCAAAACCAACTTTCTGAAAATGCCCAATTTAGGCCTGGAGCTTTGTGCTTCCCAAGTCCTCTTGGACTATTTTTCATCAAAGTATAACACCTTTAAGGAGCCACAGTTGGAATATGTATATCTGCCTGTTCTTAGCAAAACTCATTTTGAGTTAGACCTTGTGCATGATGTACCTTTAAAATTGCAAGATTTTGTGCTCAAGACCACATCTGTTGACAAGTTTAGGTTTGGGGGTAACTTGTTCACGTATGCAACCTTACTTGCGCTCTCATGTTATATTTGTGTAAGACTGTTGATGTTTCTGCATACCGTCTTTTGGGTTGATCCTCAACTCTTTAGATTGTTGGTGTATGGTGAATTTTCATTGTATATAATCCAGTAGGACTTGTTAAATTTTCTTTCTTGAATCGGTTGAGTCTTCTTGTACATATATTGTGCTAATCCGATATGATCTCCACTGAGAATGTTGGATTCTAGCCTTGACAAATGAAGCTCTAACCTTGCTCCCGCCGACATCCGGTAATCTCTTCCCTTTTCTCTTATCAGCATAGTTCTCATGGTATGTGACTGTTTAAAATTTTATCATCTGTTGACACATTGAGGACAATGTTTGATTTAGGTTTGGGGGTGCATTTGCATTTGCATATAGAGTTTTTAGTCTTTTATTTTAAAAAAAAAAAAAAAAAAAAAACTCTTTGCAAATAAAAACCTCCAACTTTTAGAGATTTTAGAGTCACAACACAATCGGGTTTCTTAGTTGATTAGAGCGTTAAAGTTGGATTTAACCATACCGGAGGGCGAATTAGGTGTTGTTTAGATATTCGGTAGTAGAATTGTGATCACCCATAGTGGAGACTACCCATTTTACATCAAGTCGGCACCAACCTTCAATTTTTGCAACTTTCTAGAAAAGTCATTAGAGTGTGTGTCACCGTACGTCAATTCCGGTAGGAATGGTGAGCTACCCAACTTCGTACCACTTTCAAGACTACTTTTGATCTCTTGAGTGCTAATTTTTTTCAATCATGAGGGTGACGTCTAAAGATGAAAACTTCTTCTAAATACCGATTTGTAGTTAGCATCACTCTCTCCCTCTCAACAACATCAACAGATTCATAGAAACACATCATCGTCAGCAAGCGGAGCAACATCAGAATATTTGAAGAAAAGTTGATATAGTCCAAGGTTACATACAACAAAAGAAAATAGGATGAGAATTAATGAAGTTTGTGAAAAGTTGAGTTTTATTGTTTTATTGTAAGTTAAAAAAAAACAAAAAAAAAAAAAAAAAAAAAATGTTGTATTATTATTTTCATTTCATGTACTTTAAAAAAAAAATGTGTCAAGTTTTTGTTCAGAAGTTCATCATCAACATTTGAAGACCGAAGATTGAAGACGTTTCTATGAATGCTGAGAGAGTGATATTAATTGCCGATCGGGTGAGAAGGTAAGTGAGTACTCCCATCCTTGCTAATGGTTGATTTCCTTTCTTAGAGATCATCGAGAAAAAGATTCTTTTTGTCCACACTTCGTGGAGTCTCCAAATTATTTCGGAAGGTTATCCTTCTTACCTACAACGTGTGCGGATTTCTCTCTTTATTCCCGCTCGCACACATGAGAGACTAAAAAGCGATCTTTTTGAGTGCAATTATCATAAAACCCTATTAGTGAGGCAGAAGTCGAGGCTTATGATCACAATCGAATCCGAATTCTTTCATATGGTATGGTTACTTCTCGCTCAAAGACTTAAGGATGAGAATGCGTTCTTTGGTAGTTCTAACTTCATGTTACTAGCATGCGAAACTCTATGTCCTCATAGCTCCTTGGATGCTTGAGACTCTTTTACACTCTAAAGTTGGAGAAGGTTTTGTGGGTACACCTCGGTAAACCCTCACGAGACTACAACTCGTCCACTAGGGACACCTAGGGGTTTAAAGGCTTAGTGCATATGCTAAATGCATTCGAGAGACCAGCGACGGTGGTATAGTTAGGATTTCCTAATTTCTGTTTCACTTGAGGACAAGTAAAATTCGGTTTGGGGGTATTTGATGAGTGCCAAATATTGCATATTTCTACATCTATTTATTGGCATTTAACTCATCTTTTGTACTCAAAAATCAGATATTATCCCATTCTGTATTTTCTTTGTTTTCAAGAATAAATATTTGTATTAATTAATTTTGTGTTTTTAGGTAATAAATAAAGCTCGGAGAAATTGAGGAGCCAAAAGAGCGAAGAAGTGGAGTCGAGCGGCTATGGAGCAGAAAGCCAAAGCCCACGCGCACATCAGTTGCAACCCAACAAGGAGCAACCCATCTACAAGACATGGGCTTGAGAACCCGAATCCATGCCCCATTCATCCTGCGCCGTTGAGATTTCTTCTCCTAGATCCGACGCTCGCTCCATCATTCTCATCAAAGATTGCTGCACCCGCTCAACAACAAAACCACCTATACCCTAACCATCGACCAAAACCTAACCCATTTCTCATTTCATTTCTCTGTCTTCTCCCTCGACCCCGACAGATGCAGAGACCAGAGCTCCACCTCCTTTACCCGACCAAACCTGCAAAGCCACCTTCCTCAGCCACCTTCCACAGCCACCAACAGCAACAGCCGCATCAGCAGCCGGTGTACCAATCCCTACTGTCTCTCTATCTCCTCCGTAGCTCCTCCCTAGAAGCTAAGATCGAGATAGGAAGAATTAGGGTTAGGGTTTCACAGATGAGAGGGAACATCAAATAGAGGAGATTTCAGAGCCGCATGAGCAGAGGAGACAACTGATTCGGTTTTGGGTGAGAGTGTATTGATTTAATTTCCAATTTAAAATGAATTAGGGTTTGAGTTTGCTTGTATAAATAGAAAGGGGTAGTGTGTTGTTTGGGTCATGCCTGGGCTAGCCAGAGCACCATTTTAGCTTAATTTGTAGTTTAATTGTCTTAATTATGTTCTAAGTTTCTTAACTAGGGTGTTGTTGAAACCCCTGATAATATGCTAAGTAATTCATCTTCATGTTGTGTTCTTGTCATGCTTCATTGTTTTAGAAATACTTTGAATTAGCTAATTGAGCACATGAATCTGTGATAGAGTGTACTCTTAAGAAGACACTCTATACTAGGGGGAGTGTGTGAGATTAGCCAATACTTTATCCATGGTATTCTTCCCGGAATGAATCAAGAGTATAGTTTGACTAGGAATTTCCTTAGCATAGGATCGTGTGGTGGATTCACTGCCCTAGTGCTCTCAATAACTTGTTTACAATCCATTTAGTTGCTTTAGTTTAGAGTCACAATTCCAACACCTCAGTCGTATCGACACTCAAACCTTATTTGTGTTACAGTTCTCTAGAAACTCAGTTTAGTAAGCTTTATATCAACATACAACACCACAAGTCTCTGTGGGATCGACCCGTATTTGCCCAGTTCTGCATTGTAGACACCGTGCACTTGCGGTTTAACAAGTAGGCATAAAAACAGACCACTTTCCAAGCCTACCAATGAATTCAATGTTCTAAGCGTGAAGCTTTATTATTAATACAAACCTATTGAGAGTTTTTATCATCATCGTTTGTCTTCACTATATCTAGGGTTTATGATTGATTTATTAGATTGTTTGGAGTGCACGCTAGATTAATCTATTGATCATTCTATTACTAGTAAAGGGTTAGGATATCCGTGTAATTATTGAATAACCCATACACAAGTAGAGAAATGAGACCTCTCGGAGGGATTCTGTGGAGCAATCGTGTGTAAAGACAACACTAGTAAGTGGACCTTGCGCTAAGAGTATAACTGCTAGGATCAACCTAAGTTCACATAACTTAAAGCTTCCGCTGGGTTACACCTTGAGTGCGCTACTACTTGGTGGTTCAATTGGATAGAACGTGATATGCGAGCGCTTCGGTATCAAGTTACACAAGGAGATTTGGGGATAACACTCGCTCTAGATGTTATTCTACGGTTGGTGATGAATGGTTCTTACGAACAATAGATAAGTATTCTAATCCTGTTAACGCTTGGTAACGGCGAAGGATTCCTTAATCATCCTTTTCTTCTTTATTGTCTTTTGATTTATCGCACAACCAAACCCCCTTTGTTATTTACTTTATTTTGCTTATCAAATAACTTATCAATTACACAGCTCTTTGTGGGAACGATCTCTTACTACCGCTATGTTACCAGTTAATTAGTGGGAAATATCTTATTAATTTTTTGAGCATACGACAACCCATACATCGGACAGTTACCCACATAGATTAAATAAAGTAGAATACTTACTGAGATGATTCATTTGGACACGTGATTTTTTTGAAGTAATTATTTCCACTAAATCTTGATAGAGGAAGAGACACTAAATCTTGCATCTTATTTTTGTGTGCCAGCGATCTCATTCCGTTATGATTTCCAGCGCCATCGTAATGTATGTAAAAGATGCATATTTCGTGTCCTGGAGTAGAGACTTCGTATACGTACCTACACATATTTATGGTATGATGATTCGTCTAGCTGATCACTAATCCTGATCAATTAAGGTACTCTTACAGGTGATTATCTCAATTCGAACTGGTATATGGGGATTATGGTTATCTTTTTTGTTAGTCAGATTGTCAGTCCAGAAAGTACCAAGAGAGAGAATCACTGAAAAGTACTCCCTCAGTTCCTAAAAAAGAGGTACTTTCCCTTTTAATTTTTGTATCTAAAAAAGAGGAGTCCATCTATGTGCACCCCCACTTAACCAGGGGTGTACATTCCTCCCCTCATTATTGGTTATGACTAACCATGGATAAACATGGTCCACACCACATGTGAATTGGAGTATATTTTTTTTTGGAAACATAATTAAATTGAATAATTCTCTTTTATCTTATGGACCTGCAGAAAAACATTGTTCAGTTTTTCATTGACTTGCGATTGATTTCTCGGTTGTCTCCGTCTTCTCTCGTTTATCCATCACCCCTTCTTCTTCTAAGCCGTTTCACAAAACCCTAAATCCAAATCATCTGAATATCTCTCTATCAAGGATAAGAAAAACCAATTTAGTCTTAGATTTTTGGAGAATAGGTATTCTCGTGATGAAAAGAACTGATGAATCTTGGGGTAAATATTTATCATAAATTGGTGGAGAATCTGATAATCGATTTATTAGATCGAAGAAGATAGTAACAGAAGCAGTTCGATGAAACGGGAGATGAACACATAAAAGTGTATTTTAATCGAGAACAACAATAAGCAATCAAAAACAACTAAAAGATTGTCCCAACTGTACTGCCAATTCGATCTCAACCACCACGAAATCTCAACTTAAAAATAAAACAAAAAAAATTCATTCACCAGAAATTGATTTCCCAAAATCCTAATTAGTAAAAAAGTTTTGTGCACCACTGATTTGAATCACTACAACGGTATAACCAGAGAAGCAGATCTGGCAACGAAGAAAAAAATGGAACTATAATCAGCTATAAGAACTTGGAAGAATTAAGAAGAAATAGATGAATTTTGTCTCTGTTGTGAACTTGTGATGATTGCAAAATATAGAAGAGAGATAGATTTTACAGAAATCCTTTTTCTCCTATATGGCGGACCCTGTGTACAAAGTACTAGTAACTAAGGTTAGTCATAACCAATATAGTGAGGGGAGGAATGTGCCCCCTGATTAAGTTGGGTGCATATAGATGGACTCAAAAAAAGGTACTTTAATTTATAATAGGATGAACTTCCAAAGCTACCCTTCCCCTGACTAATGATAATTAGTGGCAATTATGGTAATTAAACACTTTGTTGAAGGTAGTTTTAGAAATAAATTAAAAAAGCTACTCTCTCACATGCTTCCTTACAAATTGTGCAAATAGGAAAAGTACCTATTTTTTAGGAACGGGGGGAGTATTTCTCATTGATTAGTAAAAGTTGTGTAAATTGTACCTGGTTTACAAGCATAGCCTTTCTGGCAATTCATATTAGCGTAGCTATCAAGCAAGAAGCATGTCTAATTGGAAACTGCTTTAATCTAGCTGGAGATGGCGTCATTATACACTCCAATACTACTTCCTTCTCGAATGATCTCCTCGACTTGGTTAGTACTCCTTGTCGTGAGGCCCTTACTCCAGGTCATAGGCTCTCAGTCCTGATTTCTAGTTGTGTCTTCGGTCACTATCTTCGTTGTGGACTCCAGAACTCAGACCGTGCACGTGGTTTGGTCTTCGTCTTCAAGTCGTGATTATGAGAGTATGACGTCCTCTAAGTCTTGCACGTACTAAAGACTCTTCTTCCCGACCTTGACCTAGGTTCTCTCAGCACTCTAGCTCGTAGGACCTGTACAACTATCAGTATTGGGTAAATGTTATATTTTTTCATCCACATATGTCAGGTAGGATCTGATGGCCTTTACTTTTGGATAGGAAACGTAGCATCGGTCCCAAGAAAGATCTTTTGTATAGGATTCTGTTGCGTAGTTGATACTTTCCGCTTTTAAT
Organism: Papaver armeniacum; assembly: GCA_023531295.1. Classification (NCBI taxonomy): domain Eukaryota; kingdom Viridiplantae; phylum Streptophyta; class Magnoliopsida; order Ranunculales; family Papaveraceae; genus Papaver; species Papaver armeniacum. Next base: position 278,795 of record JAJJWW010012281.1, on the reverse strand, counting down.
TGTATGTTTCTTGATTCTGTAGCACCAACTCATAGGGTGTCCTTCTCAAGGTACTGGTGTAACGGGATTCGCCAATCTTATTCTTCGTCGGGCTCTTCATTGTTGTCCTTTTCCATCAGTATGTCGTCATTTACGGCATCATCATCGAGATATTCTCCTATGTCGTCCTCGATCGTTAGGATTCTCTTAGGTTGTATGGAAGGTTCATACACACGCTCTATTTTGATCGTTGTCATCTTCTCGTCTTTCATCATTGATGATATGTACGCCAGGGCATCTGCATGGCGGTTGTCCTTTCTGCATAAATGTCTAAACGTGATCTTACTTATTTCTGACGCCAGATTTTGGGGAAATGTCATGTATTCTGATAGATCCTCGTCGTGGGTGTTATATTTGACTTCTATCTTGCGAATGACCAGCTGGGAGTCGCTTGTCAGACGTACATCGGTTATCCCCATTTCAATGATGAGGCGAAGTGCATGGATCACAGCTTCGTACTCTACCACATTGTTGGTGTGTTCTTCAAATTCTAGCCTTAGTGCATCAACCATTCTATCTCCGATGGGAATGGTGATGACAATGCCTATTTTCTCTCCTTCCTTGATCCGTCCACGAAGACCTCCCATCTTCGTGGGTTAGCGGGTGTGAGAATGCTCTTTAGTTTTTCCTTTTCTTCTTCTGCTTCGGGTATACCTTTTACTTCGGCATCATCTATTAACGGCAAATCAGCTAGGAAATCTTCCAATACCCGGGACTTCTGTGCAGTCTGGATTTCATGGATGATGTTGAATTGTTCCAATTGTGCGTTCCGCTTAGCTACTCTCCCGACCTTTACTTTATTTTTGAGCACTGATTCTAATGGACCTTTGTTCGGGATACGAATATAGTGTGTCAGAAAATTTATTCGGATCTTATGATTTGCAAACACAAGTGTCAGGATAAGTTGTTCGATCTTGGTATAGTTCCTCTCTGCTGCATTGAGAGTTTTTCCGATGTAATAGATCAGTTGTTCCTGTTTGGTGTTAGTTCTGACTAGTACAATGGTGACTGCATCTTCGGTTGCAAAAATAGTTAGAGCACTGCTTGGTCTAACTTGATCAAAACTGTAAGTCTTGATTTCTAGTCTACTTATAGCTATGTCTCGGATTAGGATATAATGTGTAGTTGAGCTTTATACTTCACAAAGTTCATCGATTGAAGACGAAGATCTACTAAGGGGACACTACACCAAATTCTGGGATTAGAAACAGAACCAGGCCGTTACAAAAACGGGTTGTAACGGCCCTCGCCTGTTGCAAAAGTGGGTGTTACATTTTTTTTGTAACGGCTTTGTGGCCGTTACTTAATTTTTTTGAGACCCCTCGTAACAGGCTTGAGCCGTTACGAATTTGCCACGTGGTAACAGCTCAGGGCCGTTACGAATTTTTTTTGCAACAGGGACGTTGTAACAGCTCAGGGCCGTTACGAACTTTTTTGTAACAACAAAAAAATTACTGCCGGTCAACCTTGACCTGGTCAAAATTGGTCGGTACTGACCAATTTTGACCTGGTCAAGGCTGACCGGCAGTTCATTTTCTGCCGGAAATAAGCCGGAATTCCAAAAAACTACCTGCATACACCTTTCATTTCATCTTCCACAATCAACAATATTTTCTTCAATCAAATTCATCTCACATTCAATCAATTCTTATCACATTCAAATAGCTTAATACAAAAAAGAACTTAAATTCTTCTAAGTATCAAAAATTTTGTTAAGTATGAAATACTAGGGGGATACTAAGTATCAGTTCATATAAATTCTTATGTTCACAAACTCATCTAACTTAGAAACACATAGAAACTTACAAAACTTGCATCTGCTCTCCAACCTAATGACTGCCTTGTTCTCCAACATTTCGCTCCAAACTTGCAACAGAGCATCAATTCAATTAACTCCGCAAACACAAAAATATCTATTTAGATGTCGGAAGTATGCACAACAAAACTAGAGGGGAGAAATTATGAGGTTACTCGCTGCCGGGTAGTAAGAGAGGTGGAGCAGGCAACTTACGACATCAAAGACCAGCAGCCCACAACTTACATGAATTCTTTAGTTCCGGACCTTGCAATGGTACCATGGTTGTTCACCAAATCAAAACAACCAATAGTAAACACCAAATTATCAATTTGACTATTTTAGGTTAAGCCAACGAAAAGAACATGATATATATAGTTGCGGTTAGAAGTACTAACCCGACTTGAACATGATATATATGTGTACCTTGGATACTAAAACACTCAATTTGTTGTGCATTCAATATATGCCTCTCGAGTGGTTTGCGCAAGTCAAATTCGTTGTAGTAATCGGATGCATCCGAACAAACACAACTCATTAGGCACTCAAAAGAAACATAAACCTTAGTCCCCTTACGTGCACCACAAACTGTCCATGCCTTAACACTCAATTAACCAAAAAACAACTTACTTGTATCGAAATTTTGTTGATTCTTCCCACCAGCGCAATACCTCGCAAGTATAAACCGAGTGTCAAAGCCATAAATTTAAACTTAATAGTTGAAGTATAATAACCAAGTGAAGTACTTACCGGGATTGATATTTACTCGATCACTACTACTGCTTCAATGACCTTGTGTGAAGTCCCTGTGCATTTACATATAACATAACAAAAACCACCTACATATATATCAAAAAAAATGATGAACTGAAAGAAAATATCCATTCATAAGCCGGTTTGTGTTCACATATATAGAAAAAGTTACATTGGACCAAAAAAGTTGCTTTGTAAAGCTCTTTTTATGCACAGCTGCATAAGAGTATGCGCATCGGTTAGCATACGTACAAAAGTGTGAACTGCCAAAAAAATCAAAAAAAGATCCTAGGAGTATGCGCATCAGTTAGCATACGTACAAAAGTTTGAATTGCGCAAGTATAACAAAAAGATCTGTATAAGTCAAGGCAGATATTAGGCGATGCTCAAAAAGGCTGAGATCGATTAGCTCAAAAAGAAAGGGACTGTGTGTCTTTGCTTGAGAGGCACATCTTTGGATGAAGCACATATCCTCCGATTCCGACATCTCTGAAGGTTGCTTTGCATACTTGTTAGCTTTCGCAGATGATTGCATCTCGGCATGAGAATATCATCGATACATACCTTGGCAAGATGTATAGGTATAAGATCTCCGTGAAACCGATCTGCTAAAGCACCCGCACTGAGCTCACCGCTTGCAACTACTTCATTCTCGAAGTTCAAAGAACGAATAAAGCGGTCCACCACGTTCTCTTGATGAAGTCAGTGATGCGGGAATTCCCACAGTGAACTTGTCGCACTGGTGATACATTATTCCCAACAGTGAACTTGTTGCAGCATGTGAACCTGTTTGAGGTGAAGCGAAATATTACATGGAGTATGCGAGGCTACAACTCTTGAGGTCTTTAAGGAACGTTTGAGCCAACCGATACTGGAATTGCAGATTTGATTTCTTCCACTACACCACACAACTTCACAAAGCCATCAATCGTAACACACACCTTGCCACCTATTTCTTCCACCATCCCACCAAGACCACCCTCCTTCGCTTTCGTTCATTTACCTTGTGACGCTACTGGAGCGAAAGATTGATTTGCGTACGAGATATAGGACCAACGAACGAACCCGTCCTCTAGAATCTGCCCCAAAAGCTTTAGTCATTGCACTAGGTTCTTCTACCGGAAGACCTGCATCCTGTTTTTCTTTGATCTCATCTTGGGCCTTCTTGAGCTTCTCCCGTAGTGTCGAGCATAACAACCAAGTAAATTCTAATATCTTAAATATCTAGTACATGTTTTTAAAAGAGTTGAAATAATGAAAAGTAAACCTACTCATAGCGAATGGCACCGCTAGGTAAAATAGAACCACCTTCTTGTGTATGAGCTTTAACCCACACATCCTCAGGAGTTATCACTGCATCAGGATTTGCGGCCTCCTAAATTTACAAATACAATGTAAAATCATATAGTTTTCCATAAGGATGTTGAGGTAAGTTGTGAATATAATTGAGTTACAACTAAGTTGTGAATATAACAAAGTTTGAGGTAAGTTGCGAATATACGTACCAGTTCAGCTCTCACCATAGCATGAGATTTGCGACCACTACAATGTGTGTAGCCATATTGTTGTCTTTTCCTCTTATGCTCGATTCTACTTTGCTTTGCCTTTTCTTCTCTTTCATTTTCGCAAAATTTTATCCAATCCTCTTCTTTGACATTTGGTGGAACATTTAGAATCCTTTCTTCATGAGTAGGGACAGGGTCATAGTAGGCATGGCGTAACTCACTCTTCAATCTCCTCCATGGACCATACCGGCCTTCGTAATATTTTCCTTTGATGTCTCGGGTACATCATATTCAGCTGGAAAGATAGAACAAATTAATGCCTTACTTATTTGCAATAAAGATAACAGAGGTTAAATGACGAGTGAAGAAAAATCATGTCTCAGGTAAGTATTGTACCTTCAGGGGTTTTCCAAATATCATCCTTATACTTTGTATCAACAACATCCCAGCTTTTATATGAAATAGGCACATGTGTACGAGCCAAGGCGCCTCTTCGGTGACCTAATGTTGTTGCGTTCACGGAAACCTGGTTGTCCATATTCATTGACCTCTACCGCTGCCATACCCTGTGAAATTCAAACATCAAAATAGGGAAAACCGAACAGAGCTAAAAGAGAGCATCCACGTTAACAAAAGAAAGCTACCTAACACCTTAAAAAATAAGTGACCAAACAAATAAAACCAAACAATTCACGAAAAGAGAGCTAAAAGCGGCGTCATTGTATATATTATTGGGTAAGGTAAAACATATCGCAACCAAGTTTCATTCAAAATGAATCGAGAATGAGCAGCTTTTTCAAATTCTCATTGTCGATAAGAACCGATCGAAAAGATGTAGGAACTTCAAATTTATCTACCAAGACGTTAACCCCTGTCGTGAGTGCAACACCACGACCATCCCTCTTCGGTAAGATCCTTTGAGTAGAACACTTGAGTAGCTTCGATGCAAGGATAAACGGCTCATCCACCACTCTATTTATGCTTTTCATTTTCGACAAGTTGACCTTTACAACCTTTGAAACCGCATCAACTTTGTAAGCATTCTTATCTCCAACACTAACCCAATCACGAAAAAAAAGTTTCTTCAAATTCCAAATAGTTCAAGTTGATTATATCTTTAATGACGCCGTAATAAGTTATTTCTGCTTCCTCGACCGACTTCGCTTGCGGTCTTGTAACACTTTCATTGACACACCGCTATTCTCGTGATACATTCTTCACCCAGATTCTTGTTTACTAAAAGTAAACCCATTTACTTGGTATTTCTTATATGATTGTGCCTTGAAGAGTGGTCCTTGCACGAGTCTCCATAGTGTTGAATCGTTTCTTTGGCTTTTAATAATCGTTATACATCATGGCAGAGTCGATATCACAACCAAAACCATAACAAGTTGTATTCAAACCACTACTAAAAGCTTTAGGGTAACACACAGACACCTCATCGCGCAACCATAGATGAAAACTCTTTGAGGTCTGACCATTAGACGTGTCACCGTTAACATAAGAATCATACTTCCTAAAGCCAATACCAATTCAAAGACTATCAGATGATGCAAACATAATAATCAGACAGAACTCAATGTTAACTAACAAAAACATGCTACTAAAATTCACTAAGTCACCATCATGCTACATCCCTCTAATTTGTAATATTTTCATTTCTGCTGAGGAGGACTAAACAAAATTCAGACTTGAATAAACATAAAAGAGTTAAGTAAAAGTTACCTTTGCCAGTTATCTATTCCAACATACTTAGATAGGATCCAGTTGCGGCACTATTCAAATTGTGCTCGAGTCAGAGTAATACTCATTCCAGAACTAAGAGGCATCTCATCGGCACCATCATAGTCATCATCCAAAAAAGCCTGCCGAGTATGTTTATGAGTACCACCACCATCATCTGACACGTCCTCCATAAGGTATAAGCTAGCTTCTCGTAGCGCATACCCTCTTGCAATGCACCCCTCAATGTACCTTTTATTGCGCACCAATCCTTTAAAACCTTTCATTAACCTACAAGAAAAGTTAACAGATACGCAAGGATGATTAATAGTTCAATAATAGTAATTCTCAACTTAAAAATTAAACAACAAAGGGGTTGTATTTACCTCTCAAAGGGGTACATCCACCTAAATCTGACCTGACCACCGATTAAAGCTTCATCGGCGGATGAATCATCAGTGGATACTAATAACAAAAAAAGATGGAGGAAAATACTTTTCCATTACGCACATTGCTTCCACCCAGGACTAGCTTTCGCTTGTAGAAGTTCATCTCTGTTGATAACCTTTGCGCACAAAATGTTGAAAAATATACTAATACGGAGAAGAGAAACTCGCAGATCTTTAGGTAATGAAGTCGCAGTATGAACTAGCAATGGAAACAGAGATTGCATCATTACATGGTAATCGTGTGACTTGAAATTCTTCAGCTCTGGTGGACTAATGCTCACGTAGTTGCGAAGATTGGAACAAGCTAGAAGGCACTCTTAAGTTCTTCAAGACTTTGTACAAAAAGATACTTTTTCATCTTTAGTTAAGGCAAACGATCCATCTTCCATTGTTGTTTTACCAATTGCACTATCCTCTTTCACCCATAACCGCTTTTTAATACCCATAGATTCCATATCTTTACGTGCATTTACACCATCTTTTGACTTACTATTACCCATGAGAGTGTTAACAATATGCTCAGTTATGTTCTTTTCTGTATGCATAACATCTGTACAATGACGGACTGCGTTCGATCCCCAATTCGGCAAATCAAGAAGTATGGACCTTCGAGAAAATAGAGAGTTGTCGAAACATCTTCATCGGCACCTGTTGCAAACTATTCGCTTCGCTCCTCTTTTACGTTTCTTTCTTGGTGGTTTACCCTTACCCTGTTTACTTTTCATATCTTTCACAATCTCTTGAACTTGCAATCCTGTTAGTGGCCATGGAGCTTTACCATCTTCTACCCCTCCATTGAAATTTGTTTTGTCAAATCTGTACTTGTGATGGGATGGCAGCCATCTTCGGTGTCCCATATAACATATCTTCTTACTATACGGCAGCCACTCTGAAATCTGTTTCTTCACCACAGGTGGGACACGCATAATACCCATGAGTCACACATCCAAACTAGAGTACCCAATGCCGGGAAAATCATGAATGGCCCATAACAACCTTGCCTTCAAAAGAAAATCGAGTTCGTGAAGTCATAACATGTCGAATGTCATAACACCATCATTCCATAACTCTTTCAACTCCTCTATCAATGGCTGTAAGTAAACATCAATATCTTTACCGGTGCTCTCGGACACGATATCAACAAACATAACATGGAAAATTCGCGCTTCATACACATCGAAGGAGGAAGGTTGTACGGACACGTATCACCGCCAACAATCGTAATTCGAGACCAAAGCATCCATTTGGATTAAAGCCGTCGATTGCTATCCCAAGAGTAACATTCCGTGCTTCCTTAGCAAATTCAGGACAGAAATTATCCGCACACCTCCAAGTCAGAATCCACTTTGGATGACGCATGACATTAACATCTCTCTCGTGCTCTAGAATGCCAAAGCATTGCCTCTCGCTATCCATGGTATACTATAAAGTCTTTTCAGCCTTGCAATTATCGGAAAATGCCTTAAAGTCTTTTTGCGAAACTTGTGTAAGTTTTCTCTCATCATTAAAAACTCTTACGTACCGAGGTTCTTGACATACAGGGACACTTCACCAATGAACTATTATCCTTCCAATAAAGTACACAGTCATTTACACAAGCATCATAAGTCACATAATCCATCCCAAGCTCTTTAATAATCTTCTTGATATCTTGATACTTACATGGCAGGTGTTACCTTCGGAAGCAACTCTTTCATCAATTCTAATATTGCGGTAACACCATTGTCTGAAATTCCATACTGAGTTTTTATGTTGTTCATCATTATCGCAGCGTACATTACTGACTTTCCATTAGGACATGAAGGATATAATGGTTCTCTTGCCTTCTCAGCCGCTGATCTCTTTTTCTGACCACACCTGTTGGTTCCAACATTCTCATCCAACCCTGCTGTAACATTCTCATCAACACCTGCTGTAACATTCTCATCAACACCTACTTGTACATTCTCATCCATCCCTTCCCTAACATTCTCATCCACATCTCGTGGTAATATTCTCATTCAAACCTCTTTGTAACATCATCATTATCTCTACACATTTAGTTGTAATATTATCCTTATGTGTTAATTGTGCTGCTTGTACTGAACTTTCCCCATGATAGCGCCAGAATGTGCACACCTCATGCATACCATGTTTGAGCAAATGCAATGAGATCTCACTCAGTGCAACTAAGCCTTTACCATTCATACAACGACGACAAGGGCATGAAAATAAATGACTCCCACCACCATTATTCTTGGCAAACTCTATGAATGACTTCACACCTTGTCTGTATTCTAAAGACTTACGAGGACACTTCAACCATTTCTTGATCACTTCAGATGACATATTACCCTTCAAAATTGATATTTAAAAGAATCAAATAAAATCACTTAGTCCTAGTGGTAGGGTTGCCAAAGCCCATGAGGTTAGCGACAGTAACATCCTCTCAAAGAGGAGAGAATGAGCTATAAGTAGCTTTTGTAAATCACCACTAGGACGGTTATCATTATGCTCACAGAGTACATAAAACCAGACTCGTTTATACACAACTTAACATACAAAATAAAATAACTTAGTCCTAGTGGTGCAGGGTTGCCGAAGCCCTGCAAGTTAGCGACAGAAACATCCCCTCAAAGAAGAGAGAATGAGCTACAAGTAGCTTTTGCGAATAACCACTAGGACTGTTATCATCATGCTCACAGAGTACATAAAACCAGACTCGTTTATACACAACTTAACATACAAAATAAAATAAATTAGTCCTAGTGGTGCAGGGTTGCCGAAGCCCTGCAAGTTAGCGACAGAAACATCCCCTCAAAGAAGAGAGAATGAGCTACAAGTAGCTTTTGCGAATAAGCACTAGGACTGTTATCATCATGCTCACAGAGTACATAAAACCAGACTCGTTTATACACAACTTAACATACAAAATAAAATAACTTAGTCCTAGTGGTACAGGGTTGTCGAAGCCCTGCAGGTTAGCGACATAAACATCCCCTCAAAGAAGAGAGAATGAGCTACAAGTAGCTTTTGTAAATCACCACTAGGACAGTTATCATCATGCTCACTTAGAATCAGTCAATATCAAAACAAAACTTCATAACTTTAGTTCATTTAAACTTGAAAAACTACCTTAAAATGAAACTAAAGTTCAAATCATGATGAGCATATTTATAGAACATACAAATTGGAATTTAGGTTACTACCTTAACAGATTCTGTAGCCGGTGCTTCTTTTCTGTTTCTCTCTTGCCAAAAGGATCCTCTCCTGGCTCTGCAAAGACCAAGATATAGAACAACATTAGTGAAACTTTTAAAATGTATCGACTTTGAAGCATATGTCACAACAACACACACTAATCAATTACGCTCTGCCATACCCACGCACGCTCGCACGTTGTTACACACTAGCTAGGTCCAAGTCTGTCTAGCTCTCATCAAACCTTCTAAGATTATATAATACTTTATCGGGTAGCACTATGCCTACTCAACTTAGTATGCTTCTAAGGCAAAAAAAACTACACCATGTCTAACAAAGAAATGCATCTTTACACAGACTAGTGGATCAAAAACTAGAAACGATCAAAAACTAGAATAGACAAGTGAAGCTAATGATGTCAATCAAAGCACCAACAGACTTATAAATTAGAACTTATTGAAATTAGATTACAAACTAGAAATTAGGTTACAAAGTAAAAAAAAATAGAAAATTTCGAAATTAACATAAAACCCTAAAATCAGTTCAATGTTTCGAAACTTATACCTTCTAAGTCTTCAGAATTCTTCAATCTTCAAGTCTTCAAACCCTAACAGGAAATTAGAAAAAAAATGGAATTAGATTTATATGAAGAAGATTAACAAAACATAACTCTGACGATTAACACTTACACAGATCGATGAAAAAATGGAAGATAAAGATGAAATGAAGCCATAAAAAACAGATCGATTAAAAAAAATATGAAACCCTAAAAATCAAAAAACTTCTAACGATTAAAACTTACACAGATCTCTGCTAATGGAAAGGTATTGCAAGATTCAAGAGATTTTTGTTATGTTTCTCGGCAGAAGAGACTCGAGAGAGAAAAAAATCGAAGTGATGAAACCCTAGTTTCTTCGCCTGAGACGCAATGGAGCGAGAATAGAATCGAGAGAAATGAAAAATGGAAGTACAGAGAGAAATTGATTATCTTATCCATGGAACTCCCGCATGTGAACGGCACACTCGTGGGAGGAAATATCCTCTCGTGTAATTAATCGTGGGTGGAAATATAAAGCTAGGCGTGTGAGTGGCACGCGCATATACTCAGGGTGTTACGACCTTGGTGTGACCAAGCGTGTGAGTGGCACGCTTATAAAAAAATTTGTAACGGCTTGGCTCATTTTAATTAAAAAAATTTAGTAACGGCTTCTGCTACATTACGAATTTTTTGTAACGGCCATTTGTAACGGAAATTCGTAACGGCTCATAAGCCGTTACGAATGCCCAATGATACTGTTCCGGAATTTGGTGTAGTGGGAGCTTGGAGGAACTTCATCAACAAAAGGTATGTGGAGACTTGAACTCATCGATCACTCAGAAGTTTATTTTATTCTATCTCCTATTGAGACTAAGTCGTATAGATATATAGACTTTTACATTATACACATTTGATATTTCGAGCTGAGTTCAACTCGCTTATATCTTTCTCGAAATATGTTGCTTTAGTTACGTTCATCATTATTCTTGACGAGTTTAGTTGGAAACAATTTATTTGTTGGAAATTAAATAATAAGTCAAAAGATGATCATGTGGAAATTGCCTTGAAATATCTTACATGATTTGTGTGAGACAAGCATTTGATGTCGACTTGGAAAGTTTCGTATTGATCATTCGATCACTTGAAAATTACTTGAAGCTAATAGTTTGTATGAGACAGCTATTGTCGTCTTCTAAGGATGTTTCAATGATTGAAATGGGAGTTTAGAACAAAAACCTTTGTCCGGATACATCACAATATGCGTACCTAATATAATATGCGAACTGTTTTGGTATGATTCAGGTTCGGGAACCTTGTTTGCATACCTAGTATGCGAACGGTTTTAGCTTTTAAAGTCCGGGAACCTTGTTTGCATACCTAGTACGCGAACGGTTCTACCTGAGTTAGGTCTGGGACGGCTGTTTGCATACTCGTTTGCAAACGGCTGGACAAGACCAAAGTCCGGAACCTTTAGTTTACGTACCTGTTTGCAAACTTATTGGTTAAAGTTCTAAAATCGGATAAGTATGTTTTTTCATACTCATGAACAAATACATTCATAAATTAAGGAATGCAATCCGTGGCATAATGTTCATGATTTGATTCTTGTATAAGTACTTTGTACAATTACGAATCAATCCGATTTTGTTTCAATTGCTTCATATATATTTCTATGAGATAGTGAACAATTGAACAACTCTATTTGAAACACAATTAGATTCATTTGATTATCTTTCATGATTGATTGATCATCATTTGATCTAGAAGTGTTAGATGAATGTGGTTAAGACAACAGTGTTCATATGGCTAACTTCGGTTAATTGTTATTGAGCCAACTCAATATACACGTTTAGGTTGCTCTTCGGGAGTATAACACTGGATTATCAATTGGTTCCTGTTCACCTTGATTTATCATAAGACGAAACAAAACTTGATAGGTACTTTTGTGGAAGACAGATTTATCTATCAGAATAGACTTATCTGTGGGAGACAGATTTGTTTATAAGTCTTCGGCTTTGGGTCGTAGCAACTCTTAGTTATGGGTGAGATCAGCTAAGGGAATCAAGTGCGCTGAATCCGGCGTGGTTCTAGAGGCGTAAGGAACACGACTGTACCTTAATCGGTGTGAGACTTGGTTAGGGCTCAACTACATTTCATTCCGAAGTTAACTTGTATTAGGCTAGTGTCTGTGGCGGCTTAATACAGTGTGGTGTTCAAATATGGACTAGGTCCCGCGGTTTATCTGCATTCGCGGTTTCCTCGTTAACAAAATTTATGGTTTTTGTGTTATTTCTTTTCCGCATTATATTTTTATATAATTGAAATATCACAGGTTGTGCGTAGTTCAATCAATTGGTAAATCCGACCTTTGTTTGTTGATATAAATTGATTGACACTTGGACGTTGGTCTTCGGTACCGTCCAAGTATTTCTCATATTAATCAGGCTCATAGATTTCTATCTGTTTGATTTGCTGATTGATTTGAGAAAAAGAGATATAACTATTTGATATCTTTCTTGGTTGAGCTCGCTTTATAAGTTGGTTCTCTCGGAATAATATTGGAGTTAGTTCATACAGATTTCCAAACAAATTATTGGGTGTGGTTGTTGTACCCCCGCTTTTTCAATTGGTATCAGAGCCGGCAAACACGCTAAGACCTCATACGAAGTGTTATCTCTATAAACGTACATAAGTGCTATCTTTTTCAATTGTAGCAATATGACTCTATGGACAGAAGTGCTATCTCTATAAACGTACCGCCAGTCTTCGATGGCTCGAATTACTTATGGTGGAAAATTGCTATGCGTGCCTTTCTTCAAGAGCGTGATTTTCAATCATGGGTTCGTGTTGTTAATGGTTATGATCCTCCAATGGTTACAGTAGACGGTGTAACGGTTCCAAAGGATATTAGTGAGTATGAGCATGTTGAGATTCTTGCTGCAAAGAAAAATTCTGACGGTTTGAATGCTATCATCCATGCCATTACCCCATATCTTTAGCATCATGTGACTACGTACACTCGGTTTAAAGATGCTTGGGATATCTTAGAAATCGTATTTGAAGGGAATACCTATGAGAAATAAACTAGGCTCCAAAACCTAAATTCTGATTGGGAAAACCTTTGTATGGGTGATGAAGATTCATTTGATGAGTTTAATCACAAGGTGTCTGAAATTGTTAATGCATCTTTTGCATTGGGTAAGACTATTCTTGAAAAAGACATTGTGATGAAATTCTCAGATCGTTACCAGCTAGATACGATTCAGAAACATGCCATCGTTGAAGGAAATAACCTTGAAAAACTTTCCAAAAATACTCTTGTTGGGAAGTTAAGATCTTTGATCATGAGCATACATCCAAGTCTGGAAAGGATATTGCTTTCAAAGCACAAAAGAACACTAAATTACTGGAAAAAAGTAAAAGTGTTGGCAACTCTGTGGATGATCCTATTGAGACTGATTCATCGGATGAAGATCTTGACAACTCAGTCTCACTGATCACAAGACAGTTTAGAGATTTTCTTCTGAAGAGAAGTAAACGGTTCATCGGAGATAAACCTAGATCATCAGTTAAACCTCATGATCGTTTTCCTCCTAAAAATAGGGACACTATCGACACTGATGATGAGGATATGCCACAGTGCTTCAAGTGTAAAGGTTTTAGTCATTTTGCTAATGAGTGTCCAAATCGTAGAAAATACAATGGGAACAAAGGTCTTGCTGCAACTCTTGATGAAATGTCTGATCACTATGATTCAAATGAAGATGAAAAATCAAGTGTTGCACTCCTTGTCGAAAATATTAATTTTGATAATTGTAGCAATACGTATATCAATCACTACACCAAAACATCCATTTTGTGGCGCTTATAAACGTTGCGCATAATTTGGGCAACGAAAATAGCCATTGGTAAAACGGCGTTGCGCATTGGTGTACAACGTTTTTTATCCGTTGCACAAATTAATTTGTACAACGTTAACGGTATATTTTTCTTACTTGTGCAATGTATAGTTTAATTTGTGCAACGGTTATTATTTATAGATAACACTTTTGTGGGTCCCATTGTGATTTTCTGTCAACGTTTTATTTATTTGGTGGCAGTTACATCTGTTGCTCATTTCAGGTGATTTGTGCAAGATAATTTTGCCACGTTTATATCCGTTGCAAAATAATTTTCAAGTAAATAAAGAAGTTACAGCCGGCACAAAATTTCGGCAGATTTCTGCTCCTGAATTACAATCAATCAAGAAAAATTATTGATCATCACAGTCCATCAAGAACGATTCATACATCGACAGAGTAGCTAGATAGATGAACTATAAACCAATACAATCATACAATATTAAAAAACTTATGTAAAATCTCAAATGTTATAAACATAAGTTTCTGAATTTGAAACTATGAAAACCCTAACCTTATGTTGTTACATTCTGAGAAGTCTTTTCTGAGTTTGATATCCACGCCATATCCATGTCTAACATATGGAAATTCAGATGTGCGTGGAGAAAGTGAAACTGTTTTACCTGCCATCATCTTTGTCTACATATGGGAATTCAGAATCGTTAAGCTTTGTGCAGGCACATTTCCTTGAATTGATACAAGCTCCTTTGCAGTTTCATCCAAGCAAGGGATGAGTGGGAAATTTCCCGCTTGCAGAAGCTTGGGCCGTGGTGAGATACAATTAGAAGAAGTTAGTGCTTTATTCAGTGTCATACAGAAATAACCATTACACTCCAATAGCCATCCATGGACAAACTGAAATGCAAAGATGGATGCGCATTTGATATTACCTGTAGGTGCAACAGGTGGGTCATCAACCATATTGGTTGCTGGACTGGGACGCTTGCTCATCTTTAATGCTCTTTCGGCCTTCATTAATGATTCCCGGATGCTCATGTCCTTCCCACCAAAGTAAATGTTGGTAAATCATGTTGGAGGGTTAAAATGCACAAAAATAAAGGCACGCGTCTCATTGAGTAGAACTTGTTAATGTGAATATTGTAAATGCTGTAATCCTTTTAAAAAATACTGGATCTCGGAAAGTTATGGGAGCCATTGTCTTCAAGCATATACTTATTCTTAAGGTCTTAAAGTTTGAGCTACGTGATGTGTGAACTGTGAACTCACAGTCTAGATATTGCTTCTATTTACAGGTACAACTTACAAGTGTAATAATTGATAGTCACAAACCTGGGACGATTTTTGGTATGCTTTTTTCAGATCTTGAACAGCTCCGTCTCAATCCTCGGTCAAAAGCTTAGCTTCACCCCTCTGAAAAACATTGTCAGTCGTTAAATAACATACTCTCGTCACTCATGGTAATTTTTGGTTTCCTAAGTAGACTCATGTATTAAACCAATTATGTCAGCTAATACGTTATCGAACCGCAGAAAAGACAGATGCAAGCTTTTCATAACTTTATAAACTTATCCACATTTGGACGAGAAAACCAGATAAAGCATTTTAGATATTCTATACAGGTTATGGCAACTTATAGTGTTTGATCATTACATACGTGGGCTAAAGCTTCAACCAACTCCTCATCAATCTTAAGTGCTTCTGTGCAACTATCCAGAGAGTCTTTGCCACGGCCAAGCTTGATCTGAACTTTACACAAACCAAGATAAAGATGTACATTATGAGCACTGTGATTAGGGTCCATCGCAAGAGCTGCTTTGAAGTCCTCCACTGCTTTACGGAATTTACCCTTACTTTCATTATCTTCTGCCTGCAAGTTTAATATCGGTTTAGATTACATGCTTTCAGCTTAAACTTCACTATGGAAGACACACCGAAAAAATAAGAGCCCTATTTTCAACAATGATTTTGTGTAGAGAAGCTGTCATGGAACTTACACTTTTTGCCTTCTTCAATAGGTTTTTCAGTCCAAAATATGTTTTCTTCAGTTCACTAGGCTCTGGATCTAACCCAAGTTCGACAAAAATAAAAACTTGAGTACTCAAATGTTTTCATGTCTTGAGATCAGAAGACAACCACATGTAGGTATAGAATAAGTCGATAGAATACCTTCACTTGCTTTCATGTTCCTAGTTTGTAGAACAACTACCCTGCACATGGATAGAAAGCATCTTCTAACCATTAGATTGAGTCTAAACTACATCTTAAGGGGAAAAAGTTGAAATTCAGATTGAAAGAAGAGAGTGACAAACCTGCAAGTTGCAACTTATTCTCACCCCATCTCACAAAAGCAGGTAGTGGTAGCTTTTTTAAGAAGTGATGACCGTCTCCTTAAGGGTCATCCCAAATAATTGTTGTTTGGTCATAAGGACTGAGAGGGTGCTCATCACCTCATCGTTTGCTATATTTTCCCTGGCAAGTAAACCTCAGCATTTACACACACTATACTGACCATAAGGATCCAAGATAATACCATAGTGCTACAGTTACCACATTTAACTCAATAACGACAAATATAACCCATTTTTTCTAATCTCGATGCTTGCTCTGGACAGCAGTCAGATGCAATCAAGCACCCAAAATTAAACGACATAAAACTAATCAGTCAAAGACTCAAAGTGACTCATAAACCACCACATAAATAACCCTACCAAGAATAAATAAATAAATAATTACCATATTAAAAGAGAATAAGCTGACCATAGTGTTGCAACAATGATGAATTACTCTTTTTACGATTCAATAAGAAGTTTAATCTAAAATACGTTATCATGACAAATATATGTTTACACTAGCTGCCTAACTCTACATCAGCGAATATATTGTGCCATTAAAGAGTCACCAAAAGTTTCCTGTTTGACAACAAAAAATCATACTCAAATTAGAGTAAGAATTATATAACATCGATGAATTTAGCTAGGGGTATATGCAAGATGGAAGATATGGTACAATGCATTCTCAAACGAACTCCAGCCAAGAAAAGCTAGTGCCTTGTTTATGATCATTCACATCTATTTATTTTCAACATCAGCAACTGAATAATAATCATATAAATACTTTTCCGTTTCATATACTACACTGCCCATCTCTCCTTCATCAGCCATATTTATACCTAATTAAACATCCTCCCAGCATACAAAATTCAGAATCACCATTTACCTCAATCTGACCATCAATAGATCTAAGAGCTCTCAAAATTAAAGATCTAATTCAAGAACTGAGAAGAATATGAGCAAAGATATAGTTTGATACATGTTCAGTGGCAACCCTATTGCTTCTGCACATGTCTTAAGAAATGGAAACATGTCGTTCTTGAGATCTTTATATAGATCATGTTGTTTCCCGCTCTACCTATGACTCAACCATGTCAAAATCCTCCCTAGTTGTATAATACTACAATCTTGTGGCTCCCAAAATTTCTCTTTGTAATGCCAAAGTTCCTACAATCAAACTTTGTTATTTAAAAAGGACATAGAGTATAGCCTAACCATTTCCATTTATTTGTGATCAGTTAACTGTTGAGTTGGATAAATTAGCACCTGCAACCAAACAATAGAGAACTATAACACTGAATAACACTGGAATCTACAAAAACTCAATGCCGAGAAGATAAGCAAACTTGAATAACACTGGAAGTCTGGAACCTAAAACCAAATTAAGAAGATTGCTTCCTCCACCGAATACACCCTAACCTGCTATCTAAACCCAAGTAAATTGTATTTCGAAACCAAATTTAATGAAGAAATCAAAAAGAACACTATAAACAACAAAATAATTAATAAAATATAGGAATTTAACCAATAAAAGAGAAGTTCACTCATGTTATCTGCAAATGAACTTCACTGAATATATAATAGTGAATATATAATAGTTCAAGAGATCAAAATTTCATAAGATTATGAATCATATGAACTTTGAAAAATTGATAAAAGAAGAAAAAGCACCAAAAGTAACAGTCTAATCAACAATGAGAATAAGGTTTAAGGAACTGATGATATGATTATATTGTGTATGAAAGGAAAATCGTCCTGTTACATGCAAAATCGAACCAAAAAAAAACCCAAAAATAAATCAAACCCAGAAATAAAATTAATAAATCAAAAAAGCATTATGAATAGACGATATGATTTTGTTGTGTATGATGGACAAATACTTGAATCTAGTTTACAGAACCTCTTCCAAATGAAGTAAAACCACTACAAACACCTTGGAAAGCATCAGATGACTTCAAAGACTCTACACAGAAACTAAATCTCTACACAAAATAGACCCAAATAAAACATCAGATGACTCAAAAACCAAAAGCATCAGATGACTCAAAAACTAAATAAAACTTCATCTTTAACTGAATCAAATCATACCCAATACTTCAAATCTACATATTACAAAAAAACAAACATCAAAATCAAAAACCTAACTCTTTAAGGTCAAAATCAAAAACCCTAACTCTATCAAATGATTTCAGATAAAAATAAAATTAACAACAAACTAGTTTATACCTGATGATAATCCACCAAAATCAAAGGTTGAATGACTTACTTTTGATTTCAGGGAAAAATTAGGTTTAGAAAAAAGTATAGATTTGATTTCATATGGGTTTTGATTAGCTTTCAGATTTGTTGAAATAAGGGTTTTGATTTCATGGAACGAGGTAAAATCTATGAGATCTGTTGAAGAATAAGAGAAAAATTTCTCTCGATGAAACAGAAAGAGAGAGACCCGTAGAAGAGTTCTTCTTCTTCGATGAAAATTACGAAGAGAGAGAAAGAGAAATTAAGTGAGTGAAACAAATAAGGTGAGGAATTTCTTTTAGTATTTCTTTTAACTGAAAATAAGCCTGGCTTGATTGCGGTATACCCAAACTAATTGGGGTATACCCAATTTTAAGTGGACATGTGACCTTACTATGGGGAGGCCAAAATGTGGTAAAGTTACTTTAATACCCCTACACTAATTAACCTAAAACTAAACCCTAAACTTAAAAACTAAAAACTGATTAATCTTCCACTAATTATTCTTCTCTAAACCATCTCCTCTTCTCTTTCATTCTTCTTCTCTAAACCCTCTCCTCTTCTTTTCATTCCAAAAACCTAAAATCAACCAAAATTTTCAATTTTGATTTTCTACGGGTTGAAAACGTTGGTGGATTTTCTTTAATTAAATTTGTAAATAACCCCTCATACACAAAAAGATAAAGCCATTTAACCTAAATTCACTAAACCCTCCCAAACTTAAAATGTAGCAACAATAAAACCCATCATTATCGGTGTGGCATGACGATAACTCTTCACGAACCTCCAAACACTATAATGAAACCATTCTTCTTCTCGGTGTGTTATACTACCATCTCCTAGCCCATTCTCTGTGTTATACTTTCATTCTATCTTCTCTAAAACTCCACAAGCATGATTGATCCTCTTCCATCACCCCCAAGGTATGGAATACACACTTCCAAAACCTCCATACCAAGCATTATGGACAAAACCCTAAAATATTACATGTGCCGCAAAATCTTTTCCATCTTCGCAGTTTGGAGGGTGTAGATGTAGACTCAAAGGGTCCGGAGCATGTCGAAAATCACCATGTGACCGCCTACACACTTGATTCTGATTGGTTACAACACATTCGCCCGCCCGAAAGAGCATGGTCGCACCCACCAAAATTAGGGTTCAAGCCATCACGCGCGTCCATCTTCTCCCCGATCACAATACCAAAGATGACCACCGTGGGCCCATCTACCTCTTCAAGATCCAATCAAAACGCCCGCTCAAACATGCGTGGATACACTTCCCAAATTGCAAATTGATCTCGACCGCTCAACTTCACCGGACGAATTGAGTGGCTTAGATCACGTTTTCATGGGAAAGAGACATGGGCGTGAACATCGACCCTACCATCTTCCGTCAAACCATCCGGCCAAGACCGAAGGTCGTCTTGGGAAAACGCACCGGAACCTTCTTGCGGTATCAAACTCTTATCGCAAAATCGATCTCGACCACTCTTTGCCGGTCAAATTGAGTGGCCCGATCGCGCTTTCGGAGGGAAAGACTTACACCACCATAAAGGGTCCTCTCCAAAATCCTTCCCATACTTGGTTTCTGAAGAGTGATGCTGTCTTCAAAACCTAATATTCATTAACTCAGCGTGATGAGTGTATCAAAGCTCATCTCATCCGTCCAACTTCACCAGCTTGGTTATACAACCACTCGGTCGATCAATTGGTCAGTTCACTACCCATCGCCTTACCACACCACAATATGATAAAATACACACGATACTTTACAAGATCAACTTCCTCAATAACGCATTATTCAATCCGATTACATGCTACCTTTCGTGGATCCACGATCCACATTCCAGACATCAATCATGTCACAAACCGGGGGATACATACTGGGTATTGGTCCTCCACTACCTCCACTTCCCACGAGAAACGTGAATGAGGCTCAATGACTTGTATAAATAGGTTCTCCGCCCTATTTCCAACAACGAGGAAAAAAACAAGTTCTCATTTACGAGAAAACCAAGTGTTGATACCGTCATATTCAACCATCTTCTCACAAGTCATAGCAAGCCAACACCTTCACAATCTCAACACCTTCTTCGCTTCTCCCTAAGATCAACCCATCTCCTTCACTTTGTAGCTAGAAACAAGTCCGGAACGGCCATTTCTTGGTTTAGGGACTTGCACAAAGAATTGATCTCTCGAATCTACAAGCACTCACCGCGCAATGCATTTGTTGAAGGTTTAGATTCATTCCTCATCCACACCCCAAATTACCAAATTGCCGAGTAGTTTTCACCCATCAACAATTGGCGACCACAAACGTGGGAGGTTGATCTATCGGTTACAAAAAAAATCGAATTCTCAATTCTTCGGTTTTAGATGTCAATGATGTATCTTCACCCGAGTCCGCAGTGGTTCGAGATATCATGGGAAGCATAGAATGTTGGAGGATGTCTTGGCAATCAAGCCAGGTATCACCCGGGCAAAGCGAGACATTTCGCCTTTTTGAATGACATAGCGGCCAAGACACACGAGAAGGATGCATCCGCTTGAATCCTTGGCAGGATCACACCTTTACCAAAGGAGAAGCAAGAGGAGCACGTAATCGCGAGACGAATCGAGAAGAGATGGACAACATGGTCCCACGAAGGAAGAGACTTGTCCAAGTACTACAACGTCGCGCATAAAGAAAGGGAGCTGCGGCCTTGGAGCCCTACTAGAGGATTTATATCTCAAAACTCTTCTTGAAGCCCAGAGACCCAATCCGCGTCGACTTTTCAACCGACGGAGAAATGCTCGAGGAAGGAGAAATCAATCGAAATGCCTAAATACGAGAGGATGGGAACGTTCAATTGGCCACTCGGCCAGGTGACATTGCGACATCTTCCACATCCTCTCGCCTAGGCAAGCGATCAATGTGACGGCACTCGCAACTTTATCCCCTCCTCCACGTCAAAGCCACCTGAGAGACATCACAATGCCCGCTAACGCAGAAAAGCTAGACTCAAGGTACTTACATTTCCCCTTCCCAATGAAGAAGATTGAGCCGGCTAGACGTGGAGTGCGAAATGGAGAGGTGGAGCTACCTGATGGCGTCCGCCTGCGATCAAGAAGTAATGGACCCGAGGTACTTGTCATTACCACCGGTTCCTTCATCACCCCACCAAAGAATGCAACGCTTTGAGCGCATTGTTCGAGAGAAGCTTGGTTCGAGAGAGATAGCTTGCACTTCTACTCCTCTTCAAAAGGCAAGTAAGTTTTACCAACAACTTTACAAGAAAGATAGTTTAGAATTCACTCGGGGACTTAGCATCCCGCACGTAGAGAAAGAGGCTCAGTGATCAAACGCCATGTTTGTTTCCATTCGTACCTCCCCTTTACATAACATTTGCAATTTCATGTAATATGTGCAATCATTCATGACCAAGATGCAAATCTCATTTAACATAATCTCTTTCAAAAGGGATGTTCACAAAACTATCTCAAAATAAGCCAATTCAATTACCTATTAATCCAAAACCTAAGTCAAAGAAAATCCTCACTATCACTCAAAAAAAGAAAAGCATATAAGAGAAAACGCGCGGAAAGTCTTTAAGCAACAACTCATCCTTAAGGGCAAGAGAGACTTTCATCCTTTGAAGCACGGCACTTCAGTTCTTTAGAAAATCTCTCAACCTCTTCTTTCCCGGCGAGCAACACGGTCGCGGAAGGGACTTCATCATGTAGTTTTACTGAGCTCCTGAATCTTGGGAGAACCCTTCGAAGAACCAAGGAGCATTGAAGCCGCATGCTGCGCAAACACGCTCCGATGGCACCTCCAATCTTCAACCACCTCTTGAAAACTGCTCCACCGATCCGGCCGCGCTCATCCCACTGGATATAAACTAAAGCTTCTTGGACGCGGTTGGCCAATGCAAGACGACTTTTGAGCTTATTGGTGGTAGCAATATGTCTATCGATTGTACAACTCTTTGAACCGAATAGGCACGCTGAATCCACCAACCAACGCATGTCCTCGGATAAGGAGTAGTAAAGGAGGATCGAACAAAGCCCCGAGCTGCATCATTAATTCACCAACCGCAAGAGCCTTGTCGCGTCAAGGAGGCCTTCTGGAAGGAGTCACCACAATGGCCATATGGACCGAGCATGTTCGGGACGAAAGGGGAGCCGCCCAACTGGATCTCTTTCACTCTCGGGTGCTAATTTCCATCACAGCCCCGTCAACAAGATCACTAAGGAAGCGCCTTGTTCCACCGAGCTTTCATCATCTCTGTCGTGGTCGAAAAAGGAGCGGTTTCTCAGGAAACCCCGAAGGTCCGTACCGCGACTTCTCGGATGAAGATCGATGCGCGTCGACTTCTCAGCATGAAGACCGGTACTTTCGTTTGAATACGCGCCAACCTTGTGAAGGCATTATTTTTCGAAATTCCCCGATTTCAAGCAAGGATCGTTTTAAGAATTTACACCGGAGAAATAAAAGAGCCTAAGAGATTTAAATACCTCGCATATTGGAGGAATTGAGGATTACCGACCGCATGCTTGCATCTTGAGCCTCTCTCCTACTTGGGACCGCAACTCGGCTCCGGTCCGTTTGGTGGAAATAGCTTCAACCGAAATGCTTCGTCAAGACGTCGAAGATGGTTCACCACGGATCTGTCACAACACTCTCCCGAGAATCAAAAAACCAACAGCTGCCTCCTCCAAAATTCCTTGTACTTATCGGTCACCACCGGTTTTCTCCCAATAGGCCGGAAGGGAAGGCTCACCTCCAAAACACGTCGAAGATTAAGACTATTCAGAGAAATTCCTTTGAAACTACCGGATTTAACGGAACACCCCGATCAAATCCCATTTGACGAGCAAACCCCGTCAATATTGTACCTGAGTCACAAATTCTTCGTTAAATAGAGACTCTGGAAAACCCCCCGATCTCATGGTCTTGACATCGTTCGTCGGCAAAGGTCTTTGGCCGATGAGTGAATCGGCCCCCATGGACGAAAATCTACGGAAGAAATGTTGTCAAATACCTCCACAAGTTTGTTAGGGCGCTTCTTATTCCATCTGGAGTATTCTCGAGCCGCCGTACAAGTTACGAGTGAAGGTGCGGGAGTAGGAGCATAACTTTAAGAGCGCTTGAAGAAAAGCGAAGTGAACATGCGACTCCACCTTCTTGTACCCGTTAGAAGCATGCATGTCCATTGCTAAAGCGTCCAAATGAGAATACAAAGTGATCCAAGGAACAATGAGCCCAGAGGAAGAACTTCACCCTTCGCCACCTTATAGCAATCTTAACAAGCTCACCTCTTATGGTCTTCTTCCCGAACCATCATCAAATATATCCTGGATAGCCATAAAGACATGAACGCAATCACGCGAGCTCATTTTCCAACTCTTGATTCAGCTCGGCCCGCAGGAGACCACTCCGACACCCACCAAGTATAAAAGCATCTCGCATCTTTTTCTCCTCCTTGTCTGACTCTCGAATCCCTCCGCCTTTTGAAGTATAGCATCATAGTTACTTTGTTCCGCATCGTAGTGCTCGTAAGAAAGACTTCCCAACAACAGGTTCATTAATGCAGCTTCTCCGGGGTAATAGTCATTTCTCCCCATCTAGCTATGGTCATTGTTGAAGGTAATCAAACCCGCCATGTCTTTCTTAATTTCAAGAGTGGCGGATGCCATGACCGCATTGAGAATTTGCGCTTTGGTCAAATTCTCCTTAATGCCCTTATTACTCAACATACGTCTCATCCATCCTTCATAAGAGCACAGTGGAGTATGGCAAATCTTGAAGTCAATAGGAGAAGGCGGATATTCATTTCTCTCAAGACAAAACCTCATCACAAGGTCAAGAAGAGAATGGGTCAGCATCCATGTTTTCCGAATCGGAAAGCAAAGACTATCTTATGAGAAGGATGTCTCCTAATGTTTGGAAAAGGCGAGGTGAACAACTCATCATCGATGTTCGGCATATCTTTGAAGTTGTCAACACTTCCCGACTTGGCACCAAATTATCTCCGTAAGACATATCGACAAGAGTTCTTTTCTTTCTACCGGGAGGCCAAAATGTGGTAAAGTTACTTTAATACCCCTACACTAATTAACCTAAAACTAAACCCTAAACTTAAAAACTAAAAACTGATTAATCTTCCACTAATTCTTCTTCTCTAAACCCTCTCCTCTTCTCTTTCATTCTTATTCTCTCAACCCTCTCCTCTTCTATTTCATTCCAAAAACCTAAAATCAACCAAAATTTTCAATTTTGATTTTCATGGGCGGTTAGAAAATGGTTGATTCTAAACGATCCACTTCCCACGAGAAACGCAAAGAGAGATTCAACCTCTAACATGAAAGATCCAAATCATCTTAAATGAGGGAAAGGTAAGGGAAAGGTTGGAACTAGCAAACCCGAAAAATCCAATCCTTGAAGGTTTGAAAAGAAACCTCTAAAACCCGAAAAGAAGATTGTAAGTGATTTATAAACTCAAACCCATTATTGTTTTGTTGAATATGATTGTTAGATTAGGTTAGAAATCGAAAATTTTGATTTTCAGATTTGTGGCCGGCAAGGTCGATAGTTGAACAACACGCCGACCATTTGTATTTTCAAAGCGCCGGCATGTTATCAGGATGAATAACATGCCGACCTTTCATCAGAGCCATGGCGACTGTTGGACAATAACCAGGGTCGGCAGGGTCTAATAACCAACCATGCCGGGTTATATTTTGTCGGCGTGGTTTTTGACTTGTACCATGCTGACGTTAGGCCTCAGAAACCTTAATTTCCTAAGTTATTAGTCGGCGTCTTTCATAAATAGAACCATTCCGGCGGTCTATTCGTCGGCAGGGTAGTTGGATAACACCTTTCCGACTCTACTGTAGTCGGCAGTGTTTAGTTTATCGGCCTTGCCGGCCAGTGGAAGAAGATCAACAGTGTTGTGTTGTTTGTTTTCATATATCTTATTTGTGCATTGTTTAGGTTCCCAGTGGAAACAAAAGAAGAACTACCTTGTCTTGTTAACAATGCAGAAGAGCTATTTGAATATTTGGACACAATTTATCCCAATTTAGAAGAACCTAAAGATGAAACTGAAGAGAATTGTCCGTTTAGAAAGTTATGTTTGATGGGTAGGAAAATCCAGAAGAATTTCTAAGGTTTATGAACAGTCCTAGCAATCCCCTCAACTATGAAGAATGCACATCATCAAAGGAGGAAGAAGAGGAGGTTGATCCAAGAACTTTTTTCAGGGCATGTGACTTTTCTGGAGTGAACCCCTATTACAATGAGGATGGTGACTACATAGGTCCAGTGAAGGGGAAGGGAAAAGCAAAAGCTGATGCCGGTGAAAAAGCTAGTGATGGGGAGGAAGATAGCAACAATGAGAATGATCCATGAAATTCTTAAACTTTATTATGTTTCACTTGGTTTAGAAACTTAGATTGTGGTTTGAACTCTTTCATTATGTTTTGAACTCTTAGATTGTGGTCTGAGACTTGTTAAACTTATTTTAATTTTCAGTTTTAGTTGCTTTAGAAGTTATTATTTTGTTTATGCAGTTTTAGACAAAGTACTTGAGGCCGGCATGGTATGAAATCTATACCTTGCCGACCTAAATGTTAGTTGCACCTTTTAGGTACAAAGTACAACCCATTGAATGCTCGACGGCTAGAAATTTCAAAATCAAGATATTAGGTATGTTGTTATTATAAAAGCATTCCCAACTTCATCTTCAACCTTGCATAAAGAATGGAAGTTTCACCACCAAATATTTGTAGTCTTTGTACACTAAGTGGTCATTTTGCAAACGATTGTCCCTTTGAAGGAAGCAAATGCACTATTGAAGGTTGTAAGGGATTCTTATTTCTCATGAAAGCTGCAATAGGAGGTGTATATCAGCCATATGCTTCAAAATGCACTTGTTGTGGGTTTTTCTATTGGATAGATGAGCGTGTAGCTCCGTATGAAGATGAAGTTGCTAAAATCAACCTTCTACCATGCACAGATCCATGTTGCGACGGTAGGATGAAGCTAATTACCTCTCCTAAGAAATTGTGTACCGGAAAAAGATACTATCTATGTCCCAAATGTGTTAACGTAAAGTTTTTAACGTTTGTATGCTTTAATTAAGGTTTGTATCCGATTTATAGTCGGCATTGTCCTAAATTAGAACCTTGCTGGCGCCATATTAGTCGGCATTATCCTATGTTAAAATCTTTCCGACGGTTGTTCTGTCGGCATGGATATTATAATGCACCTTACCGGCTTTATAGCAAATAACCTTTATGAAACATTTTTGAGGGAGTTCTTAGCCGGCATGGTTCTCCACAATAACAATGCCGCATAATAATAGCCTAAACTGGCAAAACCAAAACCTTGCCGGCTTGATAGAAAAAAACATCCAGGAACAATCTTTTTAAGGGAGTTCTTAGCCGGCATGGTAAATTTCATAAAAATTGCCGGCGTAGAAAGCGCCGACAGCTTGGCAAAAGCCAGACCTTGCCGGCCATATCAGGCAGCTTTTTCCTGTACTGTCATGCATTGCGGCCGGCAGTCTGACGAAATAATACCGTGCCGACCCTGGGATAGCCGGCAGGGTTTGGTAATAATAATGATGCCGACCAAATAAGAATACACCCAAAAAAACACATCCATTTCATTCATTTGTAGCACTCCAAAGTACATTACACAAAACACGCATGCGATTACAAAAGTACTCCAAAAAGTACGAATGTTTTGTCTAGTACTCCATTGTACACTACACAAAAAGCTGCTTATTCCCTAATCATAATCACTCCTCACTCAAATCTATGGGACATTCCCTAGACTCGTCTATAACATTCCAAAGGGCCATGTTGTCCTCATAAATTTTCATCCATTCCTTGCTCTTGTTGTTTGCGAACTTCTCCCACAAACTAAACCTACATAGAGGAGGTAATGGACATTCCTTATTGAGTTGTAGACCAATAAAATGATTTTTATCCACCAAAGCCATGATAATTCTTCTATGCTTGAGTTGGTCCATGCAAACCGCATGTTTCGGTGCAAATGCTATAGATAGTCCCTCACTAAAAAAATGTACCACGCAATTCCAAGTATCTGCCAATAGATGGCCACACTCCGGCATTCTCAACCAATGTTCCCATTTGATCGGTGTGTTTCCCTCCGGGCCTTTAACACTAGTTAGCAAACCTTTGAAAGTTGCTTCTTTCTCCTCCATGGAACCTTCTAGAATCATTGAGATATGGAACTCCTTGTCGTTTTCTAGTCGAGCGGCCATCTTCTTTTTAATGTATTGGCATTGGGTGAGATTCTCTTCAACCGCTCCACTTAGGTGTCCCAATTGTTGCGAGATAACGTGAAACCCACAATTTCCATCTTTCGGAACATCGTCGGTACCAATCACGAAATCTTGAATAATTGGAGGGAGTTGAGTGCGATACTTTTGCAACACCGGTTGTACTACCTTCTTTGAACGACCTTTTTTCTTCGCAACATCTCCTTGGCTTGCTTGGCTCTCAAGAGGTAGAGTTCCATTTGTATTCAAGTTAGAGACGGTTGGTGTAGTTAAATCCTTCTTTGGCCGACCCCTTTTCTTTCCAACAAATTCCACGCTTGCTTGACTCTCAAGAGGTAGAGTGCCATTTGTATTCAAGTTAGAGACCGTTGGTGTAGTTGAATCCTTCCTTGGACGACCTCTTTTCTTTTTAGCGGGCTCCTCCTTGTATTGCGCCTCGGTATAAACATGTCCGGATGGATCGCACTTTGTACTCAAGTGCTCTTTAATGTTTTCCCTTTTGGATTGATCACTATTTCTACTTAAAAACTCTTTGATTTGTTCTCCTTCGGATTGATCTTGATCGCAATTTGTACTCAAAAACTCTTTGATTTGTTCTCTTTCTTCCTCCCTCGTCTTTTTGGTAGTTGGTCTACCATTAGGATCTTGTTTCGCCGGTTCTTCAAGTTCTTCCATAAAAGGGTAAACAATCGGCATCAACTTGTGCTTCATAGTTTGTTTGTCCAACCTATTCAACTTGGGGTACTTTTCGAGGATTATTCTCCAAAGTTCCATGTCGCCAAACTCTTCATCGGGATCTTCTCTTGGAGCCGGTTTGAAAGATAATTGCTTCCAATAGGGATCGATATCATCAAGAGGAATGGGAGTTTTATACCTACCAAGCATATGACGACATGGAAGTCCGATAGCCTTCATTATCCTACACTTACAAGGAGTGCTCGGGTCATCATACCTTTTATACTTTTTAAACAATGCGAGATGTTTCATCATGAAACGTATTGCCCAATGCGAGACGTTTCTATGTATACCAACAAGCAACCAATCATCCTCCTTAAACTCCTTCAACTTCCTAAGCTACTTTCTTGGAATTGTTTTTTTATCTTGTCGATATCATTATTAGTGTACTCATGGATAGCATGTTGCACCGTCATAATCCCATTTTGACTCGTGAAAAGTAGACCTTTTAGTTTCCCATGAGCTTGCTCTACCATACTTGTGGATTCAAGTTTGAAATGTTTATAGTCGTAAGTATAAGCATACACAAACCTCTCTTTGTGTGGCCTCAACCATTGTTTCTTGCAATATTCCACTACTTTGGGGTAATTAGTCCCCCAATCATCCTCGAAATCCTTCAAGTTTAACTCATATCTTCCCACACTCATCGACCAAACCACCTTATCCCACGCTTTCATGAATAAACCAAACTTAATCTCACCTTCTTTCCATTCTTCGTCTTCTTTCTCTTTCTCCTTCTCTCGCTCCTCTTTAGTTAGTTTGCTAAGACGTTCGTCTTCCTCTTTTTCACGTTTACTTCCTTTCTTTGCTTTCGGTTTTTGGATATGACTTCTACAATTCTTTCTAAGATTGCATTGTATATGCCAAGTGCAAAGGAAATTTTGTGCAGTGGGAAAGACTATCCTCACGGCGTTCATTATTGCTTGCTCATTGTCGGTGACTATAACCCCCGGAGTTTCGTCTTCGTGGTAGAGAAGCTTTAAAGTTTCCAATTCCCAAATATAACTATCATCCTTCTCACGATCCATAAAACACCAAGCCACCGTGAACGATTGCTTATCCGAGGTTTGTCCTACAATGTTCAACAAAGGCATGTTGTACCTATTCGTCTTATAAGTACAATCCATGAACAAAACTTGGTAAAAGCAACGCGCCAATTGAATCATATCGGGATGCGCAAGAAAAATACGATCCACCTTCCCCTCCGATGACTCATGGTGTCTCACCGTGTAGTTGTATTTGTGTATTAACCATTGTGATTCTTCCATCACCTTTCTTCCATCCCATTCAATTCTTTTAATAGTTGCCTTGGCCGCATAAATTGTAGACAATGAAGAGAGGTTATGCGGGTCGTCCCTCTTGAACTTACTTAGGAGCTTACTTGGTTTAATTTCCCAACTTGTTCTTACTTGTTCGAACTCGTGTGGTTTCAACTTGGCAACTTGACAATGCCCAACAAGAGTTTCCGGATCTTTATGGTTATGCCAACCAACATCAACTCTACTCATTCTCCACACGTTGTCGGTATCTTTGTTCCTCCCAAAAATAATCTTGAATGGGCATCCACGCTTCTTTGACTTCGTCTTGTACACCCTAGTCGTATTCTTATCATACACATAACCCTTTCTCTTGTGACTTTCCTCCGGCGATCCATAACACTCGCATACTATTTCAAACCGCGTATCTCTTTGTTGGGTGTTTTTCACTAGAACGCACATCTTCTCTTTGGCTTTCTCAACAATCCAATTGACCGCGTCGTCTTTTTCCTTCCATTCCAAATCATTAGCATAATGTGAGGAAGTATCGGGACCCCTAATTTTCTGAGCTTGAGGCTGATCCTCCATAGGTACCAATGCCACAATCTACAAAACATCAAAAGTTTAGATGATGTGCATTACCACGGTCGGCATGGTCGACATATAAAACAATGCCGGCTAGAAAAGGCCGGAACGTAACAGAATATAAACATTGCCGACATGGAAACAGCCGGCAAGTTATGTAAACATGACAATGCCGGCGTAAGCATTTTCAAGTAAAGACTCCTGTGTTTCAAAAAAATGGACGTCGGCAAGGTTAAAATTTTCTACACGGCCGGCGTGGTACTGCTCATGAAAAGTCGGAACGTTGTTCAAAGTAGAACCACGCCGGCTTTTATGGCCGGCATGATCGACAAGCGTCGACCTTGCCGACCCTGTACAGCAGAACTGAAAAAAAAAAAAAAATCGATCATTTGCATGGAAAAATCACAATCTTCACCACGTAGGTTGTCTACCTGATTACTTTCAGCTCCATTATCTTCTTCTTGCTCATTGGATTCTTCGTTTGTCTCAATACATTCATCACTTCCATACCCATCATGAGTTTGAGGAAAATAAAAGTGAGGGTCATGCATGTAATCCATTTGATCATGGTATGGTAGATCATCATACAAGTACTCATATGTAGGAGGAAAGTTAGAAGACTCCCCCACTTCAAAATCAGGATTAGAATCACTCATCTCACTCATATCACAAATTTCACAAAAACCCTAACTTCCCCCCCCCCCCCCCCCAAAAAAAAAAAAATCTCATCTACTCCTTCATACTAATTCTCTCTCTAAATGATTTCTAAAACTCAACTTATAACTAAATCAACTAACTAATCTAACTAATTTAACTAATCTAATCATTTTAGTTAAATTAAAGTTAATCATTGTGGGGCATTTTAGCCATTTACAAAAATATAGGTTAAGGGGTAGCTTGACTTTACTTCAAAATGACCATATTTTGTCTTATTGGGTATACCCCAATTAGTTTGGGTATACCCCAATCACGCCAGGAAAATAAGAAAGAAAAAAACTGCTAAAAGCCCATGAATATTCAATCTAAGACTTTTAAGATACGAAACAAAGCTAGGCTAAGTTTGCCTATGTAAGTGGCGGTCAGGATTTGTCCTTGCCAAAGATAAATACACGGTTGTGGTTGTCCACACCAATCAATAATACCGCACGTGTGTCGTAGCTTCATAAAATGTGTCCCATCATTCTTCGGTATCTCAGCCCAAAAACTTCCGCCGCTGTTGAGACCCTATATTCAATCACTCACTTTTCTTCACTGTCATCGTTAAATATGGAACGCGCGGGTTCCTTTTATATGATTATTTTTTATCGGCATGTTAATCTTCATGATGTTCTACGTGATTTTGAGATCCGGATCGGTTCCAAGGAAAATCAAACACAATTTTTTTTTGAACAAAACCAAATACATGTATGATTTTGCGATTCTAAATTCTATCATTCCCTGAAGAATCAAATATGGGTTCTTTTCAAGTATAAAATTCTGATTGGATGTCCAATTTAAAAATAGGAATGTCAGTGTTCGTGTTACTTCTCTGATTCCCTGAAGATCAGAATTTTGATTCATTATTTGTGTCAACTTTTGATTAAATTTTTATGAATTTTGATTCATCATATGTGTGAAATTTAGATGTTTTTTTTTTGAGTGTGTTCCATGATCCTCCTAATATGACCTAATTTCTTGAGGAAATATCAATTTAACCTGATTGCTTTTTCATCATGAGCCGTTTCAGGTTCTTTACATTTAATTGCCTTTTCGAATCTGCAGTTATAATCTTCATAATTTTAACCAGGCGAACTGCAGTTCTTTTAGCCTTCCATCTTCATAAATTTAAGGGTTTCAATTCCGATTCATATTTTCTATGATTAATAAAAACGTTTCATTTTGAACCCATTAATTGTCCTGGCATTGGAAGAATGAAAAGGTGCAGCCTATATAAAGGTCACTTGATTGTGCCACTCAACCACTATATCTACATCCATCTTCCCTCTATTAAACTTCTCAGCCACAATAATTCTAGGTGTATATATTTTGCATCATCTAATCAACCCAAATTCCAAATGAGTTCTTCATATTATCGCTTCATGTTTTATTGAGTTTCAAATCTTATTTGTATCTTTTGAAAATCATGTAGGTTGTCAGAATGGATTCTACAGTAATGAAAACCCCCGCCTCGGCCGTATAGACTCCGGCAATCCTCACGTTGAAAGACTTTTAGCAAAATAATGCTATTGGACCATCAGGTGACCTGTTGCATGCAATTTTTCAGAAAAAAAATCATCTGGAAATTTGAACCACTATTATAAGATGGGATGCTGCTGGGTATTAACAATTTGACATTTGCACCAGAAAAAAAAAGTGTCGACCCACTCAGAATGACTACCGCGCATACTTTAACTGGAAAGTCTGGAATACTTATATTACCCCTCTTGAGACCACCACTGCGTCTATTCCTCGCCACAAGTTTTATTTCAAAGATCTTGAGGTTCAGCTGCTACCGCCAATACCTACCTTTCTGGTGACGACAACAAATATTATATATGTTGCTTCCCGACAGCGTAAACGGATCAACTAATATTTCCTTATTGTTGTTTGCAGATGTAGTAGGTGTGTTAAACAGCCACACAAATTTGCAACAGGTTAAGCGAAGTTCTGGTAGCGCATCTATCATGCGTGAACTGACACTTGAAAACGTAAGGTGAATTCGAGATAAACTCAACTAAATCCCATGCTATGAATTTATTTTAATCTTTGATGGGAATGCCTACCTGACCAGTTACATGTTCCATCTGAAAACAATGGTATGAAACTTAAGGTCACTATGGGGTGACTCAACTTCTGAGTCAATTAGAAACCTTGAAGCCCATGGAATGAATCCACAACCTGTTGTGGCTGTTGTTGCTAGTGTCTATGTCAAGCAATATCTAGGTACATAAATTTTGTTTACCAGATTGGTTGAATTTGTAAACGAACATATCTTTATTCCATCCTTACAAATTAAATTGTCCCATGTGATCATCCAGGCAAGGCCTGGCGTTCCTAAAATAATGTGATTAAAATTTACTTTGACCGTGATATTCCAGAGGTTTTGGATATTAGAGAAGGTATACTTTTTTTAACACCGGATCATGCTTTCAAATGTTTACATACAAATAGAACATAGTACTCTAGCTTACGATTTCATATTGGCTCATCTCTTCCCACCGAACACCGCCACGTGAAATCACACTCCCGGCAAGAGTTGGTTACAATCAGGCAAACCAATCCAATGCTGACGCTAGAAAGACAATTTCCCAATTGCTGGAAACAAAGTGGGACGCTGGGTACAATGTATGGTCACGTTCGCTATTTTCCTTTTTACCATCCAAAAAAAGTTATACGGTTACATTCCTCCTAATATTGTGTTAATTGTGTTACCATTTGAATAGGTACTAAACAGAAAAGTCTGTCGTGCCAAGGCTATTGGTATTTCCACTAAGAAAGGTTGGTACTACCTGGGATGCCACAACTGCACAACTAAATTGGTGGGAAACATAGGGGACCATTGGTGCCCTAGCTGCAAGGTCCAAATAGACGAACCAGTTCCCAGGTTTTGGCCATTATACAATGCCAAATATTACGTGTTCCTACACTTGCAATCGACATCTACTGAAAATTGTTTGGCCCATGGGTTATGTAGATACCTTCTGAGATTGGAAGTTGAGGACTCATCGGGTACCGCCTTTTTTGTTTCCATGGACACTGAAGTCCAAAAAATGGTCCAGCTACCATCCTTGGATGTTGTGACTAAAGGACAGGTAAACAATTTACAATTACAATCCCCACCTTAGTCTCTGTTATGTTACCAAACTCATCGTGCATCTAACTACAGACTTCATTTTCCAACCAGGTTGAAGGCATGGCAACAATGCATCATGCCTTTTGGTGTCTTCAAGGATTACCTCAAAATGGTAACTCCATATAACATGAAATATCTTGAAACCCCAAGCTTCACTGTAGCAAAGATGCGTTCGCCCCCTCCAGCACCCACTCCAACCATATCTGCACAGGATACCGAAATCATTTGTCCTGAAGACGAGCCAGTGGCCGGTAATGAACACCCTCGTAAGAAACCCTGCTTACTGAAGATGCCCAAATCTACGTCGGCATCTACCAATGCTGAAGATTAAGCACTATTAAGACACGCAACTCTGTTGGTTTTAGGATTCCATTATGCAAGTCTGGTGTCTCCCTTACTGCTTTTGGTTGAGGTGTAATTCCCTTTTCAATTGCATTTTAGTATTGCGAGGTTAAATTTTAAGCAAACCAATGTGTAACCATGCTGATATAACAAGATTGAAAAATCTAATATATGCTCCCTTTTAATCAGACTCCAAAGTTTTGAGTGCTAACTCTAATTCGAGTATGTATATTCTCTGCTTCACCTAATAAACAGTTGCCGTCGCCAAAGCTTACATATTACCAAAGTATCCACCTCACAAATACAATAAGTACTCCCTAAAAGAGATGGTTGGATGACTTAATAGCATAGGAGCGCTTAGAGCATCATCGATTTGTACATACATACGCATTTCTGTCATTTACTGCATTTTCCCATAATGCATTTCTGTCAAAAATCAAGTTACGATATTCAAAATTAACCAACATCAAGGCATGTGCCGTTACGGCACGGGTTAAGGCCTAGTATATTACAAAACAACCATGTTTTGTACAACGGATGTACACGTTGACCATCCGTTGCACCAGTAGTTTATTCTAGTAATTTAAATATAAATGATTTGTACAACGAATAATCTGGTGCGCAACGGATATTAACGTTGTTAATTGTGCAACGTCTATATCCGTTGCGCACCTCCGAAAATGAAGCATTGCTAAAACCAGGATTTGGTTTAGTGAATCTTGATATTCTTCCTAGAAAAACTTCTTCGACCACTTTGGAGGATAAAATGGATTTTACTCTATCTACTGAAAATTCTATCTCAAATGTTTCAGGTACTTCAATTTGTTTAGCAACATGCTCGGCTATGGTGCCTGAACCATCCTCCACTTTGCCATGTTCTTATTATACTTTTAAGGGTCATGAACTCTCTAATTGTTTCAAGTACAAACTTAAAGTAAGATATGTCAACAAACTTCAACGGAGAGAAAATCGATTAGCAAACAAGCTCAAACTTGTTCTGAAGTCGAATTCATATGAGGTATCTAAATTTAACTCATCTCCAAAGAAGTTAATTTCTAAAAAACAAAATTAGACCTCTACTGAAAATAACTAGGTCTAAACAACCTATGAAAAAGGGAACTGAGAATTCCATACATGAATCACATGGTGAACAGATTATTGTTCACCCCAACACATCCTAATTATGTTGAAGGTGCATCTTGTCTCATGTGCCCGCATTCAAAGAGACAAGAGTTATGCAAAATCGGGTTTTAGGGAAAGAAAATATTTTGTTTGTAGTAGCAGGAAATCCCACACTACACCCCTCACTATATTTTGTAGATCTAAATCATATTAATCACCTAAATTCCAAATATAAGTGCTAGAAATTTAAATAAACACATAAGACTTTTTACGTGGTTCGATCAATGTGATCTACATCCACGATTCTTCACTATGATTGTTGAGGTTACATTAGTATTACATTTAGAATCTCCATTAATGGATATTTTCTAGAGCTCTAGATCTAATTATTTGGGGAAGAAGATGATAAAGAAAAATAATATCCCTCTCCTAAAAATATCTCTCTCCTCTTAAAAGTGTTCTCCTCCAAAATTATTCCTCTCTTTCTCTCTCCTGCTCTCCTCTTTATATAGGTGTTTACATAATGGATGACAGACTCACATACGACTCATATTCTCGCGAGCCCTTTAATGATTTCGCAGGCTCTTGCTACCTTCTCTCGAGACATTCTCTCGAGTCTTGCTACCTTCTCTCGAGACACTCTCTCGAGCCTTGCTACCTTCTCTCGAGACGCTCTCGCGAGTCTTGCTACCTTCTCTCGAGACACTCTCGCGAGTCTTGCTACCTTCTCTCGAGACACTCTCGCGAGTCTTGCTACCTTCTCTCGAGACATTCTCTCGAGTCTTGTTACCTTCTCTCGAGACACTCTCTCGAGCCTTGCTACCTTCTCTCGAGACACTCTCGCGAGTCAAGAAAATAATTGAATCTCGCACGCTAAGAGAATATGTTGTGCGATATTTGAATCCTACATCTTGCCTCTTTTTCCTTGAATATTGCTTGAAGAGCGATCTTTAAGGAAAAATCTGTTGTTGTAGTAATCTTTGATCTTTGTTGATGAAGGAACGAGCGGAAGAATACTGGACTTGAAAAGTACGTACTTGCCTCTATTCTTTTGCGAAGTTCCGAAGCTTTGCGAAGTGAATAAGAAGTATTATCTCTTGAAGTATGCGAAGTATGAAGTATCCTTGAAGAAGCATAAGAAGTACTTAATCCTCTAAATATAAAAAGTATTGCGAATCCATCATGCGAAACTCTCGCTCCATATTCTTTCCCCATGCTATGCTCTATTCTTTCGCGAAGTTCTGAAACTTTAAGAAATATTAATCCTTGAAGTATAAGAAGTATTGCCTCTGTTCATGCGAAGTCATTATTCCATTTTTGGTGAGGATTCTTGTTGTTCATTGGTAAACATCTTCCTTTGAAATGATTCTTGCCGAGAAAATAAAGAACATTGCCGAGAAAATAAAGAACATAAAATGTTTTTTCGGTAATCCATTGTTGCCTCTGTTCTTTATCTACGAAGGTAGAATCGTTGAAAAAGTGTTGAATGAGTGAGTTATTTCTTCATTCTTATCTTTCCTCTATCTCCTGCGTTGTGCTCATGCGATAGTATAATCTCTTCATTGCTTTATGTTGAATTTTATCATTGCGACAAGATCGCAGGACGTCTTTACATTTTCATGCAATGACCCATTGACCTTTCCTTATCATTTTTGTGTGGACTTCCAAGTTAGACCTCCCTAATTAGAGGTCCTCCCCTGCCACCTTTCATCGCGACAAAATCGCAGGACGTCTTTACACTTGCATGTAAAGACCCATTGATCTTGCCTTATCATTTTTCAAGTATTTTTGCCTCTGCAGGATGTTTTATTTGCGACAATATGACAGGCCTAAATATTCTTGCGAACATGAAGCCCCATGACATTGCCGTCTTGCGACGAAATCGCAGGACGTCCGTACACTTTCGTGTAAAGACCCATTGATCTCGTCTTACCCTCGCGTTAGTATTATTGCCTCTTCAGGATCATTGCACAAATATGACAAGCCTAAGTCTCCTTGCGAAAACAAAGCCTCATGACATTTGCGTCTGTTTTGACACTCCCCCTAATGGAGAGCGTCGCCCTTATCATCTCCCTTGCCCCTTCAAGGAGGCGAAACATCGGCCATACAAGACTAGCTCCTCCCATCCGGTCTTAACAACAACCAGTTGTTTTCGCAGCCTCTTATCCCTTATACCTATAGGGTTTATGGTTACAAGGCTGCACCCTAAGTGGAGTTTTCTTCGGTGAGTGCAACATATGCCAAGACTTGCCAAGAATGGCCAGGTAGGTTCATCCATCCCGGGCACTCGCTCA
This sequence comes from Papaver armeniacum, assembly GCA_023531295.1. NCBI lineage: Eukaryota > Viridiplantae > Streptophyta > Magnoliopsida > Ranunculales > Papaveraceae > Papaver > Papaver armeniacum. Next base: position 240,928 of record JAJJWW010012281.1, on the reverse strand, counting down.
ACCGTGTACCCCGACGCCTTGAGCATACACTCGACTCCTAAGAAGAGACCCTCGGTCGCCCAACCAGGGTATAACCTACATATATAGTTGGGAATCCAAGGTACCTCCTCCGGATAGGCTTTCATGGGCCCCAAATTTTCATGACTCGGGCTTCGGGAGCGGTGTAACCTTCCCCGAGCCATGTCGAGAGATGCCCCCTTATATGACGCACTTTAGGTCTTACATTTGCCTCTTACGAAATGTTATTCGCGAACTAGGGTGTACGCCATAAAGGTTCGTCCCATTCACTCACTCAATCATTTTTGTCAGTTCATTCAATCATTCATTTTTGATTATCTCTTCTCATTATCTTTGCGAAATTATCGCATGTCTTCATTCTTTCATTCATTTCTTCATTTCTGTCACTTCCTTCACTTATTCTTTCATTTCTGTCATTTCTTTCATTCATTCTTATAATAGCATATCATTTGCGGTTTGTTGCTGTTGTTGTCTCTTGCGAAGTATATTATTTGCTTGAAATTTGAGAAGAAATAAGAAATGAAGTTTTGTGAAATTAACTCCTGATCTGCCTCTTGTATAATGTTGCGTCATACCAACCGTTCTAACCCTCTCTTGCGAAATATCTCTGCGAAATAATCATCAACTCTCTTCTGTGCAAAATTCACGTGCGAAGCTGACTTTCAGTGATCTAATGTTTCCTCAAACCATCTATGCTGGGATACTCTGCGAAGTTCAATCAACCTTAACTCTACTTTCTCTGCAGTTTATTCCTTTTGAATATGTCCTAGCGAACTGAAGATAGTTCTTCATAAAATTCCAATGATGTGTTTCTAACTGACTTGCTACTAACTACTATAACTTCCACGTATGCTGACAAAGGTGCCACTGTCCCCCACTTTACAAAATGATTTCCTCCAAGCATAGCATAGTCCACACGTGTCAATTGGTTCTCGCTGGCTTTTTCTTCTCACACGCAAAAATGAATTTGATCGACATCTTTTTCTTTAACAATGACTTGCTGCAAACTCCACTGTTTTTTATATCTCCCCAGTCAGTTGTTTCTTTGTGAATCTCCCATGTACGAAGCAACTCTTCTAAATACTTCGCCGATTTTCCTTCACCAAAGTTGTTGACGAAGTGAACTTCGCAGAGCTTCTTCTTCCTTTGCTTTTAGACGCCTCATATTAAAACGATCTCATTTTACACCCTATTTTGCTGCTACTTCGCCAATCACTATCATCATGATTCAAAGAAGAATTGTCTTCGTCGTAACATCTAATCGAAGTATACTTCGCCTATCACTCTTCTTCCCTATCTGATCTTTGCTCAGACTCTGCTTCCCTTCGCAGTTTTTTCTCTTGGAACGAGATGACTGGTTCTGACATGCTGCCCTGGACATTGGATTTCATAGAAGCTCATTGAATTTCGTCTGGAATTTCTGAATCCGCGACTCTCCACTTAGTTTGATTTCTTTCCTTTCCTCATCTTTTTGGTTGTACTATGCATTTTCATCGCAGCTTCATTGTCCTCTTCACAGCGTCATTGTCCTGTGAATACAATATCTTTAAAACTGGATAAATATTCATGAAACTTCGTCATTTTCTAGCTGCGAAGTGACATATTTGAACTCGCAACATCCACATTATTCTTCTCTTCTTCCTTGACTATCCTGGCTAGTTTCTCTTTGTGTTTGTGTGGCGAGCTTCGCAAAACTTCTTTTGTTCCTTCTACTTTGTTAACCATCTCTTGTCCGTTCGTGTGCTGTTGTTCTTGAAGCAATTCTTTGTATGCTGGTCTAGCTCATCACTTGTGGCTGCTGGGATTTCTCTGGCCGTCAATCTTTGTTTTATCCCCTATGATAAAGCCCTGTTTCATTCGTCCCTTCGCTGTTTGGCCCTTTCTACAACATCCATCTGCCTCTGTTAATCCTTTGCATTTTCTTTCACTATTTCATCTTCCTGTGACCAATTTTTATGCTCCTGCGAAGTTTCCTCGTGTGTTGCGAGTAATGAGTTTGTTTTCTACGGAAGCACTCTTATGATTTTTCATGCTGTGACGCTTTTATTCCACCTCCACATGACTGTGACGTGTTTTCTCCAACATTTTCAGTCCGAGCTGATTCGTTGAGTATTTCTTTTACCTGATGAGGAGTAGTAATGTGTATTGCTGATAAGTTCAGTCTTCTCCCTCGCTGTTGCTTGTTTTGGTGATTGCATGTGTTCCTCTTGATGGCTTATACGGTAAGGATCTTTCAACGGTATTCCATAAATTAAGCTAAAATCCTCTGTCGACCGTTTCTTGGCACTGTGAACGTTGTGAGTCTGTGGAATTATTTGGCAGAAGTATAAGCCAAATAAATCATTAATCTTCATTCCTCTTTTCCACTGAGTTGTCTTCGCCTAAGCTGATGTTGTTGGCGAGCAATGAATTTTTCTTCACCTGAGTTGTTTCCTTTGCTTTCTTTTTCTTCTCTTGCCCATTAGAAAGAATGAGTTATTGAAGAGAAAAATCTTCGCTGCTGGTTGTTCGCCTAATTTTTAATCTTCGCCTAGTATTACTGATGAAGTGAGTTGTTGCGAGCTTATGCTGCTTAAGTTTCTCATTGTTTGCTGGTGAGGAATATTCACGAAAGAATGGATTTGTCTCTTCGCCGAACTGATTGATTTGTCAAAGTTATGCTTATATTTCTTCGCTGTTGGCAATGCTATTGATGAGAAAAGAATTCCTTTGCAATTTTATGTGTTGTCTCAGAACTGAATTATTGCGAACTGGGTTGCTCTTTCACAATTGCCCCTGGTATAATTATTGTCTTCCTCCTTTCTTCTTCTTTTCTCTACTGATGGTTTCTTTTTCCACAAAGTATCTCTTCACCCAACTTTCTCAAAGTCTCTCTTCGCATAGGCTTTTGACGAGACAAAGGTTTGCCTTAGCATGAGATCGATCTCCTAAGCAGTTGTTGCTACTGCATGTTCTTCTTTCACATAAATTGGTGACTAAGTAAATCTCGCTGGTATCTTATATTTCGTCATAAATTTCTCTGTAATTTCTGGTGCAGTCTTGTTCGCTGATGAAACAAATCTCCTGAAAAAATTCGTTTTTCAACGATGGTTCCCTATTTGATTCCAATTTGCCTGTACTTTTCTCTATCGCATGTTGGTTCAACTTCACATGTACTGATTTTTACGAACTGATAACTGATTTGATTGCCTCAGAATTGGGTTGCAGGATGCGAACTGGTCTTTTTGTCGGCCAAGTAAATAAAACCATCGCGTCTTTCCTTCTCTTGCTGCTCTTCCCGTTCTAACTGTAATGCTGATTTCTCCATGGTTCAATGAATTTGCATCGTAATTAGTTGTTGATTCACTTTGAATTATCTTCTCTTCGCTGATTGTCCTAATTGATCTCCTGAGGCTGAATGGTGACGAAGTAATGTTACCATCCTGCCTTTCTTATTTGCTTGCTCGATGACTTGGTATTCTTCGTCTCATCACCAGCAAAGACTCATTAGAGATCGGGGGAATTAATCTTTGATTGAAAACTTGCTTTGCCTCTTAATTTATCTCTCACATCACTTTGTTCGTCTCTTAAAGATGTAATATCCTAATCTCTTGATAATATTCTTCATTTGATCTCGAAATCTACGTATCCAATGGAGTCCGTCACCCACAAAGCTTATTTTTCTAAAATTCTTGAACCAACAAGATTAGGTCCCTGTTTCTAGCGCATATGTAGTAGCAGAAATCCCACACTACACCCCTCACTATATTTTGTAGATCTAAATCATATTAATCACCTAAATTCCAAATATAAGTGCTAGAAATTTAAATAGACACATAAGACTTTTTACGTGGTTCGATCAATGTGATCTACATCCACGATTCTTCACTATGATTGTTGAGGTTACATTAGTATTATATTTAGAATCTCCATTAATGGATATTTTCTAGAGCTCTAGATCTAATTATTTGGGGAAGAAGATGATAAAGAAAAAATAATATCCCTCTCCTAAAAATATCTCTCTCCTCTTAAAAGTGTTCTCCTCCAAAATTATTCCTTTCTTTCTCTCTCCTGCTCTCCTCTTTATATAGGTGTTTACATAATGGATGACAGCTCACATACAGCTCATATTCTCGCGAGCCCTTTAATGATTTCGCAGGCTCTTGCTACCTTCTCTCGAGACATTCTCTCGAGTCTTGCTACCTTCTCTCGAGACACTCTCTCGAGCCTTGCTACCTTCTCTCGAGACGCTCTCGCGAGTCTTGCTACCTTCTCTCGAGACACTCTCGCGAGTCTTGCTACCTTCTCTCGAGACACTCTCGCGAGTCTTGCTACCTTCTCTCGAGACATTCTCTCGAGTCTTGTTACCTTCTCTCGAGACACTCTCTCGAGCCTTGCTACCTTCTCTCGAGACACTCTCGCGAGTCAAGAAAATAATTGAATCTCGCACGCTAAGAGAATATGTTGTGCGATATTTGTTCTCCTCTTTCGCCTCCTTGAAGGGGCAACCGGGGAGATGATAAGGGCGACGCTCTCCATTAGGGGGAGTGTCAAAGCAGACGCAAATGTCATGAGGCTTTGTTTTCGCAAGGAGACTTAGGCTTGTCATATTTGTGCAATGATCCCGAAGAGGCAATAATACTAACGCGAGGGTAAGACGAGATCAATGGGTCTTTACACGAAAGTGTACGGACGTCCCGCGATTTCGTCGCAAGACGGCAATGTCATGGGGCTTCATGTTCGCAAGAATATTTAGGCCTGTCATATTGTCGCAAATAAAACATCTGCAGAGGCAAAAATACTTGAAAATGATAAGGCAAGATCAATGGGTCTTTACATGCAAGTGTAAAGACGTCCTGCGATTTTGTCGCGATGAAAGGTGGCGGGGAGGACCTCTAATTAGGGAGGTCTAACTTGGAAGTCCACACAAAAATGATAAGGAAAGGTCAATGGGTCATTGCATGAAAATGTAAAGACGTCCCGCGATCTTGTCGCAATGATAAAATTCAACATAAAGCAATGAAGAGATTATACTATCGCATGAGCACAACGCAGAGATAGAGGAAAGATAAGAATGAAGAAATAACTCACTCATTCAACACTTTTTTTCAACGATTCTACCTTCGTAGATAAAGAACGAGAGGCAACAATGGATTACCGAAAAACATTTTATGTTCTTTATTTTCTCGGCAATGTTCTTTATTTTCTCAAGAATCATTTCAAAGGAAGATGTTTACCAATGAACAACAAGAATCCTCACCAAAAATGGAATAATGACTTCGCATGAACAGAGGCAATACTTCTTATACTTCAAGGATTAATATTTCTTAAAGTTTCGAACTTCGCGAAAGAATAGAGCATAGCATGGGAAAGAATATGGAGCGAGAGTTTCGCATGATGGATTCGCAATACTTTTTATATTTAGAGGATTAAGTACTTCTTATGCTTCTTCAAGGATACTTCATACTTCGCATACTTCAAGAGATAATACTTCTTATTCACTTCGCAAAGCTTCGAACTTCGCAAAAGAATAGAGGCAAGTACGTACTTTTCAAGTCCAAATATTCTTCCGCTCGTTCCTTCATCAACAAAGATCAAAGATTACTACAACAACAGATTTTTCCTTAAAGATCGCTCTTCAAGCAATATTCAAGGAAAAAGAGGCAAGATGTAGGATTCAAATATCGCACAACATATTCTCTTAGCGTGCGAGATTCAATTATTTTCTTGACTCGCGAGAGTGTCTCGAGAGAAGGTAGCAAGGCTCGAGAGAGTGTCTCGAGAGAAGGTAATAAGACTCGAGAGAATGTCTCGAGAGAAGGTAGCAAGACTCGCGAGAGTGTCTCGAGAGAAGGTAGCAAGACTCGCGAGAGTGTCTCGAGAGAAGGTAGCAAGACTCGCGAGAGCGTCTCGAGAGAAGGTAGCAAGGCTCGAGAGAGTGTCTCGAGAGAAGGTAGTAAGACTCGAGAGAATGTCTCGAGAGAAGGTAGCAAGAGCCTGCGAAATCATTAAAGGGCTCGCGAGAATATGAGCTGTATGTGAGCTGTCATCCATTATGTAAACACCTATATAAAGAGGAGAGCAGGAGAGAGAAAGAGAGGAATAATTTTGGAGGAGAACACTTTTAAGAGGAGAGAGATATTTTTAGGAGAGGGATATTATTTTTCTTTATCATCTTCTTCCCCAAATAATTAGATCTAGAGCTCTAGAAAATATCCATTAATGGAGATTCTAAATGTAATACTAATGTAACCTCAACAATCATAGTGAAGAATCGTGGATGTAGATCACATTGATCGAACCACGTAAAAACTCTTATGTGTCTATTTAAATTTCTAGCACTTATATTTGGAATTTAGGTGATTAATATGATTTAGATCTACAAAATATAGTGAGGGGTGTAGTGTGGGATTTCGCCTACTACATTGTTTATTTTTCTTTGTTATGTTTTCTAGAATTTTGTTGATCTTTTCATATCCTCAAATGGTATTGAAAAGGTTTACCCTGTTTTGATCATTAAACGAGGGTTAAAATTGACAATTATACCTTTTCTAGGGTTAAGAGTTGTTCGTACGTGAATCCTACTTACTCTGTATATAGGTTATGTAACCCTACATTCCTTTTTCCTTCCCTGAAAACTCTTTTTATCAAAAGATTGCTTGTGGAGCTAGTTTTGTGTATTTCTCTCACAATCCCATAGTTGAATGGAGACTCCAAGCATCATATCTTCTGATGGAAAAAATGTTAACATGATTGTTAAGCCATCAATCATAAAGGAAAAAGGTAAATCCCATTCCTCTACAACTTTGAAGAGAAAAATGAAGAATATGAAGAAACCAGGGGCTAACCCCTCAAATCTTCAGAAGTTTTCTGGTGTTCTAAGATCTCTTGAAATTCAGAAGGCCCTGGTTCGTCATCTGTCAAGAAGGTTTGTTGGAATTGACTCCTTTATTCATGAACCTTATGTTTCGATGTATGTTGACGACAAGGAGTTCAGGGACGATAAATAATTTTTCAAGAATCTTAATGTCTAGGAAACTTCTTATGAGAATTTATTCTTGTGTTTTAAGAAGGATAACTAGGGTTTGTAATAGCAAATATTGTGATTACACATAGTTATTGCCAATGATTTTCATCTTGCAATGTTTTTGGATTCATTTATTTAAATTCTAAATTATTTGGAAGATGATTTTGCAGTATTAATATTTATAGTAAAAACGAAATGGTATATAATATTTTTCCTACTGAATTATACAAAGCTTTTAGTCGGTAGCCTAGCAACAATCTGGGCTCCAACACCTTTTTGGATAGCAATACCTAATAATAAAACTACCGCTACCAATATATTTATTGGTTTTATATATTGCAAAAATATTCTATGGGATATGTGTGTTTACATCTGTGAACTATGATTATCTCATATCTGCTCAAAAGTTAAGTCTATTATGTCTTTATGCAAATATTGATAAAAGATAGAATGAACTTTTGAATATTCCGTAGTATTGATCTTTCCCTGATCCACTTTTATGTGAAAGCACTGTATGGCTCCGTAAGTTTTCTTATGTTGAGCATTTCCGATTAAATTAATCAATAAGGTCTTCTTGTGGTTAATTTATTCGAGTTTTCTGGATACAAATTCATGTTTCATGTAATTTGTTAATGTCCAAAGAAATCCTTCTTTTCTCGTAAAAGTAAGGTCGCTCTTGTTGTTCTTTCGGGAATGACATATTATGGGGGAGAGTTCTTTTTTGAACTTGTTCTTAATTGCCAAATCTTTGTGGGGAGTGCGGCTGTGGAATATTGTAGGAGTTATCTTGTATCTTTTTAATCTCCTTGATGAATACAATAAGTTTCGACTACGTGAAATAATCGAAACAAAGTTGATATATTCTCTTTTAGTCATGAATTATCTCTTTTAGAATTTCATTATGAACCCGTAGTTTTCGTACCTTTGCCAATTTATATTGACAAAAAGGGAAAATTATTTTGTAGTTCACTCTACATACATATGGTGTACGGATCATTATGTAAGGGGGAGTGGTTTTAATTGTGTGATGAAGTATTGACTAAGGGGGAGTGATACATATCACCATAGCATTATTGTCAAAGTGGTGATGCAATTGGACTTTGATAATGTGTAATAATACTATGAAATTGTATAAAAATAATTGAGAACAACTGTTTTCTTATTGTTATGGCTACAGATCATCAACAGCAATGATGCGGAATTGAACACGTTCAGAATCGCTAGAGTACTTGAAGTGGCGAAGAATTCAAAGAATGATGAAGATCCAAGGAAATCAAGCATGTTGGATGAGAAGCTACAAATTTTATTTATTTTGTAATCCATATGTATTGATAGTTTTGTCACTAAAATTGACAAATGGGGAGATTATTAGAGCACTGCTCGGTCGAAGTCGCAAGCGTTGCTATCTCAAGCTTGTTTGTCAGGTTTAGTTAAGGCTGCACAAGAACCGGTCTGGAGTCCCTGTACCGGACTGGAACCGAAAAAACCGGATCGGAACCGGAGAAAACGGTACAGGGACCGGGACTGAAACTGAAGAACCGGACTAGATCGGTACAGACATTGGTTCCGGGGGAGAACCGGCGGGAACCGGACCAAAAGAACCGGTTAATGTAGTCAATCGAGATCTTGGTTATTTTTAATCCTATCCGTCCATCCTAATTACAAACTCTCCTCGTTCGTTTCACCTCTTCCTTTCATTGTCGTCCCACATCAGGACTTCATATCGAGACTTGAGAGGAGAGAATGAAAAAAACCTGCCCTTCCATGTTCCTTCTTCTTCCTTCTCCATTTCCATTCTATTTTCATTTCTAAGTTCATGATTTTTTTTTTAACCGATGGCGATTCCATAGTTAAGATTTGTAGAATAATGAGAAGATCAAGAAAAATAAGATTTGTGTTTACCAAATCAACCATGGTTGCTGCTTAAATGCAATCGGGAGATTCAATTGAAAGATTTGATGTTGTTCATGAGTATGAGAAGGGTTTTATTTTACATCTTCATTAATTTTGTTCAAGAGATTTGGGTTTTATTTTTTAAGGTTGATTTTGGTTTTCTTTTTCAAAATAAGGTTTTTTTTTTTTTAATGGTTTAATTAGAGATTTGGGTCTAATGAGTGATTGGGGTTCAACAGGATTTGGGTTTAATGAGCACGAAATTGTATGGTGTTTGATGGTGACGGTGATGCGTGTATGAAGGAGTTTCTGATTAGTGGTAGGGTGTTCTTGAGTATATTGTAACCTTAGGTTCTGTTTGCAGTTCTAATTAATTAATTGTAGACATTCAATTATAATTGAAAGTGTTTAAATTTGATTTAATTTTAGGTAAAAACCCGGTACCGGTCTTGTACCGGACCGGTCTTACAAGTACAGGTACCGGTCCTCAAAATGAGGTACCAGTCAACACCAGGTATAGGGACCGGTTCCAACATAAAATCGAACTGTACCGGCTCACGTGCAGCCTTAGGTTTAGTTGATCAAAACTATAAGTCTTGATTTCTATTCTACTTATAACTATGTCTCGGATTAGGATATAATGTGTAATTGAGCTTTAGACTTCACGACGTTCATCGATTGAAGACGAAGATCTACTAAGGAGAGCTTGGAGGAACTTCATCAACAAGAGGTATGTGGAGACTAAAATGTATCTATCACTCAGAAGTCTATTCTATTATATCTCCTAACGAGACTAAGTCGTATGGCTATATAGGCTTTTATATTATACACATTTGATATTTCGAGTCGAGTTTATCTCGCTTATATTTCTCGAAATATGTGTTGGAAGTTTTTTGCTTTAGCTACTTTCATCATTATTCTTGATGAGTTTAGTTGGAAACAATTTATTTGTTGGAAAATAAATAATAAATCAAAAGATGATCATGTGGAAATTCCTTAAAACATCTTACATGATTTGTGTGAGACAATCATTTGATGTCGACTTGGAAAGTTTCGTATTGATCATTCGATCACTTGAAATTACTTGAAGCTAATAGTTTGTGTGAGACAGCTATTGTCGTTTTCTAAGGATGTTTCAATAATTGAAATGAAAGTTTAGAACAAAAACCTTTGTCTGGATACATCACAGTATGCGTACATAGTATGCAAACTGTTTTGGTATGATTCAGGTCCGGGAACCTTGTTTGCATACCTAGTACACGAACGGTTTTAACTGTTAAAGTCCGGGAACCTTGTTTGCATACCTAGTATGCGAACGGTTCTACCTGAGTTAGGTCCAGGACGGGCAGTTTACATACCCGTTTGCAAACGGCTTGACAAGTCTGGAACCTTTCGTTTGCGTACCAGTTTGCAAACTTAGTGGTTAAAGTTCTATAATTGGTTAAGTATGTTTTTTCATACTCATGAACAAATACATTTATGAATTGAGGAATGCAATATTTGCAAACCGTGGCTTAATGTTCATGATTTGATTCTTATATAAGTACTTTGTACAATTACGAATCAATCCGATTTTGTTTCAATTGTTTAATATGTATTTCTATGAGATAGTAAACAATTGAACAACTCTATTTGAAACACAATTAGATTCATTTGATTATCTTTCATGATTGATTGATTATCATATTTGATCTAGAAGTGTTAGATGAATGTGGTTAAGACAAAAGTGTTTATATGGATAACTTTGGTTAATTGTAATTGAGCCAACTCAATATATATGTTTAGGTACGGTTACCCATATCTAAATGAATGTATATTTCATTTGTGTGTAACAAGCTAAGACCATCTAACGGTGGAGAGATATTGCTTTGGTTTTAAGCAAACTTAGCTTGAATCTTAAATCAGGTTTTCATCTAACGGTGGATATTGAATGCTTTGCTACTAAGCTATCTTAGCTTTGGTTTAAAGCAAATCCTGATTTGAAAGACTATATAAGGGAGAACTCTAGCAACTGGAAAGCCTAATCCCGACACTTTCCTGTGTCCTAGTTACGACTAGAGTCGATTCTCCTTTAACCTAGGTTTTTCCAAAACCATTATAGGTTAACGACTTGAAGACTTCATTTGGGATTCGTGAAGCCAGATCCAACTATTTTCACTGTAGTTGCGTATTCTGATCTTACTTGTTCTATCATATTGAGTATTATATTCTCTAAGATTTGCTCGAGATTTATCTCCGATGGGTAAGATATAAAAAGTAATCACAAAGCTCTTCGTCTCATTCTTTGTGATTCCACAATAACTTCTTCTACTACCATATAGTTAAGTTATTGTGAGGTGATTCATATTTCTAGGCTGCTCTTCGGGAGTATAAGACCGGATTATCAATTGGTTTATGTTCACCTTGATTTATCATAATACAGAACAAAACTTCATAGGTACTTCTGTGAAAGACAGATTTATCTATCAGAATGGACTTATTTGTGGGAGACAGATTTGTTTATAAGTCTTCGACTTTGGGTTGTAGAAACCTTTGGTTGTGGGTGAGATCAACTAAGGGAATCAAGTGCGCAGAATCCGGTGTGGTTTTATAGGCGTAAGGAATACGACTATACCTTAATCGGTGTGAGACTTGGTTAGGGCTCAACTACATTTCAGTCTGAAGTTAACTTATAGTAGGCTAGTGTCTGTAGCGGCTTAATACAGTGTGGTGTTCAAATCTAGACTACGTCCCGGGGTTTTTCTGCATTTGTGGTTTCCTCTTTAACGTGTGTAAGTGTCTAAGGAATGGGTAGAGAAGTAGAGTCTGGTTCGATACAAACGTGTGTAAGTGTCTAAGGAATGTGTAAGTGTCTGGTTCGATACAAACGTGAAGTAGAGTCTAAGGAATGGGTAGAGAAGGACAAGACTTCCGAAAGTTACATGGATGTGGAAGGGTTAGCAGAAGATACCATAGGAAATTAATGATGAATACAAGTAGTGGTTTGAATCAATTTCGCATTTGCAAGTGTGTGGGCCAACTATGTAGTGTAGCACAGATAAGGGTAACAGGGATAGAGTTTAAGTTTCGTCAGAAACTTAATTAAAACCTGATTCTATGATCAATAATTAAGAGTTTGAATAATCAAAGTTGATAATAATAATATTAATAAAAGAGATATGTTCTTTAAAACAAGAGACCTAGCCTTTATATAGGCTAACATGAGCTGATAAAAGGAAAGAGTTTAACGTAAACTAGAAAAGGAAATACTTGCAAAGCAAACAAACTTAAACTAACGTAAGGGATCAACTGTCATAGTTGATCCATAAGCATAGGATCAACTGAAGTTGATACATAAGAAAAGGATCAACAGTCATTGTTGATACAGAGAAAGATGTACTACATCAGTCCCCCCTTCTTGAAAGAAACTCGTCCTCGAGTTAATGAATAGAAAGAACTTCATTCTCTCCATGAAAAGTAAAAATTTCTTGCACAATGAATATATTAGAAATGTTCCAATTTGATGGAAGATCAATAACGTATGCATTATCACTGATTTTCTTCAAAATCTTGAATGGTCCATATTTCTTCATCTTGGTTTTGTTGTAAGTACCAGTAGGAAACCTTTCTTTTCTGAGATGAATTAAAACCAATTCTCCTTCATCAAAAGTCTTAAGCCTTCTATGTTGATTTGCATCCTCTTTGTATTTGTTATTAGATTCTTCAAGCTTGGACTTAACTTCTTGATGTATGAGTGAAGCTTTCTCAATAAAGTTATCAGCCCTAGCATTTGATTTACGAAGCTTGGGAAGCACCACCAAATCCAAAATATGATTAGGAACTTTAGAATAAACAATCTGAAAAGGTGTCTTACCTGTGGATCGATTGACTGAAGTATTATAAGCAAACTCCATATTTGGAAGAAAATTATCCCATTGCTTTTCCTTTCCTCCAATAACTTTGGCTCTAATCATACTTCCTAAAGATCGATTAACCACTTCAGTTTGTCCATCTGTTTGAGGATGAGCAGTGGTACTATATTGAAGCTTAGTTCCCAAACGCATCCATAAAGACTTCCAAAAGTAACTCAAAAACTTAGTGTCTCGGTCAGAAGTAATTGTCTTGGGAATTCCATGCAAACGTACTACTTCCTTGAAAAATAAATAAGCAACATTGGAGGCATATGTTGTTTTCTTGCATGCTATGAAGTGAACCATCTTTGAGTAACGATCAACAACCACCATAACAGAATCATTCCCTCTTGCAGTACGTGGTAAACCAAGCACAAAATCCATGCTTATATCCACCCAAGGAGCATCAGGAATTGGAAGTGGAGTATATAAACCTGTGTTTTGAATATTCCCTTTAGACTGTTGACAAACCTTGCATCTTTGTACGTACCTTTGAACGTCCCTTTTAATAGATGGCCAGAAATAACGTTCTTCAATCAAAGCTATGGTTTTATCACGTCCAAAATGTCCTCCCAGGCCACTTCCATGTAATTCTTGGATTAAATGAAGACGCAAAGAACATTGGGGAATACATAAACGATTTCCCTTAAAAACAAAACCATCTTGAATGAGAAAATCATCAACACAGCCTGTTGAAGAACCACACTTTTCCCACAGTTTCTGAAATTCTTTGTCTTCACCATATAGATCTTTCAAGAAATCAAAAGCTAAACTCTTATTTTTAAGAGTAACTAGAAGATGAGCTCTCCTACTCAAAGCATCAGCAACTTGATTAAGTTTTCCACTCTGATGTTTGATAGAAAAGGTATATTGATTTATAGTAGACAACCATCTATCATGCATTCTATTCACCTTTGCTGAAGTTTTCAAAAACTTGAGAGCTTGATTATCAGTGTTGACAACAAACTCACTGTGAATAAGATAAGGATGTCAATTCTTAAGAGCTTGAACAAGAGCAATTAATTCCAACTCATAAGTTGACCACTTCTTCCTTGTATCCGAGTTCTTTTCACTATAATATGCAACTGGGTGTCCTTCTTGAGATAATACATCACCAATACCAACAATAGAAGCATCACAATGAATCTCAAAAGGCTTATCAAAATTTGGCATGGCAAGAACAGGAGCACTACATAGCTTTTCTTTGAGTAAATTAAAACTCTTGTCTGCTTCTTCAGTCCATTCAAAAGTATCACACTTCAAACAATCTGTCAAACCAGCTGCAATTGTACTAAAGTTTCTCACAAATCTTCTATAGAATGAAGCTAACCCATGAAAACTTCGTACGTCACGTATAGATGTTGGAGTAGGCCATTCTACAATTGCCTTAACTTTAGAATCATCCACAGAAATACCAGTATCTGACACAACATAGCCTAAGAAAGTGACCTTGTTTGTAAAAAATGTGCACTTCTTTAAGTTCACATACAAAACATTGTCTTGAAGTGCCTTAAAAACTTGGGATAAATGTGTAAGATGCTCTTCTTCACTGTTGCTAAAAATTAAGATGTCATCAAAATAAACAATGACAAATTTCCCAAGAAAAGGTTGTAAAACTTGATTCATGAGGCGCATAAAAGTGCTAGGAGCATTAGATAAACCAAACGACATTACCAACCATTCATACAAGCCTTCTTTTGTCTTGAATGTTGTCTTCCACTCATCACCTTCACGGATTCGTATTTGATGATACCCATTACGCAAATCAAGCTTTGTAAATACTTTAGCACCAGAAAGCATATCAATCATGTCATCAATTCTTGGTATGGGAAACCTATATGGTATAGTAACTCTGTTTAAAGCTCGACAGTCTATACACATACGATGTCCACCATCCTTCTTGTCCACTAAAAAGGCTGGACTAGCACAAGGACTTTTACTAAGTCGTATCAAACCTTTTTGTAATAAATCATCAACCTGACCTTGTAAAATCTCATGCTCTTTAGGACTTAGTCTATAATGAGGTTGATTAGGAATAGAAGTCCCAGGTATAAAGTCTATCTGATGTTGTAAATCTCTCAATGGAGGTAAAACATTTGGTAACTCAGCAGGAAATAAATCACTAAAAGAAGATAACAAAGGTTGTACCTTTTCTGGAATTTCCACCATTGGTTTATCAACTTCATGAGAACTCAAAGAATGAGCTGGTTGTAAAGAATGAACAATGGTAGCCACTAATGCATTGGTCCTCTTATATGTTTGATGTTTGATAGAAGTAGAAGATTGTAAAGGCCATAAAACCTTAGTAAACCCTTCATGAACAAAGGTATACGTATTCTTATAGCAGTTATGAACATCACGAATATCATACTGCCATGGTCTTCCTAACAATAAACTTGCTGCAGTCATGTTAATAACATCACATAAAGAATAATATGAATAGCCAGGGAAAGAAAACTTCACCAAACATTGATGGGTGATCTGCTGAGTGGATGAACTGTTTATCCAACCAACTGAATACGGCTTTGGATGTAGAGTAACAGGTAAACCAAGTTTTTCAACTAACTTTGCAGAAACATAGTTTTCGGTACTTCCACTGTCAATGATCATATTGCAAAGCTTCTCTTCAATGAGACAATGAGATTTGAAAATACTATGTCTTTGAGTAGGACATGGTTCAGTGATTAAAACTGGTCGAATCATTCCAAGAAAATCTGCATCATAAGTCTCATGTTCTTGAAGATAAAGTAATTCTTCGTCTTCTAGATCTTCTTCTTCCAAATTTTCTTCTTGAGTTTCATTAATGTAAGCATGAAACTTCCGACAATCACTAGAAGTATGGCCAGTTTGGTTGCACTTATTACATCTATCTCCTCTAAATTTTGTATAAGGATTAGAGGATTTAGATAATGGTGGAAATTGTTGTTGAAATTGGTTACCTCTAGTATTGCGAACAACATCTCGTTGAGGATTAGTCTGAGGTGGTTTAGCAGATGGTATATGCATCATTGGAGCAGCTTCTGGAAGAACAGATGTTGTTTGTTGATGCTGATATGGTTGGCTTGTACTTTTGTCAGTTGGATCAACAAAGACAGTTGATCCCTTAGAATATGGAGCAACAACGACTATTGATCCCTTGTCACCTTGATAACCATAAGAAGATTATATGGTCTAGAAGTTTTATAATAATGTTGATGACGAGCTTGACGAGGTGATGCTAATCTGGAAGAATTTAATACACGCCTTTCAATCTTTATAGCTTGTTGAATAGCTTCAACCATTGTAAATGCAGATTGTGTCATTCCCTGTTGAATCAGATTGTTCAATCCATCTATAAAACGTGCAACCAACTGTTCTTCAGTTTCGTTCAGCCTGTTACGAGCAATTAATGCATAGAATTCAGCTACATATTCCTCTACTAGTCTAGCTCCTTGTCGACGGTTTTGAAGTTTGAGAAACGGATGTTGTTTAAAATCTTGTGGTAGAAAGTTAGCTCTTAATAAGTCTCGCATTCTCTTCCAAGTTCGTATAGGAGGTTTGTGATACTTACGTCGATCATCACAAAGAGTTTCCCACCAAGCTGCAGCTCCACCTTTAAGTTTATATGCTACTAGTTTCACTTTAGAAGAATCAGGGACTTCCATAAAAGTGAAAAACGATTCTACTTCATATAACCAATCCGGCATATCTTCAATATGTAAACCACCATGAAAACTAGGAATATCAGCCTTTAATTTGTATTATGGAAGATTTCCATAAGAATTCATATTACACTTCAATAGTTTTTCGTCTTTCCATTGTTGTTCTAGGATGTCTTCATGTTTGTCTTCATCATCACCGTTGATAGTTATCGTTGTATATTTTTTATGAATGTAACCTTCTGATGGTTCTGTATGATGAATAACATGTGAAACATGTCCAGGGATAGACGTATTTTGAACAAAGGAAGGTTTAATTTTCTTTGTTTCATCATCTTCTTTTTCGCCATAGCTTTGGTCTCCTTCTCTTTCTGTATCATCGACTAACTCGGGTATGTCTTCCTTTTCTAAACCAGTGTGTTTCAATAATTTGTTGAGATAATCTACCTGGAAAACTAACCTCTTTTCAATTGTTTCAAGCTTCGTTTCCAAACTAGATGTAAGATTCTTGACGTTTGTGTCAATGTCTGGTTTAAGCTCTGTGATGAGGGCAGTTGATAATGGTTTCAAAAGTGCTTTGGCAAGGGCCTCAATATCAGTTTGAGTAAACTTTTCTCCCATTGAAAACAAAAGGTAGGTTGTTTGAAAATTTAGAGTTTTGAGTTGTTGCGGAAGCTGTGTAAAGGATCGGTTTCTAAATAAAAATCTAAGAACTTTGTATCCGATACCAAATAGTGTAGCACAGATAAGGGTAACAGGGATAGAGTTTAAGTTTCGTTAGAAACTTAATTAAAACCTGATTCTAGGATCAAGAATTAAGAGTTTGAATAATCAAAGTTGATAATAATAATATTACTAAAAGAGATGTGTTCTTGAAAACAAGAGACCTAGCCTTTATATAGGCTTACATGAGCTGATAAAAGGAAAGAGTTTAACGTAAACTAGAAAAGGAAATACTTGCAAATCAAACAAACTTAAACTAACGTAAGGGATCAACTGTCATAGTTGATCCATAAGCATGGGATCAACTGTTAAGTTGATACATAAGAAAAGGATCAACAGTCATTGTTGATACAAAGAAAGATGTACTACATCACTATGCCTATCATCCATGGCAGTGAAATTCATGACCTAATTGAGTACAAGAGAATCATGGTGAGATTTAACGCTCATTTTTCTGTTTCGGCCATACTTTTAAAACACCAACTCGAATTAAAAGCTAAGAACTATTTGGGATGTGTGTTCCCTTTCTGGACAACAGCATCATCATAAGGATCTAAGCCAAAGAGAACCAAAACCCACTGCAGCTTTCGTGTTGGAATAGACAAAAAGAAATAGCAGTAATGGGTGATATTGATGTTTGGTGCGAACTGAACAATTTTAGCCAATTTTATCATTT
Organism: Papaver armeniacum; assembly: GCA_023531295.1. Lineage (NCBI taxonomy): Eukaryota > Viridiplantae > Streptophyta > Magnoliopsida > Ranunculales > Papaveraceae > Papaver > Papaver armeniacum. The sequence goes on along the minus strand of JAJJWW010012281.1, from coordinate 223,084 downwards.
TTTTTTCTTCTTTTCGTTTCTTTGTTTTGATTTTTTTATTAACTTTTAATTTTTTTTGTTATTTTCTTATATTGTTGGTGTTATGGATAAGACTGAAATAAGACAACATTAATAGTTGTTTGTTTTTATTTTTCTGCCTTTTAAGAAGAGGATATTTGTAATGTTGTGATTTGATAATTTCAATCAATTTTCTCGTGAGATAATTAATAATAAAATTTAGCTGAACACCGTTTGTATCATATATTTGTCCAATATGTACATAATTCGATATACGGTATGTAAGAGTTTATACAAACATAAGATCGGCAACATTAATTATGAGACGTCTGAAGCGTACGTGTATGGTACCATATGAGATGGATAATCTAAAATGTCCTGGCTTGGTAACCAAAAGTTGTGCACTAACCGAATCTGAAGTGTGAAACTGATTGGTTATTTATACCAGACCTTCCCATTTCAAATCATTCTTCACCAATCCACCAGCCACAGTATGCTTGACAAGTTTTCTCTCCAGCTATTTCCCCCCACAAATTCATCTTCAACTTCGATTCATGAATCATTATTGATTAATTACATATCTATTTCAAAGGTTCTACCTTCCGAATCACTAGTTTTCTTTTTAATATTACGATATCACCCCTCACCGACGTCTTTTCCATTAGAATCATCCAGTGCTGCTACACTATAGTAGTCTTGTTATAAAATAGTACTTATTTTTGTCTTAGCATGGTATATATTTATTCTTCACATACAAGACCGGGTATTTGGTATCTTCAAGTATGTTTTCTGGGATCATAAGATCTAGACATGCTATAGAAGCACACGAATCAAAAAATTTCATCTCATATAAGTACTTTTCTTTCAAAGATATTTCTTTTTTGAGGAGATTTTAAACGAACACTTTATCTTCTTCACTTTTGTTGTGTTGTCTCTCCAATGCCATTCAACAAGACAGCCTGAAGATATCATAGGGATAAAGGACAAGGAACAATAATCCAAAATATTTGTCCTTGTGTAAAATAACATCTTGTATACGAAATTTTGTATTCATTAAATTTTGTAAATTGTTTTAATGTAATATAAAATTAAATCAGTTTAGTTTTTAAGGTTTCCTAATGTCTTTTAATTCATCAAAACTTTTAAATTCTTTTTTCTTCTTACACATGTGCATATTAACTCCAAGTTACCAATAATGTTTAACTGTTGGGGTTAATTAGTATCTTATACTGGCAGTGGATTCGAGCACGAAAATTGAACATAAATCTGAACCGATCGGGTACAATAATTAAACAAAATTCTTGATGAGAAACAGAAGATCTAGAAAGTTTATGAAAAGGTGAGAAATGGTTTATGTTTTTTGATGAGACCTAGCTTATTTGGACTAGAAGACCTAACAATGTATTTTCGGAAAAAAAAGTAGTGCTTCCTTCCGAATATTTAATATGACATTAAGTATGCAGATGCCAGAGGTAAAGTCCATATTTATCAATGAAACATCAAGTCAAGCAGGCATATAGTATATGTTACCTTGGGAACATCACATTTTTCGTATTTCATTAGCAGGGCTGATGATAATTAAGCTGGAGTAGGATTGAGCTGCCGTCAGTGATTGAATAATTAATGGTGAAGACCAGGAGATGTTGGTCGTTGACAGAAACAGAGAGATGGATAGAGTCTGGTTGGATTCGCCTATGGATGGAGATGTTGATCACAATGGTGATACTGCTGGAGTTTGGTTGATGGCAGTATAATGGTTATCTTTTGAAGTTCTTAATTGCGACATCAACATAATCTGTGTAACTTGTTACTAGATTGTGTAGTGAACATAGGTTTTATTTCGTGTCTAGAAAACTATATTTAATTACATGAGTTTAAGGAAGTAGAATTACAAACTTGTTTTTTAGTTGAAGGATTATTATTAATTAAGAAATAGTAATTCAAATTAAGGTATTAATTAATAAAGATATTTTGACTTTGGGTCACAAAAAAGTGACCAGAGTTGCATTTAGGTCACCAAAAAATAATAATTAGAGTTTGGGTCAAGGGACCGTATTTGATTGTCAGGGGCTCAGTTATATCCTAAATGACTAAAATAACCTTAACAGTCTCCTAGTTTCACTAACTAAACCAAACGGATCTTAATCTTCAATGTCCGACCATTAACGTGAATAACAACACTTCTTAGTGAATTTTGAATCGTATTTATTTTTGTTTGATATGTTGGAAATCAAAATTGTTATCTCAAGCGGGTAGGACTATCTTGATAAACTCTATCCTTCAATCTTATCCAACATATCAAATGCAAGTTCTTGCTCTGCCAAAAGAAACACTTGATCAACTCGATCGGATTCAGAGAAATTTCTGGTGGAAAAAAGATGGGAAAAAAAGAAAATGAGGATTTATGAAATCTTGGAAAAGTATATGCAAGCCCATTTCCCAAGGTGGTTTAGGAATTAAAAACCCCCATCATTGCAATATAGCTCTTCTCACTAAACTTGCCAGTAGATTGGTAACAGAACAAGACCAATTATGGGTCAAACTCCTAAAAGCAAAATATTTCCCAAACTCGCACCCTCTAGAAAATTCCAAACCTCCAATTTGTCTTGGATTTGGACCAGCATACAAAAAGGCTTAGAGATAATAAAAAGAATTTTTGTTTGGCAAGTCAAAAACGGAGCTTCGAAAAAAAATTGGGAAGACAGATGGATTCCTAACGCAGATATAGTTCAGAACGCCCCCAAGTCTCAAGATCAGACACCAACATGAGTTCAAGAGCTAATAACGGATCAAAATAAGTGGGATCAAGAAAAGCTAAACCAATTCTTTTATCCAGAGGATAGGGGAAAAATTCAAGCTATAAATCCAAGGAAGCAAGAGCAAGACATCATTAGATGGAGGCATCATCAATCAGGAAAATTCACAGCCAATAACATTTATAACTTTCTAGCAAATCAGGATCAAGATAATAATGACAGCCTAGATTTCCCATGGAATAAGATTTGGAGAATTCAAGCAATTCTAAGAATAAAACTTTTCATCTGGAAACTATCACAAAAAGTTCTTCCAACATCTGCTAGACTAGGTGCTCATAATCCAGATATCGACTCGATTTGCCAGTTATGTAACAATCAAGTGCAAGAAATGGAATTTCATCTCTTCTGCGAGTGCCCGTTTGCAAGAGCAGTTTGGTTTGGTCTCTCCCTCAATAATATAATCTCAAGTTACAATTCTAGCACAATTATTTCCTGAATTAAATGGTGGATTACGGAAACCAACTTGAGCCATATTCACATAAAAATTTCCACCATACTCTGGTTCATCTGGAAATATAGATGCTCGGTAGTCTTTGAGAAACTAAACCCTAACCCAATCAATTTAATAGCGCAAATCAATAGTTTCTTACAATCCTCCCCGCCGAATACCCTTCAAAGTGATATGAAAAATCAAAAGAAAATCTCAACCAATTACTCTTGGTCCAACCTAAACTCAGATTGGATAATTTTCATTGATGCTTCCTTTAAGAAAGAGGATTTGTCGATGGGATATGCTTTCATTCTATATTCAGCAGATGAAGAGACTTTCATGCACCTATCTGCGGGTTCGGAGTGGGCTACGTCAGCTTTCCATGCAGAAGCAAAATCCTTATTAAAGGCAGTTAAGTGGTAAAAAGAAAATATTTTATCAAGCGTCTTCATAGTAATTGATTGCAAAGCGTTGGCAGACAATATAAACAAGGTAAGCACAGATTCTTCGTGGACAGCGGAAAACACCTTGAAAGAAATAAGGATAATCTTGGAGATCTACCTCAAGCTAAAGTGAAATATATTAAGAGGAAGATATAACTCAGGAGTGGACTACATTGCCAAGGAGGCAAGGATTAAAAAGCTACAGCACATGTCAGATAACCTGCACCAAAAAGTTCATAAATCTAGCATAGATTCTAATATTTTTGATAAAAATGATCTTGTAAATCTTTTGTACAAGGGCGATATGGATTGGCGGTGTCTTGATCTTTTAGAAGATTGTCGGATTTCCCTTTCTAGTTTTTTGAGTTATAAGGTTGTATATATTAAGCGTCTTAAGGATAAGCTTCCTAGCCCGACTTGGAACGACTTGCACGTCGGGCTAGGAAGTTTAGTTTGAAAAACATTTGTTATTCTTCTCCTCACTTCTTGGACAACATTCCGAGGGAAGAATCCTTAGTTGAAATTTGTAATGGTTTTTTCAGTTAATGCATTTGTGTGTTTCACATCAAAAAAAAAAAAAAAAAAAAACTTTTGTTCTATATTTGCTAGATAATATATGATCTTTTCTCATCAAAAAAAAAAAGTCTACACCATTACCTTCTCCTTTAGAGGACAGGAATCGTTTTATGTTATCGTTTTTCCTAATCTCACCACCATCATCAATCGAAACCAAAATCCGCACGATATTAATACTCTTAACAGTGATGTATTATATGGATGAAGATGGGATGGTTGAAGCCGAGATTCTTACTACTGCAACTCAAGATCCAAAATTGGGGGAAAACTTAATAATGCAAATCAGGTTAATTCTCTTTAAATCCCATTTTCAATCAAGTTTTATGTCCTTTCTCGCAGATTTAGTAGTAATCTTATTCAACATTTGAGTTCTATCCCTGAGTATCACTGTGATTCTCGCAATCAAAACCCTTAATTGATAATTTTGCCATCACTATTAATCTTAAATCTATTGCATTATTTAGGCAGTTCTCTACTATCACCATCTGAAGACAAGAAGTTGAAGTGAATGCAATTGAGAAGAGATGCAAATGCAACTACTTAGCTCCAAGTTATCATTTTGCGTGATTTTTTGTTGTTGTATTTTTTCTCATTCCCCATTATTGATGTATATGAATTTGAGAAGGGAGATGTGAGAGTGTTAAAGCCAGTTTTTGCTGCAGAGAATGAGGTACAATGGATTTAGGAAATAAACATCAAGCTCATCTTTGGATCATCATTTTTCGCACACAAGGTGCTTGTGGAAAGGCCTGGCGAGATAAGGTGTGTTCTTGAGATTCAATGTGTGTTCTCTCCACCACCACGCTGTTAAATGTCTCTTTGGATTAATACATACTATTAAATGCATTTCAGTAACCTTTTGTTACATGTGCGAGTCACACACAGATGGTTACCAACGTTGTTAACTAAATATAAATTAATTGAAAGAAAAAAATTGGTAACGATCAATGACGGTCCTGTGATCCAAACTCTAATTAAAAAAAATTGATGACGTAAACGCAACTCTGATCACTTTTTTTGTGACAAAAAATCAAAATATCCCTAATTAATATACCCGTCAGAACTCTTAATTATCTTTCCCGTTATATTATTTTTCCCGTTATATTTTTCAATAATTGTGAAATTAAATTTTGTATCTTAAAATTCGTTTGAAATTAAATCAACGCATTAATTATCTCACAATTATTCATAGTAGTTTCTATGTAAATATCAATCTAATTTCAATACTAACATACATTCCATAGACACCACAAAATCTATAATCTTCGTTCTATAGATTTTTCTTAAGTTTCTTTTAAGTTCTATGATATAATGGACAGACCACACCATATGACTCGTGCTATTCTTATCCTGTTGCGCCAGTTCGTGAGCCACATTATTAGCCCGACGATTTACATATGTAAAGGAGATAAACTCAAATTTCAGAGTTAGGGTTCTGATATCTTCAAAGCTTGAATGTGTTTGTTGATCTCTCAGGTAAATTTTCTAATTGATCTGTTCGATAATTCCTGCAGCATCACTCTCCACGATAATTTTCTTATCCTTCCTCTGCAAAGCTATCCTTAGGGCTTCTCTAATTGCATTTACTTCTGCTTCTTCTGCTGAGTAACAAGTTAGATTTGTTGATTCAGCATAGATGAACGGGTTTTTCGAGTCTCTGATGATAATACCCATTCCACCATTACTTGAATTTGGATTCCATGCTCCGTCGGTATTAAATTTCGGCAAGCTCTCAGGCGGGGGTATCCAAGAAGAGATTTCATGATTATTTTTGTTCATTGCTACAATTCGATTGAGGGGATTCACGGAATTGGGGGTCAGCATCATTGATTTAGCCCTAGCTAGGATTGTTGTTGGTTCTTCTATCTTGTTATTATGCACCATCTCGTTTCTACTCTCCCATATTCACCATATGAGACAAGCAATCATGGTGAAGCTTTTCGATCTGCCTGAGTCGTTTTTGTAGGGGTTTAATTGAAGCCAAAATCTTGTCCATTGCTGAAAGGTAAGATTCTGGAACTATTGATTATCCACATTAATCATGAACCAAACACCAGTTAATTTCCTGCAAGTAACAAGAGCATGCATAATTGATTCTAATTTCAACTTGCACTTCAGGCAAGTGAATTCAGATATATGAATGCGAGAATGTAGAATTTCGTTCACTGGCAAAGCCCCTGTTAGAGCTTTCCACACAAAGAGTTGCACTCTTGCTGGAACTTTTTGTTTCCAAACTGACTTCCATAGGTCTGCATTAGTGTTATCACCCCTTACACTAAGGGAATTATATGCTGATTTCGTTGAGAAATTACCGTCTTTCGATGGTGTCCAGATTCTTATGTCACTAGAAGTTTCTATGGTTAAAGGGATTTGTTCTATCAACACTTTCGAATGTTGAACAAACACATCACTCAGTTTTGCTATATCCCAAGTTCTTGTATCCTGATTGATCAGATCTTTTACTTTCATATTTTTATCAGGTATTGTATTAGCTTTTGGATTGGCCTTCCCTATTCCAGGAATCCTATTATCGCACCATGGGTTTATGAAGTTGCCTTCCCCCACCACCCAAGCAATAAATGGTTTTATCTTGGTCATGGTTTGATGAAGGCACTTCCATACCCAGGATGATGTACCAGGACATTTAGAGTTAATTATTTCAGTATTCTCAAAATATTTTGCTTTTAGCACAGATGCTAGGAGAGAATCAACTTTGGCTAACCTCCATACACTCCTTGACAGCATAGCTAGATTATTAGTTTCACTTTTCGTGAAACCTAATCCTCCTTCTTCCTTTGGTTTACAGAGATTTTCTATAGCTACCAGATGCAGCTTTGTCTTTTTTGATTCTGGATCTTCTCCCCACTAATATTTATTCAGGTGAGAGTCAATTTGATGACATAAACTTTTTGGGATTAGAAAAGTCCCAAAAAGTGGCCATTTGGTATAGCGACATTGCCTGACCAACATGTTTCACTAGTGTAGTTTTCCCTGCCTGTGCTATGAATTGAGTTAGCCACCCTTTTACTCTTTTCTCCACAAAGCTTAAGAGAGAAATATGGGTTTGAGTCTTTTATCTTAGAATTGTTAATGGTGCACCTAGATATTTTTAACCTATACTCTTATTAGAGATATTCAAGATTCTTGCAAGCATTTTTTTGTGTTTAGGTTGTACTTTCCTACTAAAAAGTACATTAGATTTTGTATAGTTGATTTCCTGACCACTTGCCTTACAATAAACTTGCAGGCAAGATTTGATAGCTATGAAATTTGGGATCGTGGCATAGGTGAAGAGGAGGTTGTCATCAGCAAAAAGCAGGTGACTAATAGTTGGTGCTGATTTGGCACATTTGATTCCTTTCACTAGGTTAGTATCTACCAAGTGATTCATATAAGCTGAAAAAGCTTCTGCACATATAGTATAGAGGTATGGGGACATGGGATCCCCTTGCCTCAATCCTCTCTCCGGCTTAAAGAATCCCATAGGACTCCCATTAAGAAGGATATAGAATGTGACTGTACTTATGCAGTTCATTGTGAGCTTAATCTGGTTGTTGTGAAATCCCAACTTTTTCATGGCTTTCGCTAGGAAAGACCATTCCACTCTGTCTTAAACCTTGGACATATCCAGTTTGATGGATGCATAGTCCTTTTTTCTTTTGTTGTTCTTGATTGTATGTATGAGCTCATGTGCTAAGATCACATTATCTGTTATCTGTCTTTTAGGGATAAATGCACTTTGATTTGCAGAGATCACTCATCCATCAAAGGCTTCATTCGGCTTTCCAAAGTCTTGGAAATTACTTTGTACACAAAGTTACATAACCCAATAGGTCGAAACTGGTCAACGGAGTCAGCCATTGGGTTTTTAGGTATAAACGCAATATTTGTATGATTAAATTGAGTTAGGAGGAAACCTTTCTCGAAGAAGTTTTGCACCATTTGAATTACATTTGCCCCGACCACATCCCAGTAAGTTTGGTAGAAAATACATGTAAAACCATCCTGGCCCGGGGCTTTATTTGCCCCCATTTGGAAAGCTGCTACCTTAATCTCTTCCTCTGTAACATGAGCTAAGAGGGCTTCATTATCACTTTATGAAAGTTTTGGCTTTATTATATCAATTATAATATCTTGGTCATCAGACCCTGATGTTCTATATAGTTGTTGGAAGTAAGAAATAAATTCTTCTCCTATTACTTCTCTAGTTGTTATCCAAGTATCATTACGAGCCTTAATCCAGGAGATATGATTTCTTTTTCTCCTGAACATAGTAGATTTATGATGCGCGTCGTTTACACAACAAATTAATTTACTTCTTTCCACACTATTAACTGGTAATATAATGGCAAGGAGTTCGTTCCCACGAAGAGCATGGAGTTTTAGTTGTTATAAAGTAACCGAAAGGGGGGTTTTTAGATTTTAATCAAAGTAAATGACAAAATAAAATATAAGAGATTTGTTGTAAATAATAAGGAGAAAGAAGACTAGGGAATCCTTTGCCGTCACTGAACTGAAACTTAATTAAATACAAGTTTATTTATTGTTGAATTTATATTGTTACCAACCGTAGAATAGCAATAAGCTCTGCTATCCCCCGGATTCCCCGTTGTCACTTTGATACGGAAGCGCTCGACTACCGCTTTCTATCCAAATAACCCACCAAGAATAAGCTCTCAAGGTGTAGATTAACGAATGCTTTACACTCAGTGAATCGGGTTGATCCTAGCATCGACGCATAGGCTCGGCCCGCTTACTAGTGTTATCTTTATACACAATTGCTTAACAGAATCCCTCTATCGGCTCTTGCGATTTACTACTTGTGTAAAGAATTGAGTGACAATTACACGTATCACCAACCCCAATACTAGTAGAAGAATTATTGATTGGTTAATTTAATTTATTATCACTTTAAATAACCCCTCAATATTCTTAAACATTAAAAATAATAAAGATAATCAACAAATAAATAAAACTTGAAATAAACTTGGTTTAAGAAATTAAAGCTTCATTGTTCAGGACTTTGAAATCATCCCTAATCAAAAAGAAGTTTAGCTACTCATAGCTAAAAAGAATTCTACAAATAAATAAGAGAGAAAGAATAAAAATAGAATTAAAGATAAAAACTCACAAGAAAAGCCAGGGAGCAAAACTTTATTTCTCTCTCTGTTTTTGTCTCTAGCTACAAGAGGAATAATAAAAGAAGATGTTCTAAAAGAAGTACTCCCTCTGTCCGTTTTTATCTGTCCTAATTTCTACTTTGGTATGTCCATTTTTATCTGTCCGCTCTGTTTATAGACATACTTTTCTCTTAAACTATCAAATATACCCTTTATTTTTATAATCATAAAATTATTTTTAATATCCAAATCTTAAATATTATCACCATATTTATGGAAAAAAACTTACTCAATATCTTTGTATTAATTGTCATTCCTTTTTTAAATAAAAACATTTATGAATAGTTATAAAATTCCTAATAAACACTTATAATTTAGTTTTGGTAATAATATAAGATTAAATAGGCTAGTCAAGGGCTAGTCATGACAATTTATAGGATTTCCTTAATATCTTGACTTAGTCAAAGCGGACTCTTAATTTAGGACGGAGGGAGTAGTTTTTTTTTTTCTTTTGGTTTAGGTAGCTATTTATAGGCATCAAATACCCTAGCCGATCCACAAAAGTCGTAGAAGATAGAGAAGAAAAGTCGGTGGAGTTTATCCTACAGATAATTGAGTGCATCGCGGTGTATTCTAGTAACGTGCATATAGCTTCTGATCCGTCCGATCCTCTGATAAACCTTTGAATCTTCATTTGCACCGTCGATCTATCCAGCCTCGATGCTCCTTCATACACACAATCTTCACTCTCCTCTATACGCGTCAGAGCTTGGGCAGAAGCTCTGCAAACATGGCCCACCACACGTGCTCACCCAATTCTCTCTTCTCAGTCGTACGACTCTTGGACTTCCATCATCCATTCCCTCCTCGTACTCACTGCCAATGCCAGCAAACCGTGCCATCACCCTTATTCATCGTCTCCGTCGACTTTCTCGAGCAGCAACCTATCCATCCCTGTCTTTGCTCTACAGCAACACTCCATCATCATGTTCTTACTCGAGCTTGATAACAGCTCCATCTCCGATGACGAGTACCGCCCATCTCGTATCTTCCCATTACTCAATCACCGTGACCAGCATCCACCAGCTCGAGCTTCACATCCATGACAGACTCGAGATCCATCAATATCGGCAGCATCATCACTGCCAACTTCATCATCTTCCAATCTTCTCCATCAAACACCGGTGATAATGGCAGCAGCCATATTCCACCCCCAAGCTCGAGTGTCACTGCTTTATCAAAATCAAGCCAGTACCCATGTTTTCTACCACCTTCAATTACCCCATGATGTATTTGAATTCGAGATTTACTTAGATCAATAACCAGCATGATCAATCATGATCATCAGCATCACCGATGCTTCCCTGACCTGGTCGAGCCCTCTGATTTAAAATCAGACTCCTACCCAAGATTCATATCATTCTCCTGAACCCAGTGATGTATTCAAATTTGAATATCACTATTGATCAAATCCATCGCCATCGTGATCATCATGATCATCGAGTTCCGTCTGCCATTCCTGTGTTCTGTTTAAGAACAGTGAAGACGAAGTGCCCTGAGCAAATAGGCTGGGTGCCTTCAACATATTTTGAATTTCTGCCTCCCCTTTTGTAAGAGATCGATCTGCCTTTAGCAGCTCCCTTGAACTTGACTACCCCTTAACAGGAAGTGCCCCTTAACGATCAGTGAGGATGCCAATAGCACTTCCCAATAAAATGACCATTTTGCCCTTTGCTTATGAGTTCTTGTTTTGCTCATAACTTCTTCATACGAACTCAGAATGACTCCGTTCTTTCGCCATTATCTTCATCTTATCGTCCTCTACACAATGAAAAGTAGAAATCTTGTATTTGAACGAGTTCCAATTGGTCTTTGGCCTTTATCCACTTATAGCTAGCTTCTTCCCTTGCACAATTAAGTGCAAATTCACTTCTTTTGGAAGAAAACCAACAAATACTAGCATGGAATTGACACTAAATATATGTGAAATATGCACTTATCAAATTCCCCCACACTTGCCTTTTGCTAGTCCTCGAGCAAACTAAACTAAACTACAACAACTTCATGTCGCCGAGGATACGGTTGCACTTAGCATGTGCAACAGGCCTTTAAACCCCTAGGTGTCCCTAGTGGACGAGTCATAGTCTCGTGAGGGCTTACGAGAGGTATACCCACAAAACCTACTCCAACTTCAAAGCGTTCCAGCTTCCCAAGCATCCAAAGAGCTATGAGGACATAGAGTTTCCATGCTAGTAATAAGAAGTTAGAAATACCAAAGAACATATTCTCATTCTTAAATGTTGAGTGAGAAATAACCACACCATAATGAGAGAACGCGTGTTTGAGAGCGATCAATAAGCATTTTGCCTCGACTTCTGCCTCACTTAAAAGGATTTTATGATAATTGCACTCAATAAGACAGCTTTTTTATGGATCTCACATGTGTGTAGGTAGGAATGAAGAGAGAAATCCTACACACGTTGAATGGTGGGAAGGAAACCTTCCGAAATATTTCTGGAGACTCCACAAAATCGTGGAAAATAAAGATATTTCTCTGATGATCTCTAAGAAAGGAAATCAACCATTATTATCGAGGATGGGAGTACTTACCACCTTCACATCTGATTGCAATGATGAAAGCACCACTCTCACAGCATCCAATAGAAACGTCTTCCTTCGGCTCGTCTTCTTCATCTTCTTGGTCTTCGTCTTCGGTCTTCAACTATTGATGATAAACTCTCGAACTTCGTAGAACTTTGACAATTTGTAACTCTTTTCTCTTCAATTTCCTTGTTGCTTGAAACTTCTTTATAAATTTTTCTTCCCCATGGCCTTATCGAACAAATAACAACCTAATGCAAATCTTTTTGTATTTTCTCTTTCTCTTTTTTTTCCCCCTTTTTGTATTTTCTTCTTTTTTTTTTCTCTTTTTTTTTTCTTTTTTTTTTCATTTTCTTTTTGACAAAAAGATTGCAACTAAAAATAATAACGAAATTAAAATTAACATGGCCATAAAAGAAGTACTTTACCACTTTGATCTTCACAACTTGTATTGTCTTCGTATCATAAACTTCAATAATTCTCATCTTTTGATTTTCTTCGCTCTTGCAAATAAGTCTTCATACTTGGATATAAAATTCCGCTCCTTATGTTTTAGTCTTCAACATGTATATAAAAGTCTGCTCATTATATGTTGCTTTAATTGGATATGAAATCTGCTCTTTACTTGTATTGTTGCTTAAACCTCAAACGTCTTCAACTTTCCTTGTAGATTTTGATGTTGCTCCCTTGTTGATGATGATGGTGTTTCTATGGATCTGTTGGTGGCGAGAGAGAATGGTGCTAACTGCAAATCAAACTACAAGAAGGTGGTGTTCATCTATAGACGTCACCCTTATGATTGACAAAATTAGCACTCAAGAGATCAAAGAGTAGTGCTTCTATTGGTGGGAGGTTGGGTAGCTCACCATTCTACCCGGAATTAACGTACGGTGACACACACTCAAAAGAAAGCTCTTTAGTCAGCTACAAAGAAATTTGGTCTGGTGCCTTTGTTGATTTGAAAATAGGTAGTATCCACTAATGATTGATCAACAACTCTAATAATGCATTTCTCTCTGCTCCTAATTTGCATCACCGGCATGATTAAATCCCTTATTTAACACTCTAACAAGTAAGAAATCCAACGTAGTTCCCTAACACTTCCAAGTTCAGTTATGTCGGTCAGAATCTCTATGTAAACATACCTAGAAGTATGCTAGTGACTCTAAAATCTCTACAAGTTGGAGGTTTTTTTATGCAAAAATTCAAAATTTTGAAAAATCGACTCAAAAAGGCTAAAAACTCTATATGCAAAATATCCAAACACTCCCCCACACTTAAACTTTACATTGTCCTCAATGTAATTGACTCTTCCTAAGTAAAGTCAAGGTGGGAAATCAAAATATGATAGGAAAAGCTAAGAAAAATAAAATACAAAAGATAGAGATACAAAACCGATGGGTTACCTCCCATTTAGCGCTTAGTTTTACGTCCTCAGCCCGACTTGGAATTCTGCAAATTACTCCTCTAGAGGAAGTAAATCATGAAGCTCAATCTTATCAACATCCATTGTAGTGAAGTTCTCGTAGTATGGCTTGATCTATGGCCGTTGATCTTGAAAACTTTCCCAGTTTTAGGACTAGTTATTTCAAGCTGCACCATGAGGAAAAACATTAGTAACAACAAATGGTCCCACCCATCGGGACCTTAGCTTTCCAGGAAATAACTTAAGACGAGAATTAAATAAAAGAACTTTTTGTCCCACAACAAAACTTTTTCGAGAAATCATTTTGTCGTGGAATAACTTCGTCTTTTCCTTGTATATACGAGAGCTCTCATAAGCATCATTACGTATTTCCTCCAGCTCATTTATTTGTAGCTTCCTTTGTTTCCCAGCTTCATCATACTCCATGTTGTACATCTTTACCGCCCAAAAAGCCTTATGCTCAATTTCAACTGGGAGATGACAAGCTTTTCCATAAACCAATCGATATGGAGACATACTAATTGGTGTTTTATACGCCGTTCTATACGCCCAAAGTGCATCATTAAGCCTGAAGCTCCAATCTTTTCTTGTAGTATTGACAGTTTTCTCCAGAATGGACTTAATTTCACGATTTGAAATTTCAGCTTGCCCACTAGTTTGTGGGTGATACGGCGTACCAACCTTGTGTGTAATGTTGTACTTCTTGAGGAGAGCATGAAAGGATTTCTTGAAATGCGAACCTCCATCACTGATAACCACTCTTGGTGTACCATGTCTAGAGAATACATATTCCTTCACAAACTCACAAACAACTTGAGAATCATTAGTAGGGGTGGCTTCAGCTTCCACCCATTTAGAAACATAATCCACAGCAAGAAGTATATAGTATTTTCCATTCGAATTAACAAAAGGGCCCATAAAATCAATACCCCACACATCGAAAATCTCTACATGAAAAATCGGTGTGAGTGGCATTTGATTTCGATCACCTAGATTGCCCGTTCGTTGACATCTATCACAAGATTTGCAAAAAGCATATGCATCCTCAAATAGGGTAGGCCAATAAAAGCCACTCTCAAGAACTTTGAGAGCGGTACGTTTAGAACCAAAGTGACAACCGCATGCATAAGAATGACAAAAATATAGAATTGATTGAAATTCAGAGTTAGGTACGCACCTGCAGATAATCTGATCAGCACCATATTTCCACAAGTAGGGCTCATCCCACACATACTGTTTGGCTATTTTCTTAACATTTAACTTTTGAAAATTAGACATCGTACTAGGTACTTGCCTTGTAACCAAATAGTTTACTATATCAGCATACCAAGATGTTGATTCTTCAATTGAGAAAAGTTGTTCGTCCTAAAACGATCTTGTAAGGGAAGTTCTTCTTCGGATACAACAAGTCTACTAAGATGATCCGCAACAAAGATTCTCGATACCTTTCTTATCTCTCGATTTCAATCTTGAATTCTTGCAAACAAAAGAATCCATCTTATGAGTCTTGGCTTGGCCTCCTTCCTTTTCAATAGGTACCAAGTCTTGCATGATCAGAATATACAATCACTTTTGTACCCACTAAATATGATCTAAATGTTTCTAGTGCAAATACTATAGCCAGCAACTCTTTCTCAGTGGTTGAATAATTGATTTGAGCCTCATTAAGGGTCCTTGATGCATAATAAATCACATGTGACCTCTTGTCCACTTTCTGACCCAAAACAGCTCCGACTGCATAATCACTTGCATCACACATTAACTCGAACGGCAAACTCCAGTCAGGTGACTTAATAATTGGTGCACTAGTCAACATCTCCTTCAATTTATCAAAGGCATCCTTGCACTCCTGATCGAAGTTAAAGGCAACCTCCTTTTTCAGCAATTTGCACATCGGCATTGAGATTTTGGAGAAATCTCTGATAAACCGCCTATAAAAACCTGCATGACCAAGAAACGAGCGAATCTCCCTCACCGAAGTGGGGTATTGTAAGTTTATAATCAGGTCTATCTTTGCCTTGTCTACTTCGAGCCCTTGAGAGGACACGATGTGACCAAGCACAATTCCATGGTTTACCATAAAGTGGCATTTCTCCCAGTTTAAAACAAGATTAGTGTCTATGCATCTTTTAAGAACAAGTTCAAGATTATTTAAACAAATATCAAATGAATCGCCATAAACACTGAAATCATCCATAAATACCTCAATGATGTTTTCCATGTAGTCAGAAAATATACTGACCATACATCTCTGAAAAGTGGCAGGCGCATTGCAAAGACCAAACGACATTCTTCTATATGCAAATGTACCGAAAGGACAAGTAAATGTAGTCTTCTCTTGATCCTCCGGTGCAATAACAATTTGATTGTAACCCGAATAACCATCCAAAAAGCAATAATATGAATGTCCCGCCAGCCGCTCTAACATCTGATCAATGAAAGGCAAAGGAAAGTGATCCTTGCGGGTAGCCGAATTGAGATTTCTGTAGTCTATGCACACTCGCCATCCAGTTTGAACTCGTGTAGGAACAAGTTCATCATCTTGGTTTCTAACAACAGTGACACCTGATTTCTTAGGCACCACTTGCACCGGACTAACCCACTTCTTTGTCGAAATTGGGTAAATCACCCCCACACTTAGTAATTTGAGGATTTGTTTCTTCACGACCTCTATCATTGGGGGGTTAAGCCTACACTGAGCATCACATACCGGCTTGCTATCATCTTCCATAAGGATTCTATGCATGCACATTGATGGACTAATGCCTTTAATGTCAGCAATTGTCCAACCAATGGCCGTTTTGTGCTCCTTCAGAACCCGAAGTAGACGTTCTTCTTGTATAACATTGAGATTCTTTGCAATAATCACTGGAAGCTCCTCTTGATCACCCAAGTAAGCATACTTTAAGTGATTGGGAAGAGGCTTCAATTCTAGTTTAGGTGCCTGCACAATAGAAGGTAAAGGAACCTCATTAGTTACGGGTAAAGAAATATAAGAGATATTACCCGTTCGAGCTTCTTGTAATGCTGTTAAAGCACCACACATCTCCACTAGCTCTTTGACTAGTTCGACGTCCACATTCGGCTGCCCATGAACGTCCAAATCAATGCTATTTCGCAACACAACTCCAAGTTCGTCTTCATTGCTCAAATCAAACATTTGTTGTGCCAACGAACCAATAACATCAATAGAGAAAGCGGAGTGCACATCACTAGGATAACGCATGGCCTCAAATATGTTGAAGTGAATGATCTCCTTATCAAATTCCATAGTGAGTGTACCATTGTCCACATCAATCTTCGTCTTTGCAGTTTTCATGAACGGTCTCCCAAGAAGTAACGAAGTAGATGAACAATTTTCTCCATTTTGCATATCCACAATGTAGAAATCAACCGGAAAAATTAACTGATTCACTTGAACTAATACGTCCTCCACGACTCCTTTAGGATATATATTGGACTTGTTTGCCAATTGAATAGTAATTTTTGCTTCTTTCAAAGGTCCAAGATTCAAAGAATCATAAACATCGGCAGACATAACACTTATGGATGCTCCCAGATCAAGTAAAGCACGCTCAAATCGTCGGTTACGAATAGTAATTGGCACTGTGAAACCCCCAGGATCTTCACATTTAGCAGGCATCTTCTTCAGTAACATAGCTGTATCACTTTCGCCCACCTGAGTAATTTCATTAGCAATCAACTTATCCTTCCTTGTGCACAAATCCTTCAAAACCTTGGCATACTTGGGTACCGTTCTGATGGCCTCAATAAATGGAATGTTGATTTGTATCTTGCTGAAAATATCCATGATCTCCTTGTCTTGAGCTTTCTTCTTTGACTTGGCAAAACGACTAGGAAAAGGAGGTGGTGTGGTAAAGGTGGGAACCGTGTCCTTAGGTTGGCCGATTGAGGTTGGCTTTTCCTTTGGTACGGTTTCCGCTTCTACTTCCTTCTCAATGTCGTCATGAACCACATGTTGTTGTTGTTGTTGTGGTTCTTCAGTTTGTCTCCCACTTCTTAGAGTTACGGCATTGACATGCTCTCTTGGATTCACAAAAGGTTGTGATGGCAACTTTGTTGAGGCTTGTGCTTTCATTTGATTCATATCTGTCGCCATTTGCCCCATCTGAGTTTGTAAATCTCTAATAGCATTATCAGTTTTCAACTGATTTTGATCGGAATTCTGTTGACTTTGTTTAAACATGGAGATGAGCATGTCAATCTTAGATTCTTTAGTTGGAGGTTTTTGTTGTTGAAAATCACCTTGTTGTGGTTGGAATTGTTGTTGAAAACCACCTTGCCTTGCATATGGATTAGGAGTCATGACTTGCTTGTTCGCATAACTGAAATTTGGATGATCTTTCCAACCAGGATTATAAGTATTAGAGTAGGGATCATATCTTGGCCTCTGATTAGGAAATATAGCATTTACCTCGGCATCCTCTTCATATGAAGGAACAACTGCAGATGCTATACGTTGTACCATTTTTTCCATATTACTCATTCGTTGCTCCATGTGTGAAGAATCTCCCATCTCACTAACTCTTCTAACCACCGATGAATCTCTAGTATAAAATTGCTGCGTATTTGCAGCCATGCTCTCAATCAAACTAGTAGCCTCCTCGATAGTTTTATTAGCCAGTGCACCACTGCTAGCCGCATCAATCAAGTCTCTCATGCGGTAGTAACCCCTCATAGAAGTGTGTAATGATAAGTTGTGGTGGTATTTGATGATGTGGGCAACTCGCCAACAATTTCTTGTACCTCTCCCAATAGTCATACAAAGATTCTCCGAAATTTGTACAATGCCACCGATTTCCTTGCGAATAGATGCGGCTTTAGAAGCGGGAAATATTTCTCCAAAAACAACTTTTTCATTCCGGTCCATGTAGTAATACTTCCTAAGGGAGATAATAGAACCATGATTCTCGCTTGGTCCATTAATGAAAACGGAAAAAGCTTGTAGAAAAGTTGTATCATCATCATCATCACTCTTTTTCATACTTCTTCTGTATTCAAAACGGCTGCAAAGTGTCGATTAGGATCTTCACCTGATAGCTTGAACTTTGGAACCCAATGAAGAAGGCTTGACTTAAGTTCCACTGTGTCATTTAGAGTAATATACATTGGTTGAGATTCCAAACATGGTGATGTTAGATCTCTCAACGTCTTCCTCTCTGGAGGTGGAGGTGGTGGATCTATCTCGTCGTCTGTATTAACCATCTCTTCTGTAGAAGGTTCTAGTTGTAACTGCTGACGTGCTTGAAGTACCGTTCCTTTACGAGTTTGAATTCCGCACCTCAGATAATCCCAATCTTTCGGTGCCAGAGATTATGTAATGACCCGTCCCTCCACCGATACTGTCCCCACTTAGCCACTGCGGTCATCCGGCAGTGTGGGGTTTTCAACGGGCATCGCTGCGGTAATCCAATAGAAACTTCCCGGATGGTCACCCATCCCTGGATTACTCCCGCCCGAGCACGCTTAACTGCAGAGTTTTCTGCCAACTCTGGAACCAATTGTGCTGAAAAGGCCTCGGTGTTAGGAAAGGACAAACCATTACCTATATTCCATTCTATCGGCGAACCACTGCCGAAATCGGGGTATTACAATACCACCACCTTAAATTGGAGCCGTCCTCGGCTCCGGAATATATTTTCAAGCCCATATCTCCGACGTTCCTTGCCCCTCATGAGAAGCACCTGGACCAACCCCGTCCAGTGTACCTTCCCACCCTCGGAAGGTGACCGTCGTCGGCTCTGATACCATTTGTAATGACCCGTCCCTCCACCGATACTGTCCCCACTTAGCCACTGCGGTCATCCGGCAGTGTGGGGTTTTCAACGGGCATCGCTGCGGTAATCCAATAGAAACTTCCCGGATGGTCACCCATCCCTGGATTACTCCCGCCCGAGCACGCTTAACTGCAGAGTTTTCTGCCAACTCTGGAACCAATTGTGCTGAAAAGGCCTCGGTATTAGGAAAGGACAAACCATTACTTATATTCCATTCGACCAACCACTGCCGAAATCGGGGTATTACAATACCACCACCTTAAATTGGAGTCTTCCTCGGCTCCTGAATATATTTTCAAGCCCAGATCTCCGACGTTCCCTGCCCCTTATGAAAAGCACCTAGACCAACTCCGTCGAGCGTACCTTCCCACCCTCGGCAGGTGAACCGTCGTCGGCTCTGATACCATTTGTAATGACCCGTCCCT
Source organism: Papaver armeniacum (assembly GCA_023531295.1). Classification (NCBI taxonomy): domain Eukaryota; kingdom Viridiplantae; phylum Streptophyta; class Magnoliopsida; order Ranunculales; family Papaveraceae; genus Papaver; species Papaver armeniacum. The sequence continues at coordinate 203,452 of JAJJWW010012281.1, read as the reverse complement.
CCACCGATACTGTCCCCACTTAGCCACTGCGGTCATCCGGCAGTGTGGGGTTTTCAACGGGCATCGCTGCGGTAATCCAATAGAAACTTCCCGGATGGTCACCCATCCCTGGATTACTCCCGCCCGAGCACGCTTAACTGCAGAGTTTTCTGCCAACTCTGGAACCAATTGTGCTGAAAAGGCCTCGGTGTTAGGAAAGGACAAACCATTACCTATATTCCATTCTATCGGCGAACCACTGCCGAAATCGGGGTATTACAGATTAAGCACCTGAAACCAAAAAAATCTAAAGTAAAATCTAAGAATAAATGATTAAAAATGTTTTTTTTTTTTTTTTGGTTAAAATAAAATAATAAAAATAAAACAAAAATCTAAAAAACAAAGTACTAAAATAAATAATAATACTAAAATAAAATAAAACAACTAAAAGCTACCGACTGCTCCCCGGCAGCGGCGCCAAAATTTGATGCGCGTCGTTTACACAACAAATTAATTTACTTCTTTCCACACTATTAACTGGTAATATAATGGCAAGGAGTTCGTTCCCACGAAGAGCAGGGAGTTTTAGTTGTTATAAAGTAACCGAAAGGGGTTTTTTTAGATTTTAATCAAAGTAAATGATAAAATAAAATATAAGAGATTTGTTGTAAATAATAAGGAGAAAGAAGACTAGGGAATCCTTTGCCGTCACTGAACTGAAACTTAATTAAATACAAGTTTATCTATTGTTGAATTTATATTGTTACCAACCGTAGAATAGCAATAAGCTCTGCTATCCCCGGATTCCCGTTGTCACCGGATACGGAGCGCTCGACTACCGGTTTCTATCCAAATAACCCACCAAGAATAAGCTCTCAAGGTGTAGATTAACGAATGCTTTACACTCGTGAATCGGGTTGATCCTAGCATCGCACGCATAGGCTCGGCACGCTTACTAGTGTTATCTTTATACACAATTGCTTAACGTAATCCCTCTATCGGCTCTTGCGATTTACTACTTGTGTAAAGAATTGAGTGACAATTACACGTATCACCAACCCCAATACTAGTAGAAGAATTATTGATTGGTTAATTTAATTGATCACTTTAAATAACCCCTCAATATTCTTAAACATTAAAAATAATAAAGATAATCAACAAATAAATAAAACTTGAAATAAACTTGGTTTAAGAAATTAAAGCTTCATTGTTCAGGACTTTGAAATCATCCCTAATAAAAAAGAAGTTTAGCTACTCATAGCTACAAATAATTCTACAAATAAATAAGAGAGAAAGAATAAAAATAGAATTAAAGATAAAAACTCACAAGAAAAGCCTAAAAGAGCAAAACTTTATTTTTCTCTTTATCTCGTTTTTGTCTCTAGCTACAAAAGGAATAATAAAAGAAGAAGTTCTAAAAGAAGTAGTTTTTTTTTTCTTTTGGTTTAGGTAGCTATTTATAGGCATCAAATACCCTAGCCGATCCACAAAAGTCGGTTTAGGTAGAAGATAAATACCTAGAGAAGAAAAGTCGGTGGAGTTTATCCTACAGATAATTGAGTGCATCGCGGTGTATTCTAGTAACGTGCATATAGCTTCTGATCCGTCCGATCCTCCGAGGAACCTTTGAATCTTCATCTGCACCGTCGATCTATCCAGCCTCGATGCTCCTTCATACACACAATCTTCACTCTCCTCTATACGCGTCAGAGCTTGGGCAGAAGCTCTGCAAACATGGCCCACCACACGTGCTCACCCAATTCTCTCTTCTCAGTCGTACGGCTCTTGGACTTCCATCATCCATTCCCTCCTCATACTCACTGCCAATGCCAGCAAACCGTGCCATCACCCTTCTTCATCGTCTCCGTCGACTTTCTCGAGCAGCAGCCTATCCATCCCTGTCTTTGCTCTACAGCAACACTCCATCATCATGTTCTTACTCGAGCTTGATAACAGCTCCATCTCCGATGACGAGTACCGCCCATCTCGTATCTTCCCATTACTCAATCACCGTGACCAGCATCCACCAGCTCGAGCTTCACATCCATGACAGACTCGAGATCCATCAATATCGGCAGCATCATCACTGCCAACTTCATCATCTTCCAATCTTCTCCATCAAACACCTGATAATGGCGTGACCATATTCCACCCCCAAGCTCGAGTGTCACTGCTTTATCAAAATCAAGCCAGTACCCATGTTTTCTACCACCTTCAATTACCCCATGATGTATTTGAATTCGAGCTTTACTTAGATCAATAACCAGCATGATCAATCATGATCATCAGCATCACCGATGCTTCCCTGACCTGGTCGAGCCCTCTGATTTAAAATCAGACTCCTACCCAAGATTCATATCATTCTCCTGAACCCAGTGATGTATTCAAATTTGAATATCACTATTGATCAAATCCATCGCCATCGTGATCATCATGATCATTGAGTTCCGTCTGCCATTCCTGTGTTCTGTTTAAGAACAGTGAAGACGAAGTGCCCTGAGCAAATAGGCTGGGTGCCTTCAACATATTTTGAATTTCTGCCTCCCCTTTTGTAAGAGATCGATCTGCCTTTAGCAGCTCCCTTGAACTTGACTACCCCTTAACAGGAAGTGCCCCTTAACGATCAGTGAGGATGCCAATAGCACTTCCCAATAAAATGACCATTTTGCCCTTTGCTTATGAGTTCTTGTTTTGCTCATAACTTCTTCATACGAACTCAGAATGACTCCGTTCTTTCGCCATTATCTTCATCTTATCGTCCTCTACACAATGAAAAGTAGAAATCTTGTATTTGAACGAGTTCCAATTGGTCTTTGGCCTTTCTCCACTTATAGCTAGCTTCTTCCCTTGCACAATTAAGTACAAATTCACTTCTTTTGGATGATTTACCTAACAAAACACAAATAAGAGAAAACAAGCGTAATATACAATAATTTGCAAGAAAACCAACAAATACTAGCATGGAATTGACACTAAATATATGTGAAATATGCACTTATCAATTTATGGAAATACGGCGTATTTTTATCTCCTTAATTTAGCCAGTGCTCTCTTGACTTATGTTTCCATGGTATCTCTTCCAGAGAATAGAGATATGTTAGTTTATCACTTAGTTCAGCAATTTTCCTAGTGTTTCCCGGAGAGCTTGTTTGCGTATCATTGATAAGAGATTTTGTCTCTGTAATAGAGTGGTTGATATTTACAAAAGACTATCTATTCCATTTGTTGAGGCTTTTCTTGACGTGCAACTGTGTTTGTTTCAGTTGATAAGCTTTGGAACCACTTGCTTGAATTGACCAGGCTTTCTCTATCATGGTTTTGCAGGAATCGTCTTTGATCCACATCGACATAAAATGGTACGACTTATGCAGATTTTACATACCAGGGATTAATAATACCAATATGGGTGCATGGTCAGAACTTATGCGAGGAAAATGCATGGTGTGGGTTTGTGGAAAAGCTTCCTCCCACACCTCGTTTACCAAAGCACGGTCAAGTCTTTCAAGCACCAAGTTGTCGCCTTCTTATTTGTTTGTCCAGGTGAAATCCGGACCCGAGAATGGCATATCTTTAAGATTCCATTCTTCCATCAGGTACTCCAAAAGCTTTGTGTCACTTTCTTTTACTGGAATTTTCCCCCATTTATCTTGTGGATACAGAATACAGTTTAGGTCTCCTACTATAAGGGAAGGAGTAGTAGAATCATACGGTTGTGCTCTAAATTTTTCCCAGCTATTTGCTCTCAGAGCTCTGTTAGGCTCCCCACAGAAAAAATACAGGTTGCATTTGGTGTTAGCCTTAACAGAATTAGAAGAGCATTGTTGGCTAGATTTATTTATTGTTAAATCAAATCCGTCTTTCCAGGCTAGACCCAATCCTCTCTTTCTACAGATGGATGGTAGAACAAAGGAATTATGGTAACCCATGGATCTTAGTTTTCTGGTTATGGAATTAACATTACTCAAAGTTTCACATAAAAATATGATATCTAGTGATTTTAGTTTAATAATTTCCCTCAGTTCACGACTTGCCTTTGGTTTGCTGAAACCCCTACAATTCCATCTTAGGATGCTCATAATGACTGGAGATTAGCTTCCCATCACAAGAACAAAAATCAGTAAATTAAGAACGCGCAATTGGGGGATAAAAAAACTAATTGGGGGATATGAATTACTAACCCCATCCAATAATATCCGTTAAGGGGTGTTTTGGGGGCGGAAATACTAAAATACCCTTCTATCTAAATTAAAATTTAAAACTAAAAATCAAAATCAAAATCAAACCCTAACAAGTTCTTAAAGATAGGTTAAATTGAATTGTTCTTGATAAAGAAGAAGAAGAAATGGCTTTATTGAGAAGGTACATGATACCTAATCATATTTAAAGTGTTGTTTATGTTTTAAACCTTCGTTTGGGTTAGAATCATAAACTTTCAATCCACTCCCGGCTTGTGTTTATGATGAATACCCTACTATTTTCTTGTTCCGGCGTAGTTTTTAGGATGAATACCATGCCGGCATGGTTTTTTATGATGAATACCATGCCGGTACTTGCTATTTCAGAAAAGTTTTTTGTATGTTTTTGTCCTCAAACCGGCACGGTACACTTGGGAATCAACCATGCCGGCACTACTACCGGCATGCTCGATAATGAACTTTCTATGCCGGTAGTGTACTTCCAATTTTCAAAATTGGGGGATATTATGTACCGGCATGGTGAAAGTATGAATACCATGCCGGTTTGGTCACTGCCGGCATGGTATTCATACTTTTACCATGCCGGCACTGAGTTTTTCAGGCGCAACAATGGCGAATTCAATGAAAAAAAAATCAAATTTCAATACATTAATACCTATATATGAGTAATTGGAGCACTTATATGTTCAGCTAGTTTACTTTCCTGGGTTAGTTCTTCACCTAAACCTTCGTGATCATAAATATCTTGATTTGATGTTGTTGCATCAACAAATTCAATGATAATGATTTATTCTAATGATTATAAAACTAATCTATTAACTTAACTAATTATATTTAACCACTAAACATGATTAGTAAGGGGTAGATTAGGAATTAGATAAAATGCTTAGATAAGGGGTGACCCTGATTTGATATTTAAATCCAGTTTTTGTCTTTTTCCTCTATCCCCCAATTAGTTTTTTTATCCCCCAATTGCGTGTTATAAATTAAACCCTTTCAGAACTTATCTACTTCAGAGGATTTTTGGACCTTTGAGTCTTTACTTTGTAATTTGTCTTTTGTGACTTGTAAACAGAAGGAGCAACACCACTGTCAGAAACAGAGGCCGGAGCAAAAGAGAGATGAAGCCGATATCTACTATAATTAAAATTTTTCCAACATCAGAAGAGAGAAACAAAGGTTGATGAAAACTTCCAGGGCAACGCGGACTTGGCTAAATCAAAAACTACAAGGATATCTTCAAAGACCAGAGAAAGGAAACAGAGCTCAGAGGTTGAAGATAGATGAAACTGTGTAAACAACAACAAAGGTCAAAGGTAGTGTCTTTTGAATGCTAAAATTGTAGTCTTCTGGTGTCTTTGTAACTTGTAGCTTAGAGTCTTTGTGACTTGGTGTCTTGATCTCGGTGTCTTCTATGAACCAAAAATGAATTATAGCATTAAAGAATTTGAAAGGAAAGCAGAGTTTGTTCTCGAATATTTCTTTTCTCAACGAAGATAGCTTATTTTGGTGGTATTTAGATATGAATTCATTATGGGAGCATGGGTTTTGTTTTTTGTATTGAGTTTGTTCTTTGTTGTTGTTATTGTTTGTTGTTTTCTTTTTTCCGGTTGATTTCCGTTAAACTCCGATCATATTCCGTTTGGTTTTTCGAGTTCAACGGGAAAATAACGACTATATTAATGGTATTTGGATTAGTTCTGGCGACAAAAGGACAGAGTTTACCACTCCAGAGGGTGGTAAAGAGGTTTTGAATTTGAAAGGAGAAATGAGAGAAGAAAGTTGGAGTCGTACAAGAGGAGAGAGGAGAAAGTTTACTTGTCAACGTTTGGTTATCTTTAGTTGATTAATCAATTCTTTATTTAGTTGTTTAATTTCCTTGCTTAGTTTGTTGTTTAATTTGCCTATTTAGTTACTTGATTTATGTTAAGGTATTAATGTTTTTATTTTCTTAGAATAGCTAGTACTTAATATTCAATTATTCAAATTTTATTTTTGTATAATGGATGATCATATGACACCATGAGAAATTCGACATTTAATCCAGAAAACTTAAATTTTGAAGAAGATGAGTCAGACAATGCAAATGGAAACCAGGAAGAAACCCAAGAACCATCTGTTGTTGGTACACGAAGAAAAGAAATGGAACTTAAATCCGACGTGTGGAAATATGTTGACATGGTATTGAAATTAGATGATGGAGCTATGAAAAAAAAGCTATTTATAAACTTTGGGAAAAAGATTTTGTCGGTGATCCTAGTAGTGGTAGTAATCATTTAAACAAAATGAACGAGGGAGGGATGAATGTTGGTACTACATGTCAAGTTTCAAATACTCTCAATAATCAATGAGGGAGGGATTAGCCATATATGTAGCAAGAGCAGAATAACCTTTTACAAAGTTGGACCAATGTATCAGTCCCGGCCGAGACAAACCGATATCCGATATTACTTAGTGATGCAGTTCTCACTTATATGTTTTTAACTTTTATTTTGTACACGCCACGTGGTTTATTATGTAAACAAATTCATAAAGTCTCTATAAAGTGTTATTTTATTTTTTTGGAAAGTACTTCTCATTAATAAATTAATATAGGAGTGGAAATGTAAGGAAGACAAAGAGACAAAGAGTTTCTATTGATTAGCATCAGTTGGTTACATAAAATAATGTCCTATATATACTTGTATGAAGTAAACCCTAGACACTATATTGGGCCGCACATCCATGGGCTATAAGCCCTACAACACTCCCCCTTGTGCGGTCCAGCTGAACTTCATATGTAGTACTTCGAATATAGTTCTTCAAATGTCATCCTCTTCTTGATTACTTGTGCCGAAATCAATTGCCTCATTAAAACTTTTACAAGGAAAAACCCGGACAAAACCTTGGTACAACTCTTCACATGTAATACTTCACATGTTGTCTCGTATTTTACATGTAGTTCATCACATGCAATACGATCCTCAAAGATCGACGAATCTAAGTTAATTTCCTCGTTAAAACTTCGTCAGGAAAACCCAGAGGGACAAAACCTGAACTAAAGAAAAAGAGTACAATATTACGCAAACGTAGAACATAGTTAGACTCGAATATGTTGCCTCATTAAAACCTTGACAAGGAAACCCAGTGGGATAAAACCTTGACGAAGGGGAAAGAGTACAACACGACTGATGCAAGTGAAGGTGATCCGTTGCAGATGATCACTTTGCTTCGTTGAAGTTGATTAGTTTCTTCACAACTTCTTAGGCATAAAATCCTTGTGGAAAATACAATAGCCTTAGTTGGGAAATTACTTCCCGATGTTTGTTGTTGTCTCATTAAAAACCCTGCTGAGCAACAAAACCCTGTGGGAAAAAGTAACCTCGGTGAAGGAAAAGAGTTCAACACACCATTAGATGCTCCCCCTGATGTCAGACATTTTTCATTAGTCTAATGCAGTCAAAAGGAGTTTATCACACTTTACTTTGGTGACTTGGATGTTTATAGAACTATGTTGTTGATTCTGGAAGTTACGTTTCTTAACAGACTATCGTGTTTCATTTCTTTGATTCAGATATTTTCAATAATATCAACGCGATCTTTATGTCTTTAACTTTCAACATACTTGATGCTTTTAGTATTATCTCACTAAAAACCTTGTCGAGTAACAAAACCCTTTGGGAAAAACTATTCTCGATCGAAGGGAAAAAGAGTACAACACAGCTTCAATTTCGAAGTAAATTATGTCGACATCATATCCTTGGATCCTCCCCCTGATGTCGGCATATCCCCTGATTACTTTCAGAGTTGTTCCGCATCGTTCCTATAGTCATGTACTTTTCGAAACTGAATATCGGTAATGACCTAGAAAATAGTCTACCGTATCTCCTCCTGATTACTTTCGTTGGAGAAGAGATTATTGTTCCTTCGTAATCCACAACTTTTGGATTGCACTTTCATTAACATTCCTTTTAATGTCTTTTTAGGGAAAAAACAAAATTTATGTCAATGGTTACTTTTAAGTACATGATTACATTCACTATACCATTCTAATGACATTGCGTAGGCGCTGAGCTATATCTAGCTAACAAATTCCTTGAGGATGCAAAAATTTTATCGAGTACATTATTATACTAAGTACAACAATGCGTCTATTGTACTTAGATATGGGAATTTCATCTCCCAACACATCTTCGTCATTTTCCTTTAGACGAAATGGTCACTTACTTACATTTGAACCTCGACTAATCATGGGAGTGCTATCAGGATGCATGTCTTTGTTAAATTGCCTGACAACTTTAGACAAATGCAAACTGGTGGGATAATATACCACAAGCTCAGTATTCGGTCGAGCTTTTCCCATATTTTTCATCTCAAATTCGGATTTCAAATACCTTTTAAGGTCTCTTATTACATCAAGAGTACCCATCATGTCTGTACCATCGACATAGATAGCTACAATTCGATAAGGAACTTTCTTGTGAATACGCAAGGAAAAATAACTTACTTGTCTATCCCCTCCAAATCAAATAGTCACTTGGACGGGTATACCACATCCGCATGATTGCTAGAATCTATAAGTGAGCGTTCTATCTAACTGTAAACGCACTCTGTGGTTTAGAGTCATTTGATTTGGGAAACAAAAGTATATCAAGTACTTTTGTAAATATCTTTTATCTCTTGATTCTTTCAGAGATACGTAACAACCACATACATATGCTGCATTTCAAGTCCTTTTGAAATTACCAAGCTAACTAAGTAGCAAAATGGTATAATGCTCATTACAACAAAGTAAACAATTCCAGGGCTTTGTGAGATACCTCGCGCCACAAGGAGAGTCTTTATACCATTATGACTTCATTATTCTCACTATGCTTTGTGACAAATAATCATGTATATCCACAGGCTTTACACTTGGTTGGTTAGCACTACCACACCAAATACCTATATATTTATCAAAGAATCAAATTCTACCTTGATTGTGTAGGCCAAATATGCTCTTTATTGTTGATATTCAAACAATAAGAAGCATGGTTCGATCTCATCGTGCTCGATTTCCTTTAGCAACTGTATATGAAAATAATAATCATTAATATTCTCACACGATCTTTCCATTGACTCGTGTGTGTTATCATAATCCACTTGGGATGTCATTGTTCTCTGGAATCGTTAAACTTCGGAGCGTCCTCCAGTATTGATTCATGGACATAGTCAGAGACAATCAAATGAGATGATTTCATTAATGATACAAATTAGATTGTGCCTTACTCATCTACTTCCTTTCTAGGTGAGCATTGATCGAACCTAGTGACATCTCCATCTTCCTTTATGGAGCCATGGCCTTAACTACACTTCCACCAAGTGTAGTTGCAATACCTTAGTCTATGGTGTACCCATACTGAGGATTTCTAACCTTGCAGGAATATTTGCAGCTAGTATGTGTGATCTTGTCACTTTAGCGACATCAGTGTACATTCTGAGAATCGATTATTCTTTGTCACTTCACATTACATTTGTGGAGTACAAGAATCAACATGATACATAGTGGGAACACACCACGACAAATCCTTTCATTCCCTTAGAAAATACTTTTTCTTATCTCCCCCTAACGACGGGAAGAATGTCTCATTAAAATGACAACCCGCAAATCTAGCGGTAAGAGATCTCCTGCCAAAAGTTTTAAAATGCGGATAATTGTTGGGAACTCATTTCCAACATAACTACTTAACAGTTTTGAAGACCCATGATAGTACGATGTGGAGTCGTAATGGCACATATATAGTGTAACCAAAAATGCATAAAAACATGAATGTCAGGCTTAAATCCAGTTACCAACTGGTACGCAGAAAAGGTTGACTAATATTGGGTTCTAAAAACAAATTAAGTAAGATGTGTGTAATATTGCATATCCCCAAAGCAATAAAAGATAGGTTGGTACGCATAACCTATTCCTTAGATACCATCTGTAACCTTTGATGGTAGCCTCTGCGAGACCATTGGGTATAAGATGTTCTATATTGATCTTATTAAACATGAAATATTCATCAAGTCCTTTTGATGTAAATTCTCTAGCATTAACAAGGGTGGTTAGCCTTTGCACTTTGCATTGTGTGGTATGTGCTAGTAGTTTTCAAACGCAAATTTTTTAGGAACTATAACTAGTCCAAAAAGTCAAAACATTCACCAGATCCATCAGTCACTTTAATGGTCCGCATTCTGCATGAATATTTTTCTAAATTTCACCTTGTTTTCTTTGTAATATGGAATTTTTACCATTTGCATCTTAGGATGGTCTCGGTCCTGTTTTACTGAAGACTTTGTAAAAATGAGTGATATGCTTTCTTACTTAAAAGCATAATGGGAGGGAGGAGGGGGTTGTGCATTTGGTACTTTAGAAAACACTTATTGAGAGATATGCCGTTACTTTGCATTATGTCAATCTTTTTCCCGTTGTATCGTCCACTCAAACACATCGATGAACGTATGAGTCCTTTCAAAACGAAACATCATGTCTCAACCAAAGTTCCTTTATGGTTATGTCAAAGTATGTATGATTCAATTTCCAACATTTCATCGTCGGAGTCAATATTATTCAATAATCCAAATATTATAGTGAATTACATTGCACTAGATTGACTCATTAGTTCTCTAAAATATATTTCCTTCCAAATATATTAGAGAGTATAAAAGATGCAATCAATTACATTCTTATCATTTTGATGTTCCACATGATATCCATTTGCACGGGTTACTTGGGAATTTTAACAAGGTGTGTTTATCTCTTGGTACATCTAGAGATTTTGCGACGTCTTTGTTCTATCTTGAAGAAAAAAAAATTGAGCAGTGCTGCGCTCGATAAGATAGTCAATTGGCCGGCAAAGTTCTTGTTGCCATTAAAGTTGATGTGAAAATTGGTTGTTACTATGATACACATACACATTATATTGTATATACCAACACCTATGACCAGGTGCATTTCCAACTTTTTTATTTATGATGGGAGCTAGAATTACATTTTAGCTGATCCCATGTTCAATTGATACCTATACTTTGGTGTCATTACTGCTGGGAAAAATAAATAATAATATATGTCCCTTTTCACATGCTTTATATGAGTAGGTACGTCTAACCCTTATTACTTTGGGGTTCTTTCCATTTTCAATTCTGCTACATTTAGCTTAATTTGAGAAATTTCTTTATCTCATTAGGCCAAGAGAATCTCACTACACATGTCAACCAATTACTTTAGGTTGAATATATTACTAAAAAAAAAAAAAAAATTAATTCTCTTGTTGTCATACTTCAACATATACCGGTTCGTTAGTATTATTGATGAAGTAGAGAAATGAAAATTTGATGACTCATATCATCCTTTGTGAGTTCTTCCACAAAAATTGGAATACATGTGATTTTATTTGAATGTATGTTTTGAAACTATTGACATATTAATAGTCGAGCAAGTGGATATTTCCACGGAGCATTCAAAAATTTTGGGAAAATATCAAGTATCCAATAATGATGCTCAAGTACTTCTACTCCCCAAATGAATACATTGGAATTGAGTTGGTATAAAAAATTAAACAAAATCATTAAGGCCAAAATTCTTAATGATTTAGATCAATAAAAATAATTTAAATTGACCGTTTATATGCTGTTGGCTTATTTTAAGACAAAAAATAACAAAACTACGCATATTATAAAAATAAAATAAAAATAAATAAGCCTAGCGAGTAAATAAAAAACTCGCGTTATAGTTTAGTTACATACCTCAAAATTTGGTTCCCCCGTATAATATATAGACAAAACCGGAACGTCTTTAATCACGCACGCCCCAAAACCAGCATGGAACAGGGACTGGAACAGGGACTGGAACAGGGACTGGAATAGGGACTGGAACAGGGACCGAGTTGGATTGCCGGAACAGGGACCGAGTTGGATCGGGACAGTGTTGGAACGGGACGGAACAAGGGATTTTCCTTCTCCTCTTTTCCGAGAGGATTCCAAGCGACGTGTTTTCTTCCCCAAATTTACATCTGTATCCGCAAGCACCAAGCACAAATCAATAATCACAAACTATTAAACTAATCAAAGTGATCCATGATTTGACGTTGCAGAGGAAGGAGAGAAAGTGCAGATGTTGACAAAAACGTAGAAGATTAAAAAAAAATCTCCCAGATCGAAATCTCTAAAAAAGAATATCCATGATTAGTACCTACGTATGCAGTACTAAAATAATCATAATCGTATGCAGTACTAAAATAATCAAAATAATTCCTCATTACAAACAATTAATCAAAATAATTCCTGATTAAATCAATTTTCACCCGGATTTAATAAACCCAATCAATTAATCCATTTCCAACATAGATTTAATAAACCCAATTAATTTAGATATGTCAATATCAAAAACAGGGGTAAAAGAAAATAGATCTAATTTATTTGATTAAAAAAAATAGATTCAACTTATCTGATTTGATTCCACCGATTTCATTAGCTTGACAACAATCGATTGCATAACTGCGTTGGTGTAAAAAAAAATCTACCTTATCCAATATAGCTCCGAGGCATAGCATCGTGTATGATAACGTATTGGAATGGAAATGTAAGGAAGACAAAGAGTTTCTATTGATTAGCATAAGTTGGTTACATAAAATAATGTCCTATATATACTTGTATGAAGTAAACCCTAGACACTATATTGGGCCGCACATCCATGGGCTATAATCCCTACAACAATTAATTCATTTTTCTTTCACTTGTTAGTATTTCATTAATTAATTTATTAGTTGTTTCCTTTCATTTATTTTCTCTTTTTTTTTTTTATTTTTTTTTTTATTTTTTTTGATGCAAAACTAAATTTTATTGCTTAATGGATTGGGGATGCAGGGTGTGCATCTTCCCAGATTACATTGGAAATGAAACTTGGTGGTAAATTTTGCCAAGTCTTACAAACTTTAAAAATTCTGCCATGTTTGGCCAGAAATTCTGCTGGCTTATTGATTTTTCTCCTAATGAAATTGCACCTCCATAAAGGATGGTTGCAGAATTTAGTCCTAATATCTAATAAGATAGAGTGATTCTCTCATGCTGCTTTATTCAGGTCTTGAGTCATAGCCTTTAGCAGGCCCTCACATTCTGCGTGCTCCTCACTCAAGTAACTGTCTGCATAGGCACACTGTGCTTGCTCAAATTTTCCTGCAAAATTGCGAAGTATTAGTCCAGTGCCTGAGTGATTTTTATCAGTTTTTTTGAAAGCTGCGTCACAACAAATAGAGTAATATGGATTGTCAGGTGGATTCCAGTGAGTTTGGATTGGAGTAGTGTTGATGGTTGCACTGTTGTATGATTGAGATTCCCTCCTTTTTATCTTTTTACCCGTTGCCTGATTCATCTGCTGCACATTCTGTATAACCTGTATTGAGTTTGGTTTTACATTCTCAAACACAAACTTGCGTCGTGCTTTCCATATTTCCCATATCGTACTACAAATCCATTCACTGACTGAGTTATTGATTCTTTGTATACTCCCAATAGCCCCTGGAGTAGAAAGTAGTACTGCCCTTGAGAAAGGACACTCCCTTAGAATATGTGATGTTGTTTCGATCTCCTGATTGCATATTTTGCAGATTTCCACCTCACACTGCATTTGTCTAGCCATTCTTTCATGACTTGGCACTATATCATTGAAATACTTCCATATGAAATGCTTAACTCGCGGAAGTGTGTTCAATGCCCAAATTTTCTTGTACCCCTTCGCCTTCTCTACATCATAAACCTCTTGTCTGTTTGTTTTTATCTCCACCAGTTTGTTATAAGCTGATTTAACCGTGAATTGCCCATTGCGATTTAGAGTTCATACTAACTTGTCTACTCTGATTGTATTTATTCTAGTTGAAGTATTTTTTCCGCATCAGAATGTGTAAAAATCCTTCGAATCAACTCAATCTTCCATCTTCTGGTTTGAGTGTCTATTAGCTTGCTAACCGTTGCATAGTTTTTTGCCTCATCTTCACTGACAGCTGCCACAGGTGGAGTTTGCATATTTTGTATCCAGTTATCAACCCATGTTTGAATGTTTGTTCCATCACCCACAAGCCAAAAACTATGTTTCTTGACGAACTCCATATTGCTTTGTATGCTCTGCCATGCCCATGTGGAATCCTTTTTCTTCTTTGAATGAAGAGTTGTTGTTGCTGGAAAATACCTCTATTTTAGAGCAGATGCCCACAACTGGTCTTGCTTATGACATAATCTCCAAGCAGCTTTACACAAAAGTGCTTGATTAAAACAAGCTAAATCTCTAAACCCCATACCTCATGTAGCTTTGTCCTTCCTAATTCTTGGCCAGCTAGCAATGTACAGTCCACCACTTTCTTGTTTATTCCACCAGTAGTCTCTCTGCAGTTTATCCATCTCTTTGATCGTAGCAGCGGGTATCTTAAACACTCTCATATTATGGGAAGGAAGAGCATTTAACACGTGCTTGATAATAACATATCTTCCAGGTTGGTTGATAAACTTTCCATGATATCTCTTTAGGCGTGTTCTCATATTGCTGACAAGAGAGTTGAAGGAGAGTGTCTTCTTTCTCTTTAGAAATAATGGGATGCCCAGATACTTTTCTTCAGAGTTCATCTTTTTCATTCGTAATCTTCTCAGTAAGATTTTACAGTGCCGTGATGGGAAATGCTTAGAAAAGAATACAATCGGTTTCTCAAAATTGATTTGTTGTCCTGAAACTGTGCTGAATCTGTTGATAATTTGTAGGAGATTGTTGACATTATGCATGTCTGCCTTTACAAAGAGTAAGCAGTCTTCCGCGAATAATAGGTATGGGACTTGAGGAGCATGTTTTGCAATTTTTATACCTTGAATATCACCTAAGAATTCTGCATATGTAAGAGCCCTTGTAAACACTTTCATTGTAATCAAGAAGAGATAAGGTGATAATGGATCACCTTGTCGAACTCCTCTTGTTAAAAGACTGACAAGGTGAACCATTCAGAAGAACTTGAATTTATGTAGTCGACAAGCACTCATGAACTAGATCACACCATTTATTACTAAAACCCAGTTTCAACATAATATCCTCCAGAAAACTCCACTCTACACGATCAAAAGCTTTACTCATGTCCAATTTCATGGATAGATAATGCTTCTTGTTCTTCTTATTTTTTATGTAGTGAATTAATTCTTGAGCTAAGGTGATATTATCACTTATCTGTCTTCCCGGAACGTATGCAGCTTGCATTGGGGAGATGAATTTATCTAGACGAGTCTTTAATTTGGTTGACATTAGCTTTTTAATCAGCTTGTAAGTAGAGTTGCACAGAGCGATGGGTCTGTAGTCTCCTGGTGTGTGAGGGAGATTAGTTTTAGGTATGAGACATAAATTTGTATTGTTCACCTTCTTCAAAAGTCTTCCTGAAGTAAAGAAGGATTGAATCATACTTATAACATCTTCTCTGACTATTGACCATTAAGATTGAAAAAATCCGGGAGGAAAACCATCCGGACCCGGTGCTTTCCATGGCTGCATACACTTTAGCACTACTGTGATTTCAATTTCATCTGGGATCCTTGTGAGATCTATATTCACTTCATCAGAGATACAAGCTGGAAGGAGATCTAGTAGTTCAATGTCTCTTGGAGGATTAGTAGTGCTCATAATGTTTTTGAAGTGTGAAATTAATAATTCTTCAAGATTGTTTCTTCCCGTACACCAACTTCCATCCTGCTTCTGGAGAGTTTATATCTTGTTTCTAGCCCTTCTCTTGTTTGCTTGTGTAGATGGTGAATTTTCGACAATGGGTAAAATCGTAAAACCATAATTATATATGCTCCTGATCCAGCAATCAGATGAGTATCGAGGCTCATGTCTTTTATCGAAAGCGAGAAAGCTCGTGCCACGAGAACCTCTGACTGAGAATACTGTCTCTCAGAGTATATGTAGATGTGTAGTCTCTCAGCTGAGGCAACAACATATCTCATGAATACTGAGCAATTTCAGTGATCACTTTTATATAGAATTTCAAGATTAGACGGCTCCCAGACAGCTTGCCTGGTAGTATAGAGCAATAACGTCTTCAAGATGTAAAAATGTTTTCCCTGACTATATAAAAGAAATATGACGCTTCAACAAGCTCATATCATTCGAATCCTGAATAATTAATGCTCCTAGACGATCGTACTAGTATAGAGCCATCAATTAATTATTTTTAAATCATTAACTGAATCCCTGGAAAATATTCAATGTTTTTCATAATATTTCGTTACTTCAATTTATGGTTCTTCCCAGCAGAATTCCATGGTTAGTAATAAATATTCAACACACGGGCATCTGAGCACTATCGAATAAGCCCTGACCAAAACGGTGCAAGTGTACTCAGCAATAATGCACTAACGAGCCCCTGAATGCACAAACGAGCATTCCAAAACATGAAAGAACGATGAACCTATGCAAAATAGGAAGAAAATAATAAATAATAAAATATTAGTCAAGGCGCTAAGGGACTGGGCTCACCGGCCGGCCAGTCACGCCGTGACCAGTCCCACGTCCAAATTCTATATTTTATCATATTTATTATTTTCGTTGATCTCATGAAAATCTCTTCATTTGAACAAATATCCTTCGTTTTAAGGAAACTCCTCAGTTTCATGGTGTTTCCTTCGCATCAAGGAAATAATATAAAATTGGGAAAGGTGTCGTGGGACCATGTCTACTAGCCGGCCGGCTATGCCCTAGTTGTGGCCGGTCCCACACCTCATGATTCCTCATTATTTTATTATTATTTCCCTAATCTCATGAAAACTCCCTGATTTCATGATATTTCCTTTAAATCATGAAAAATGATATAAAATTAGGGAAACTCGTGGGACCGGGCCCTAGCCGGCTGACCATGCCCCTGCCGGTCCCACACACCCTTATTTTATTAATGTTATTTGTTTCCTTCATCTCATGGAAACTCCTTCACTTCGATAAAACTCCTTGATTTCAACAAAACTCCTTAGTTTCAACAAACTCCTTGATTTTATGATATTTCCATAAAATCATGAAAAAATATAACAAAAATAAGGAAATGCTATGGGACCGGGCTCATTGGCCGGCCAGCCATGCCTTGGCCATATCCGGTCCCACACTTCATGATTCCTTCATTTTATTATTATTTTCCTTCATCTCATGAAGTTTCCTCAGTTTCAGCAAAAATCCTTGATTTCTTCATATTTTCCCAAATGATTGCTCAAACGCACATCAGAAAATATCAAAATTCTCAGGACTGAGACGCGAACACTTTGGTGACATGAGCATATTACCTTGACTGACCAATTTGTCCTAATTTGTTCATATTAGGGTTGGATCTTTGGCTTGCAAGAGGCCGGTCCCTCATATTTTCATCATTTGACCTAATTTGTTCATATTAGGTTCAAACTCTTCCGAACAATTTTGGGATTTCATGAAACGATTGTCATTCGATCCCGTGACCACCCAGGGCCGGTTTCATGACCCCTTGGTCGGTCCCTCATCTCTTCATAATTAATTAGGTTTTATCACCTAAGGCTCGGACGAGCATTATTTTAATAAATGATTAAACGCGCATTTAATCATTCTTTCATCAACAAATCAACAAGTCTTCAAGAGACCTTGGTATTTGCTCACTTGAGCATCTGAGCGCTACATGGTTGACCCATGATCCCATGTAGCCGGTCCCTCCTTCACTCCGTGGTTAATTTTCAATAAACCATCAATTGATCGAATTAGGGTTTTTACGATGATCTCATGGTCAACACTTTATTAATTATACTTGGTTCAGTTGCCAGTATTTAAATTAATGTTTTATTTGGTCATGCTACCAATAATTCATCAAACGAGCAACATTTGCTCAGATGAGCAATATTTGCTCAAACCAAGGAACATTGGTTCAACCATCAATATTCAACAGTTCATCGAATGAGCAATATTTGCTCACGTTAACTATGTTTATTCATACATCGTACCTCTGTCTCAACAGACATGTTCAAATTCATGAGTCTCAGAACATTTTCAAATCATCTTCGACTCAACAATACAAGGACTCATCGTCCCATGAAGTCATGAAGTCAGCAACTAACTAACTAAATCACGAGACATCAATCGTGTCACATGGGGGATATTAACTAGGGTTTTGTTCTGGCGGTCTACGACACGTGTGTTCATATACACGATGAGAATGTGAGCAAGTCGTGCAATCAGTTGAAGGAGTTAACAAAGTAGTGGATGGAAAATCGACCAAGTCTCCGCACGTTGAGCAACTGGTTTTAACACGATCTATACTTCTCCACTCTTTGATCCCATCAACTGTCACACTTCATGGGATCATGGTGTTTATAATTCTATCCATATAAATAAGTCTCTGAATTATGATTGAAAAACAAGATAATCTCACGTCAAACAGACAACACGAGATTAACAACTCAACGTCTGAGAAATTACTCTCAACAGAGCAAATTCAATCATTCAGATCTTATCTTATTTCAGAATACACAACACACCTATAATCTTCGATCACCATTGATCTCACACATTTCTCAGCTTCCCTCCTACAGATCGACCCATCCTCTCTTGTGACCGAATTTACTCTGGAACGGCCATTGTCTTGGTTTAGGCCGGAGTACTACAGATTGATCTCTCGAATTCAAAGCACTCCCTTCTTGCAATGCATCTGTGTGAGGTTTAACAATTCGCTCGGTTCAAGGAGTTTCCTCCGCACGGTCGTCTCCTCGATTCCGTAAAAACCAGCAACTCGTTTTGCCCCATCTACAACTTGAAGATGAAAGTGTTTGGTATTCTGATCCAGTTCATGGAAGAGATTTTCTTTGGATTTGTGCCTGTAAAATTCTTCTTCACGAGAATGCCATTCTTCAATTTGTTTTTCAACTTCTATCACTTGTTGAGTATTATCCTTGTTTTGGTGTGGTTGTTGAAGGACTGAAAGTTGTTGTTGAAGATTCTTAAGCTTTTCTTGAATATTACCAAAGGTTAATATGTTCCATAGCGATAAATTACGCCTGGTCTTAGATAACCTTTTATCTAACATAAAAGCTGATGACCCTCTGAAACTTCTTTCCCAAGCATTGTGTATCTCAGTTGTATACATCTTATCCCTTAACCAACATTCAAAAAAATTCCAACTTTTGGAGCTGTGAACATCATTAGGCGACAAGTCTAAAACAATAGGACAGTGATCTGACCCTAAGAAAGGTAGATGTTTAAGACAAGAGTCTGGGAAATAGTATAACCAATCTGGGTTTGTTAGGGTTCTATCTAACCTTGTTTTGATTTTTCCCACTGCCATGTTTGTTGCTGGTCCAAGTATATGGGTTTCCATGAAAACCTAAATCACTAAGGCCAGTTTCATGCACAATTTGAACTATAGAAGAAGCATGCGAAGATGATTCATTGCTATTAAATCTCTCATTATCATGCAAGTTTAGGTTCAAATCTCCTATAAGAGACCATGGAGCGGATATGTTATAATTTTCACAGATGGATTGTACAAAATTCCATTGCGTCTTCCTTTCTTGTGGGTATGGTGATCCGTACATACATGATAGTAGCCATTTTGGTTTAGATGGTTCATTATTGATGAGACAGTGTATCATGTTATTATCATGATAAATGATATCTAAGTCAAATCCATCCTTCCACAAGAGACAGATTGATCTTCCTACTGAAGGTACATAGAAAGAGTTTGGAAAATTCAATGGCTTTATGAATCGTAGAATTTTATCAGAATTTATTTTTGTTTCTTGCAGAAAAACAATATCAGGGTTAAGCATTTTGTTTAAATCATATGCATAGTTTCTAGTGTTTTTGTCTGCAAAGCCATTGAAATTCCAAGTTATAATTCTCATGACTGAGATGGAAGGACAAGATGCTTGATAACTTTAGTGTCAGATGAGGAAAACCAAGAGTATCTTATGAGAACATGAAGGGCATAAAAGAACTTCTTAAAACCAAATCTCAAAATAAACGATTTTATGAGAAAAAAATTTGATTACCTGAGCAGTTCCTTCTCGGCAGCTATTTGTGGGTTCAGAATGCTGCACTTCCATTTCGTTGGAAATAATCCCAGTTGTATTGTGATTCATACTAGACGGTGTTCCTGCTGCTGCAACATTTGGGGGGTTGACATGAATGTTGTGTGGATTCATTGAAGGTTCATGGTTGAGTTCGGAATTCCTCGTCCTCTTTGCTTGCCTGTTCATATCCCTCACTTCTTCTTCTGTCATTTCCTCTAGAATGGAGGTTGAATCTCTACCATCTTCATTTCCTTCATAAACATCTGCCTCTTCTTGCATGACAGTCTCATATTCAGCAGTTGTTAAACTATCTAAATAGAGGAGATATGATGTTTGTAGACAAGTGTTCTCTTGATGATCAATGACAAAGCATTTGTCACAAATCTTCTTTGGTTGTAAGTCCCAATGGTATCGGATCCAGACATTTTCGCCAGTTATGGTTTTCCACCAACCACCGCGATGTAGTGGTTTCTTAAGATCTATCTCCAGTCTTGCTTTCACAGTATTCCCGTGTCTTAGTCTGCAGTTTTCCGAGCGAGTCCAAATTTTCTTCCCCATGAAACCAATTGCTTCCTCTATTACATTTTTATTCAAATGCTCCATTTTCAACTATTTGAATTCTATATTAAACTCCTGGTGAGTGAAAGCATAGTCTTGTACAGAGGTGCCTGGAACCAACTTTTTCACAGCAAAAAGTGTTTCTCCTACTATCCATGGTCCATTTCGAATAACTTCATCCTGCTCCTCTTCATTGTTCAGCCTTACTAACATCAAATTATGACCCATGACTCTTATTTTTTTGCTTCTATAATTTTTCCAAAGTGAGTTAATATCTTCTTTGATCACTCTCATTTCAATCTTTTCTTTGTACATCAGTTTCCCCAGTAGTGCATAAGACCAATCATCTGCAGCATCCCTCGTGGTGCTACTAGCTCCCATAGCATTTCTTCTTTCTTTTGGTATCTCCAGTGAAGCCTGTCTTAATTATCTTGAGAGTTGTGTGAGCTTGTTAACACGACTGCTAGAGCTTTCTGCCATTTCAGACGTTTCTTCTAGACAGATTTTTAAAACCTTAGTGCTTAAAGAAATGTGTAGTGCATTGTTATGTTTCTTGTGGAGAATTGTAGAATATATATCCTTCGAAAGAATTGTCTTAATAAAATTAGATTTTTGGATGTATTGACCTTTAAATATGCCAAGCTGCCAACGTTTTAAAACGGTTTCATATGTCATCTTATTTATAGTAAGCATACATTAAACGGTTCATTACCGTCTAATTTTCTGCCTTAATTAACTAACGGATTTTCTGTCGTTTACAAATATGTCAACTCATTTTCATATTAAAGAATATGAATTGACAATTTGGACATAAGTAAAACCTTGTCCAATTGATTTGGTGGCATCGGAAAAAATTAGTATGAGCACGAGCTAATTAATGAGTTCGAAGCTCTTTGGCTACAATATTTTTTTGAAAATGAGACGGTCAAGATTAAACAGGCTAGCCAGACCAGGCTCATGCCCGGGCTAGGCACTAATTGGTATCTAGAGCTTGCATTTAGAAATCATGATTATCCGCTAAAGGTGTGCAATAACATGTTAATTTTGTTTACGAATGAGTTCTCAAATTTCACATCAAGTTCCATACATTTCTTTGTCATATCAGCATTCATGATTGTCAGACGTGAAATTTGAAATCGAATTTGGAATCGAATTACGACGACTCATTACGGCTAAGGTCAAGAAACAGAAACCAAACATCTCCAAGGTATTACGGATACCGCTAGTTGATCAATGATGGAGTACGGATTAGCGATGTAAGGTATTTCTCATAAACTAATCTTACATATTTATTGGGTGATTATCATGAAGTTCAACGATTCTAAATTAATGATTTATAAATTAAAACTTACAGTTTAAGCATGACCTGCTATGTTGTAGGCTAGGCCAGGCGGACGGCCTATTTGATACCTCTACCGACCATCTGTACCTTGATAGTTTGTGTATCATGATCTTGTTTTTTTTTTTATCGAGGTCTTAATGATTTCTTTCAAGAGCGAGGTGGATAGATAGAAATTACAAATTTCTTTTTGTCTCAAACATTGTGATTTCTCAAGATAGATAATCTGAAAATTATCCTTAATTGATTAGCTCATGATTGTTCTTGAGAGATTGTTAATAATCCAGGCTTCTCATCTAACTGAGTGTAAATGTTCCGAATTTTTTAGTTTTTCAAGATTTTTCTATTGCAAACAGATTTAGCCTTGATCCGTTCGATGTAAAGGGAAATCAAATAAGCTTATTTGTTAGAGGCAGATTGGTATCAAAAGTTTTCACTTAGGATGAAGAACCTCTTAGGTTGTAAAAGACGTCAGCTAAGGGAATCAGTTGCAGAGAGCCTTGCGAGGTTCAAGAGACGTAAGGAGCGTGACTGTAACTGAATAGCTTGGAGGTGGATTCGGTCTCAACTACGTTCCGGTCCGAAATCTGATAGTAGGCTAGTGTCTGTAGCTCGGTGTTCAAATCTGGACGAGGTCCCTGGGGTTTTTATACAGTTGCGGTTTCCTTGCTAACAAAATTCTTGTGTGTGTGCGCGCTTTTTACTTTTATTCATCTTTTGATTGTTAAAAGTACTACACAAGTTCATAGTTCTATCAAAACGAAAAAAGTTGGTGGTGTACTTGGTACCCTCTCCTTTTCAGAGTTAACTAGAAAGGTAAACCCTTAAATAATTCCTCACCATTCTCGAACTCATTGTCAGCAATTGGAATTGGAACATAGGGTTCATGATTGAGGATTTTGGATCCTTCAAACTTATTAAATTGTTGTTTGACAAGTGCTTCTTGAATCTTGAGATATTTTTGCAGAATACCTTTAAGGGGCTGCACTTCCATCTTGGTCTTCTTAAGTTATTCAAGAAGAGTTACAAATCTTTAATGGTTGAAGCAGTTTGCTCTTGGCTTATTCATATTCTTCTTTTTCATTTTAAAGATTGAATCTTTCTCCTTAAGATAGGGTTTTCATCTTCCTTAGAAGTTATGGGATTATCAACAACCATGGGAATACGGGGCTCACTGGACGAGAGAGTGCTTAGAGGTTCCATAATGATTTCCTAAAGGATGTGATTTTAGAGTTCCCATGAATCACACACATATATATAACACTCCAATAGAAAATCTTTGGGAAAACTCCAAAAATATAGTGGGAATATACTAGGGAAGATGATCGATCGTGTCGAGTTTCGGCATTTCTAGAATTCTTAAATTTAAGGATTTCGTTCACGAACTAGATTTCAAAACATGAATAACGAAATGCCAATACTAGCCTTTCTTTCAAGTTTGTACAAGGAGAAGTCTTTTCAACACCGTCACTTGAAATCTAAAGAATAATGAAGATATTGATTGACGTAACATATGTGTCCCAAGAACATATGAATACTTATCAATCAATACCAGAATTTTAAAGTTTAAATGTCAATTGCATGATTAGTTTCTAAGAGTTACCTTATATCTTAGCTAGTCAAGTAGAAGTTCTCATGTATCTTTTTTTCGTCTCTTGCTTAGGAGTCAGATAGGCAGGGAGAATTTCATAAGATAGAATGATAAATGTCGTGATTAAATAGATAGGTCGATCTTCACATACATCTTTGTTGATGAAGTTCTCACAAATGCCTTCATTTGTTTTTCAATCTTCAATTTTTGAGGGTTATTCAGTGATGTCTGATACTCAACTATCATATTCTAATCCTAGTCCGAGACTTAACTTTAGTAGACTAGAAATCAAGATATAGTTTTGTACATCTAATATTGACAACAAGCTTGAGATAGTAAAACTTACGAGTTCGCTCCTAGTTTTTTTTTTTTGTGAACTCCTTGAATTTATTTCGCTAGAGAAAAAAGAAGAAGAAAGGGGACAAAAAAAAGACACCATAAGTGTTGATAAGTGTGATTTTTATAAGCACATCTGCTACTGGGTTAGCTTCTCTCTTGATAAGTTTGAATTGGATGGATTCGAACTGAATTTCAAGACTCTGAGGTTAAAAATCGGTCACAATCTCCATGAAACAGTTTTGGTGTCTCTGTACAGAATCGGATCACTTTCAAATTTCAATAATGATTTCTCTATGCCATACCTTTCAGCCATCTCAGTATCTAGAGCCTAGAAGTATGGCTCTAGCTTCGGCTTTATCCGTAGGAGAATGAAGGTCGTGACGGCAAGTATCACACCCTTGATTTCTGCAATAACAGCAAAGCCCCATTTTCCCTACAAATGAAGCATCCACTTACATCTTGAAATGGGGATGTACGTCAGCTGGTTTTCTTCAGACTCACACGTCAACACGAGGCTGAGAAAAACTGTACCAGTATAAAAAATCATATCACTGGGCAGAACTAAATGGCTATAACTCTCGTGATTGGCTTGTTTTTTTGTTTGAAAAATTGACTTAGTTATTTCAGCCTTTGTTGTGTTTCTTTAAATTTGCGTTTGCATCATCACTGAGCGGAACTAAATGGCAAAGTTCCCATAACAGGTGATACAAGCAAATCGGTAATGTTGGGTGCTTACACAAAAGTGTGACTGATAAGTGGGTTTCTTCCAAAACTATAACCAATTTGAAATTTGTTCCAAAAGTGTGACCATGACCGGTCAACGGACAAGTATGCCCCGGTCTTTTCTGTAAATATCAGATTTTGTCCTAAAAGTACGCTTCATATGTAGACATTTGATTTTTTTATTATTTTTTTTTCTTTTTTATAATATTATGGTAAGTTTATTTTTGACTGCGACCCCACCATTTTTTTACCGATGCCACGTGGATGTGTAGTAAGGATATGTAGACATCCATTAGCTAGGCTTAATATGATGTTTGATATGTGTACACACCCATGTTTCTTTCTTCTACACATCGAACACTAATCATAATTAACAAAAAGATTAATCATAATAACAAAAAGATTAATTATAATAACAGAAAGATTATACGGTATAGTATAAGAATAA
This sequence comes from Papaver armeniacum, assembly GCA_023531295.1. NCBI lineage: Eukaryota > Viridiplantae > Streptophyta > Magnoliopsida > Ranunculales > Papaveraceae > Papaver > Papaver armeniacum. The sequence continues at coordinate 178,241 of JAJJWW010012281.1, read as the reverse complement.
ATGATTATACACGAATTATACGGGATTAAAGAAGAATTATTAGGCTAATGGTGACATTAATTTAATCTGGGTTTCACTTCTATATCTTCGACTTCAGCTCTCCCACAGAACACACCACACACCTTCGTTATCTTCGACTTCAGCTCTCCCACATATCTTCGACTTCAGCTCTTCCTTTTTTCCTAAAGTGAAGCTCATCTATAAGATCTACATATCAGGTATGGGAAATCCCGTTTTCCAGAAATCATAATAATGTTTGATTTTGTAAACCCTAGAAATTTGATTTCTAATTTTTTTAGATTTTGAACTCCATGTAGATCGAAAATATGTTCTGATCGGAAATTAGGGTTCTCCATATAGATCGAAAATAAGCCATGTTAGGTTATGATATAGTTGATTGTGGTATTTTGTCGATATTGATTTTGCTTTAACAAATGATGATAATGTAAAATTGGATAAAATTTTTCATTTTGATTTCATGAAATAGGTTTCAAATAGGGATTAATAGGGAGTTTCTTAGTGGGTTGGGTACGAATTTCGATTGCAAATGCTACTGTTTGATTTTGGTAGTGCGGTTTTTAAAGATGATTTAAGTAGAAGAGTTAGATTAATATCATTGTGGATCAGCGTGTTAGTCAGTCTCCTGAAATGTCAGTCTCAATTTGTAAGCACGATTCTGCAGTAGTGAGAAAATGAATTTGGGTTATCTTCCGTTCACAATGAAATTTTGTTCAAGTAGTTATTCAACACCCTTTTTGTTGCACCCTTTTCTGTAATTACCATTGAAGTAGTTATTGAAGCCATATCTACTTATTCAGTGGAGGCCCTTATTGGGGTACTAGTCGTCTCATAATTTGGAGTGGCACATGGCAAAAAGAACAGTACCATTAGCAAGACCAATTCATTGAATTTGCGTTCCTTCGGTGCAATTTTCACTTTTCTACTGTATATTCAGATATTGTAAGGGTTGTAATGATTTTTTATATGTTTCAGTTGCAGGTGTTTTTGTTTGATGCCCGATATGAAAGTCCATGTGCACTACAATGGATATTGGGTACGGAGAAGCGGTAACGATGCATATACCGGGGTTCATTTACAATATCTGGTTTTCCAGGAAATGTTTACTCCAGAGGATATAAAGAAGCAAGTAGCGGGTCTACCTGGTTTTGAGCAGGGACCTGATTTCGAAGTCTATGGTCTGGTACTGGTTCCAGTTACAGGGTGTAGACAACGGATATTGATTACCGGACAAGAAACCTTGAACTCTTATGTGGAGGAAGCACCAGGAGTTCCATCTTTTTTCGTAATAGCATCTCGGAAAGAGGCATCTCCGCAAGTAACAGTAGATCGTACTCCCACAACTCCCTTTACCAGTAATGTTACTCAAGGGTGTTCAACTGGGAATACACCTTCAACCCCATTAGCTCCTACCAGCGGTAGCAGAGTGAATTTCTCCGTCAATGATAACTCCAGCATTGTACGGCGGCACCGCCCAAGTCATACTGGCAGTGGTAATAATTTTATCTGCTTCTCCCTCTAATTGTTATACTGTTATCATTTCCAAATCTCTGTATCCCAGCCTGTGGATCTTACTGTATTTTCCTTGTAAAGAACACTCGTAACTTTGTTATGTTGCTTACGCAACCTGGTAATAGCTAGCAATCTGTGTATATATTTTTACACACAACACTAAAATATGTCATGCCAAAGATGTATTCCTACATTATCTAGTCTCACTAATCTCTATTGTGTTTATCTATTTCAGGGACTGAATATGTTTCCAAAGCTAGGAGAAGCCTTGAATCAACTTGGGACACACCATTTGCCATCGAGTTACCCCGCCTACATGATGCTCCGTCTAATCCAAAACCTGTGCGGGTTTCTCCACCTCCCGAAACCTACAGGAAATTGCAGTGGTATGAGCTGTGTGAGAATCAAAGATTCAAAACCAAGGATCAGCTAAAACTGGTTGTTGGGTTGGTCCAAATACTAGACTTTTTTGAGGCCGAGGTTTCAGTGAGTAGGCTACATTCTATGCTCTTCGTATGTAAGGATCCCACAAGCGGTGCGGGTGGGTTGTGTGGGCAAGACAGCTGCCAGCCCTTACCTGGTGGGTAATCACTAAAGTCGCAGCTCCACACACTTGTTGTAGAGACGACAACTTGGACCCCGCACTCAGGAAAAAATCAAAGGCTCGTGCAATGGCCAAACTCTTCAGGAAGAAATGGGCCAGTGTGACTGTGTGTATACACCAAACAACCGATGCAAGACATGTGGAGAGATCATGGTATCACCATCACTTACAGCATGCATACTCCGGTTGTAAGAGGGGAACTCGAAGCGGTTAGGGGTTCTCCAGACGATTCATACCAATACTTGGTGGGTTACAGCCACATGCTTGAACTACACAACAAAGGCACAAAAACGGCGATTCATACAAATGCAGATGATCAATTTATGTATTATTTTTTTTTTGCTGGGGTAAATGTCTACATGGATTCAAAACTTGGTGTAGACCCGCATTTGCTGTGGATGGTACGCATCTCTCTGGGGATGGCTATGGAACTCTACTTTCGGCAGTTGCGTTTGACGCTAATAATCAAATGTTCCCTATTGCGTTTGCCATTGTTGATTCTGGGAATAAGGAATCCCGTGAATGGTTCATGCAACAGTTATTCGATGCGCTTGGTAAAGACTTTTCATCAAGAGAGGATCTAGTTGTGTGTTCAGACAGATCGCAAAGCATCGAACACGGGGTTTCAACAGTGTTTACCAAGGCATCTCATGTTTACTGCGCCTACCATCTTAAAGGTATTTAGCAACAACACTTTACGGTCTAGTTACATTTGTTAGAAACTCATCTCCCTTAACCCTTGAGCTTATCTTTAGCTTTATGTAGCACTAGCCTTTGGCTAGTCTCAAGAGCATATTACATTGAGGGCATATTCAATACTTGGTTGGTTGATTGTCATTTTCTCACAATGCAGAGAATATCAGAACGAAGTATCACAATGCCGCAGCTGCTACGGCGTTTATGAACGCTGCGCTGGCATACACTGTTGATGATTACCGGAAGGCTATGGAAGAAGTCAAAAAATATCCGAAGGTTTTAGCCTTTGTACGGGATGTTTCAGAAAGGCATTGGGCTAGGATTCATTGCAAAACAGACCGTTATCTTTTCATGACAACAAACCTCTGTGAGAGTTGGAATGCCCTGCTTTTGAATGCTAGAAAGCTACCAATCACCCATTTGGTCGATTGCATACGGTCACAAATCATGTTGTGGTTCTCTGAACGTAGAGACCTAGCTAAGCAAGATAGGTATGCTTTGAGTGACTTTGCTAAAAAAACAATTAGAGATCGGTGGGATTTGGCGTATTCCTTTGATGTCATGAAAATATGTGATGGTGAATTCCAAGTAGGTGAGGCAGTTAATAATGATCAGCATTATGTGAATCTGGAGCAGCAGTCTTGCACTTGCAAGGTCTTTAACTTCGAGCATTTTCCATGTCCACACGCCATTGCAGTAGTTATCACCATGAAGATTAATGTTATTCCGCTGTGTGGAGATTACTATTCAAGATTCAGATGGAGATCAATGTATGCTCCTGTGATAAACCCAGTACTGAGTCAAGAACGCTGGGTTGTGCCAGAAAATGGGCTCATAGTGTTGCCTCCATACCGAGCAGCGCCAGAAAAGGGTCGTCGAAAAAGGAAGCGATATGTCTCTGTTGGTGAAAAAGCAGGCAAAGGTCGGAAAAAAAGGCCCTGCAGTAACTGCCATGAGCCAGGTCATTATGTTAAAACTTGTCCTGAATTGTGAAACCATTGGATTTCCAAGCAGTACTTTTCATCCGTCGTATGTTTTGTTTTAACTGTGTTTTAAAATTCAGTGTCGTGGACAATTTTCTTTGATGAACCTAAACCCCAATCCTTTCAATTGCTTTGTAAGTTCAGTTTTTTGGATCTCTCCAAAAGTAAATTATGGACTCCTAGCAGATTCAATGTTTTTTATTTTGGATTTGGACCAATATGATCGAGTCTGTTTCTTAATGGCTGATTTTTCAAACTTATATGTGCTTACAAAAACTCTATAAAAAGAGGTTGGTTATCTAGAGTTTATAATCCAACTGCTGATGCGAACCACCAAGGAACGGCTGAGGATGACCCTATTTTCTTCTTGTGCAAAATCTTTGTGTCCAAGCCTTAATTCACCCGCATCTGCCTGTGCAGGTTATTTGGGAATATACACGACGCTTTTGCACAACACCAATATTGTACAATTTGACTTGTGCTTGGACTATGTCAATTTGACTTTATCTCGTCGAGGTACATGTACAAATGGAGGGAGAAAAAGAATGGTATAAAGAATGAATTTGTCTTCTACACGTCTGCTCTAACTTTATTACAGTTTCACAACTACTTCTCTAAGAAAAAAAATTCAAAAACCAAATTCATTCTCTCCTCTTTTTGTAAATCTTTTTCGTTGTCATCTTCTTTGCCGTCATTTTCTTATCGTCAATTGGTAATCAACAATTAGAGAGAGTAAACAGTAAATCAGATTTTTTAAATGGGAAAAAAACCTGGACAAAAAATTCGAAAGAAATTGAACGCGATTCAGATGCAAATCTAGTGTGCAGATATTATCCACATTAAATTTATGTTACTGTTTGTAATTTGATTGAGTATATTTAATAGTTTAGATTGATTTTGATTTGAATTTTTTTTTTTTTTTTGATAAAAGGAAATTCATTAAAACTAAGCAAAAAGAGATATATTGTTCATATTACAGACATTTTTAAGGAAATCCAACATTAACTTACTGTTCCAACTCCTAGAATCTATATCCTTATAGGAAGACCTATTTAACTTCTTAGCTATTTTATCCGCTATAAAGTTACAATCCCTTCTAACATAAAAGAAAGAAGAAGAGGCAAAAAAGTTGCTAATCTCCAGCGCTTTGTCTATGAAGACTTTACACCTCCAACTTGCAGCAAAATTTCTTCTTCTCATATCATTGGTAACATTGAGAGTGTCATTAAGAAAGATGATATCATTCATTCCTGAGTTTCTAGCCCACCTAGTGGCTTCTCGGCAAGCTCTTGCCTCTGCTTCGTCAGAGTTTGAGCATCTTCCAGTTCCGCCTGAAAAGTGACAAATAGAACCAAATTTGTCAAATAACACCAGAGCAAAAGCAGCGTCAAACATAATATAACTTGAATTGAACACATAATTTGAATTTGAAAAACAAAAATAATACCGAAATATCAAGGGTAATGTGTAGTCGCATTTGCTTTCCCCGGTGGTGAATATCACAAGTTTTTTCCTGGCTAGTTATATGACCAGTAGCATTACAAAGGTTAGTAATTTGAAAAAAAGAAATATCAAGGGCTATTTGCATCACTAGTTCATTTCTAGTTATATGACCAGTAGCATTACAAAGTTAGGTGATAAAATTCATATCACCTATTAAACACCAAGGGCTATTAGCATCACTAAAATTAGAAATGAAGTCCCACTGCTTAGTTCTTAAGTTCTTATCTAATGCACCATAAACAAAAGAAATATTAAGGCTCATATTATCCTTTAAAACATGAAAATTGAAAACATTATCTTTAAAAGAAATGAGGCTAGCGGAAACTCAGACATAATACCCTGGAGGTTCCATGATAAAACTTTTAAAGTCAAACCCATAAGCTTTATCATCCATTACCATATATAAGAATATTAATTTATTATACCAAGGAAATAAATTATTCATGACATTTTTAAGGAACAAGAACAGATAAAAACTGCACAAACAAAAAGATTGTTGTGTAAAATTTATTTTGCTCCTATTTCTATGAATTTTAATGAGAATATTGTAAAAACAAATTATAAAAACATGCATGCAAGAAGTTTTAAAGTAGAATTTAAAGTTTAGATCAAGATTATCATGCTGGTAAACTGATTGAATCAATTGCATATAATTTATAAACACACTCAAACTCTGTAAATTCAAAGGTAAACTCTTTAAATCATACACATGCACTCTCAGACCTTTAGGATACCAGGATAGCATCTTAATGTCATTCCCATATTTCAAATCATCCATAGCCATATTTATAGTATGTAATTTTTGAGAACAATCTAAAAAACTAATGCAAAATTTACTTTGTAAATCAGGATAAAAAAGATAGTCAAATAACTTAGCATTAGCAAAAGTATTAGAGGTAGATGCTTTGAGAGTAAAGTGACTAAAGAATACCTCAAACACTGCATTGTTATCTACCAGGGCAGCATTTCCAGAGCAGTCACCAGCATTGGCCATCTCCATTGGAATCACCTCCATTATTTTTCCGCTTCTTCCTCAATTATACTCCAGCCAAATGCATTCTCAGCTTCATCAGTAATTATCACAGCCTTTTCTTTAGTAACCCCAGCTTTTCCAACTCCTCCAATTATGTTCTTTTTATTTTTCAAGACCCAAGCATTTTCAATCTTTGGTTCTGAGTAGTGGTCAATGAGTCGAAACCAGTTTTCCTGCCTTCTCTTATGGAAACTCTCTTTTGGTTTAGAACCACTACTTTCAGCCACATGGGATTTACCTTTGTCAACAATTCTGATTCCTCTCATTTCATCTTTTAAGACTTCTTCTATGTTGATGCTGCTTTTTCCTACAACATCACTGTTACAGTCGGCAGAAGCCCCTTCCCTATCTTTTACATTCTTTCTTCCATCTCCTATAATACCAACTCCTGTCATCTCCATATTGTTGAAGCTAGAAACACTGTCATCATTTAAACTTCTCCTCTTAATGCCTCTTCTTTGCTGGTCTTCCGTATCAATTCCACTGTCATATATTATGATCCCAGCAGCTTCAATGGTTACATCCTCCACCTCTGCACTTGTTTGAGCATCCTCATTCCTTATTTCTTCCTCCTCATTATAGGCATACACTTTGGGGCAGTTCTTATTATAAATACTTCTCCTAGCATTGCATTTCTCCAATGAATGAGAGGCATCAACATGCCAACATCTAAAACATTTTTGATGTGGAACTTCCATGAAGAAAATTTTCACCTTAACAGTTGCTCTGTCATTTGGATCAATAATGATGACTTTCACTTCATGCACCAGAGACATTCCAAATGAAATATCAGCAACAACATGAGCTTGGTATTCTCCCCTATCATTCAGTGGACCAATCAGATTAAGGACTTTACCAATCTTGTCTACTACTTATTTTGCCACATGTTGTTCCTCCACCAAATCTCCCCTCAGTATGAAGTTAACCCAGTAGTCTTGAGCAGAAAAATCCACATTCTCCACTTTAGTTTCATTGTTCCACATTCTCATTGTCAGAAGAAAACCCTGAGCTCTGTTAGGATAGAGTAGATTGCAGCACAAAATCTGCAAAGATTAGAAAATCGATGATGAACACCCTTGGGTCTGCTGTCTTCTTCACTATTAATCTTCCAGTTGGCTTCCAAGAAAAATTCAATGCATGAACTAGTTCCCCTGTGTTAAGCCCTCTAGGATTTTCACCTTTCTTTATTTCTTTGAAAAGCTTCACAATAACTCTAGGAAATTTCCTGTTCTCAATATCCACAGCAGCATTTCTAAGAAATTCAATATATTTCTTAACAGATTTTGTGATATTCTGAGTTTCATCCTCTAAAATACTAGTAAGATGAAAAATATAGTTCCTAGATGGAACATCGGACATTTTAACAAATCTCAAATGATATGAAAGTTTCTGAGTATTATTAAGAAGATATGGAAAGTAGTTTTTGTACTTGGTTCTATAATCCTTTTCTGAAAGATTTCTTCTGATTTGTTTTGTGTGAGCTCCAAGTAAGTTACTAATGTATATATAGGAAAGTTTAGAATTAGTATATGACACTTGTAAGTGTTTACAAGTAGGTGGCCTAAGAATGTAATGATTATAGGAGCAGATTTTCTGCTTGCATGTAATCTTAGAACAAGAGTAATCGCACGATGTGCCACTTGTAATGGAAATCTCTGTCTTCCTAATTCAAGCAAGTTGTTAATGAATATATAGGCAGTCTTAAAGTGGGTAAATGACACTTGTAATTTTCTACAATGAGGTGATTGAGGAGTGAAGAGACTGTAGGGATAGATTTTCTGATTGCATGTAATATTAAAATAGTGAAGTATGCATAATATTGCCACTTGTAATCAAATTCTCTGTATTTCAGAATCTTGAGGACAAAGTTTTGTTTGATGATTTTTAGGAGAAACATTTCATCTTAAGGGAATTGACACTTGTAATAAGAGAACGTTTTAAACAATGTTTTGATTTATATATTCACTGACGGGAACTATATTTCTGATGCTAGCATTTTTCATTGATGAGTTTATCAAATAATCTATATGACTGAAAATAATGATAACTTCAATTAACAAATATTCTGAAGATGTCGCATTGGGATTGTCCTTACTCAAGACGGGAGAAACTTTTCTTGCACTCAAAGTGAATACTATTTGTTGACCAGAGTGATTTTCCAAACACTGTAGCGAATCGTTCCTTCTCTGAACGGGGGTATTGACCGGAGATGGCCTCAACTGAACATTAGCTCCAAAAATGCTTCCCCTGTAGGTACAGAAAAGCAAACAAATGATTGTACATAGGTTATAGATATTATAATTATTCATAATAGGAAATCGATTTAAAATTAGGTTGAAGAAATAATAGGAAATCAATTGAAAAATTAGGTTGAAGAAAAACATTTTAGAAAAGGAAAATACAGCAAATTAAACAGATTCAAAGACTACTAAAAGATGAAACAGACGAATAAATAAGAAAAAATGAAAATGAAGACCAATTGCTTTTGAAAACAGATTGAAACAACCTAAACAGGGAAATTAAAGTCGAAGGAACCCTAGAAAAACGATTCAGGGTGAATAGGAAAGAGAAATTTAACCAATTTTAACAATAAAATAAAAGGAAATCAATCTAGAATCTAAAGAATAGAAGAAGGGTAAACTAGAGGAAGATTAGAGAGAATTTCAGAGAAAAATTGGAAGAAAAAACGATGGAAATCAATGGAGATTCGAAACTGGGTTGACTCAGTGCTATCGCCGATCCTCAGAGCCCCCCAACCTTGTAAATGCTCGGTACCTATTTCTTTGCCTCATCGATTTTGATTTGAAATGGAGATGGGGAAAGTATTTCCTCTCCAACTCTTTGATTTCAATAACCTAAAGTTTCTTACATTCTCTCTCTATTCTTGGTCAATATATGACCCAAGGAAAGAGATACATGTGGACCTTCTTTGTCCATTCATTTCTTACACTAAAATAGATGTAATCATAAATGCATGATAGATATGTCTTGTACACAAGACTTGTTCATAAGACTAAAGTAACCTGAATTCTAAGATGCATGTTAAGTAAAGCTTGTACTAAACACTTGTGCATAAGAACATTACATTAACTTTTAACAGTTACAAGTAATAGTGAAGTCCTGTTCAAAAGCAACAAGAGATCCACCACCAGTTACCGTTTTCTAGCCCATGTAGGTATGTGGTTAACCTGCTTCTCTTTCAGTGTATTCTGAGATCCATCTTCCTGGATTTTCTCATTGGATTCATAAACAAGTTTTATCACATTAGTTTCGCATTCTTTATTTTCTTCTCCATGAGTTAATGCATCTTCTTTGGATGGGAAATCAGAATGGTCTTGTACATCCATTACCATCTTACTTCCAATATTTGCAGCCTCCTCGAAGTCATATTCAAATTTAGAAACATTACCAACTTTTTTTGGTACTAAACCACCACCAGTTTCTTTTTCAGATTCATCATTATCTTCTTTTTCTCTTCTTCTTTCTCCTTTATATCAGCACTGCAAAGACCACTTTGTTCTCCTCTGTGAAGATCAGGTTGTTCTTTAAATACTGAACTAGCAGCAGCTTCTTTCTGCTTATCAGTACTTGCTAGTTTGCTTTTCTTGTCAAAAATTGCTTCCAACATTTGTACGGACTTATTACACAAGTATGACTCTGGCTTATCTTTGTCCTTCATGTTTTGCAGATGATCTTTTGATTTTTCTTCAATGAAATTAACTAGCTCTGAATACTTACTGAGTAATTCAAAATAACCCTCCTACCACATTATGTTTCTTTTTTCTTCAGCTAGGTAAGGTGTTACCAATGTCCGCGACATCTGCACATAAAAATATTTTTGTGAATAATCAAGTACAGAATATTTTTGCGAACAAATCACGTGTACAATAACTGGTGCACATTGTATAACTGTTATCAGTGTTATACATACCTGTTTCATTGCTCCACCCACATCATCTTCAATTGAAGTAACAATATTGACCACCGACCACTTCGCCATCCTTGGAAATCCAGTGTAGTCTGGTTTTATAACATTACAATGTGTTCAAGAAACAAATCTTTGCGAAGAAGCGGTTTGGGTTAGAATATTGCTTCCTTTATTTAAAGTAATATAAAGGACTGCATAAGGTTGAGGAAACTTACCAACAAATACATCCCACATCCAGAAACGTTCCCGGGTGAATCGATGTGACCTCTTATGCTTTCCATGAGATAAGAGTGTATAAGATCTGGCCAGCAGGTTCTATTCATTTTGTGCAATGTCTTAAAGTATCCACCAAACTGTTTATAACTCAAGGACCCATTTAGTTGAGTGAAGAAAACTGTTACGCACAAGTAAAGAGTAAATAATTTTGCCAAATCTTATGCATCTTTTTCAGTTTGTTCTTCTGGTTTGACTCGCATTATATGTAGAATCAACTTCTCTATTAACGATTTATGCATATGAGAAGAATCTTTTTTACCTGGTACCAAAGCTTGCATCCTATCTACCACTGAATCAGATACTATTTCCGAAGTCGTTTGTAATACTCTACTTGAATCGATTCCAAAGTCCACAATTTTCAATCCAAAAAAACAAGCTAATTTTTCAGACGAGCTTTTTACAATCACAGGATTGTTTTCTGAATCGTGAAAAACAAAAGCATGTTCTTCGTCAGTATCAGAGCTGTACCTTGTCACTATTTTCATTATGGCATCATTAATCCCCCACCAATCTTCTTTACTGGTTCTTCTTCCAAAAATAAAAAAATTTAGTACATTCCAAAATGGGCTATCCATAAGCTTCTCTAACTGAAGTTTAGTGAACCACACTAAACTTTTATCTGCCTCTCTTTTTTTATTTTCTTGCTTTCTGATTTCTTCATCCTTCTCAAAATATGTATTCACAAAGTAACATATGCCACTAAAACTGCACCTATATCTTGTTTTTTCTGTTGAATCTGATTTGGCTACAAAAACAAGAGAAGCGCAAATTAACGATTCATACAAAGTCATACAATACCCAAATTCATACAGAACTAGTACTTTTCTGGCTGTTTCTTGTTCTGATCAAACAATACCCAAATTCATACAAAATCATGGATGAAATCATACATGCATACCTATTAACAAACCTATTGCACAATAAGCAATACAAATCCAGTAAAAAATTAAGTTGTAATCCTTTAAATTGAAACAGAAATCAAGGAAATGAATATCATATAATAGTACCTTTCTTCACAGTAATGGGGGTTGAATCTTCTTCGTTTTCACGTTCTTTTCGTTTCTTCATATCCTGTGATCCAGTATTTTGCTTGTCTACAGAAAACGCAAGGAGCACAAATCAAATCAAAATATGTATTTTGTGCACAGACTTCAAGCAATACAAAACTAGTAGAAACCTAGGTTGTAATCCTTTAAATTGAAATAGAAATCATGGAATTAGAAATCAAATCTAGTTGTAATCCTTCAAATTCAACAGAAATCAAGGAAGTAGAAATAGTAGTACCTTTTTTTACTGTGCTAGCGGTTGAATCTTCATCTTATAATTGTTATGTTTCTTTTCGTTTCTTCATCGGATTTTCATATTCTGGTTGTTCTGGTTCTTTGGGTTTCTTCGAAACTAGTTTCTTTCCTACCGGTGGTGCCGCTTTTATTAACAATGTTTTCTCTAGTTGTTGCTCATTCACCATTGTTTCTTCTTTGATTTTCTGCTTTCTCTCTCTCAATCTCCTCTGAAAGCGAAATCCAGTAAAAGATTCTACAGTGACTGAGACTGTAAATCTTATCTTTAACTAGTTCAAATTGGTCTCGTTAATTTACAAATTTAAGAGAGAGAGAGAAAATAAGAGGCTAGAATTCGAACCATTGGACAGACGTCTTCAGCTTTGACCAAGTCAAGGGGAGATAAAACCTTGACACGAGAAATGTGTATATCTATTCTATCTATATATATATCTACTAGTGGATTGCCCGTTCCATAATGGCACGGGGACGGAAGGGGTGCTGGTGCTGTAATGGTGTACCGGGAATGATTATTACAGAGCTTATCTTCATGTAACACTATTGTTTGCCGGCAATTTTCTCCCTGCACAAAATTGTAATTCAATTAGCAAGGTCAAAATATATAGCTTCTCATACACGAATGAGAGTATTGAAATCTATATAAAAATTGAAGAACATGAACTGAGGTGGGATGCCATATTAAAGACACGAAAATGCTTGCAACTGCAAGTGGAAGTTAAGGTGCATGATGGTTCAATAATTAATGTCTAATGCATATGTATGCAAGACTGTTTAACATCAGCATTATTAAGGAGGCAACTATTAGTGAAACGCATACGAATAAAGGATGGCATTTGATTTTAAATGCAATGTGTACCCAGCTGAGTGTATCAGTCTCATAGAGTCTGAAATATCATTCTCGAGACACTCATCTAAATCAGGGTGAAGTTTATATGCTTGAAGGGCCAACTTTCTCATCAAGTAGCTGCTTGTATGCACCTGTGATGACTGTCAGATGGCTTTCATTAAGTCGGTTTGGAAGACTATGCTGCCTGCAAAAGTTTTTTTTTCTTCATGTGGGTGGTCGAGTATGCTGGATTGTTCATGGTTAGTGTGGAGTTACCTGATCTGTTGGTCGAAGCTGTGTATCATCAAGAGATTTAAAGCTTGGGTTGCAGGGAGTTTCCATCTGGGCCATTTAAATATAGAAACTATGTAGCAATGAACCAACACTATGGGAAACGTAGATACACAAATGAACTATGTATACTTGGAAGAACCAAATCATATAAAAATACCATCCCCACAAATTCAAACACCGAAATTCATATAAAATTTAAAATTTTAGCTTCAGTCTAAGTTTCTCATTTCTAGCACACTTCCCAGGCTCACAACCATGCCTAACAACAACATACGAATTGAATTTAACATTTTCAATAAAAAACATATGAACTAATCAAATTTTAACACAATCACATTCCAATTTAGAGAGGTAAAACATAAACTTTAATTAGCATCTTGAGAAGCACTGAAACTCACTTTATTCCTTGCCAACATATGAATTCTCAACATTAAATTAGCATCCCTAACTGAAGCTCAGTCGAATCAATTGAATGAAACCCTAACTCTAGATCAACTGAATCAATCAACCCTGAGGATAACATAACCCAAAAAATCAAACTTAAAATTCCATAACTCAAGCTCAATTGAATCCGAAAAATCAAAGCACAACTGAAACCCTAACGAAACCCTAACTGCACCTTCACTAACACCATTAATGAACCTTAAAAATCAAACCTGGAAAAAACCCTGAGTGAATTCGTATAGATGAACTAACAAACGAAATACAATAAATAAGCAAACCAAGTTCAATTGTGCGCAAACCTGTTCTACGAAGATGAAATCCAAAAGTTTGACCTCAAAATGTTATTCTTTGGAAAGTGGAAACCATTGTAAAGTGATGATGATTTTGGGAGAATAACAAAGACGAATGGTGATTTTGGGAGATTATTCTCGGGAAAACGTGGTAGGTGATGAAGATGAAGAAGAGATTATTCGAAATCGAGGGAGAAAGAAGAGATGAAGATGAAGAAGGAAGAAATTTCGATGGAGAAGAAAGGAATCGAGGGTTTTCTGCTCTGAAACAGGAGAACTGGAATGATTTTGTTGTATTTGCCCCTGGGTTTGTTAAAAATTACGCCATTTTCAGGGTTGATGCAAAACACAGAGGGGTATTTTAAGTCAATTTTACCCTTGAGTTTGTAATTATTGACGCCAGTTTCTTTAGTAATTAGAAAGATGGAGGGACAGTTTTGTCATTTCATTGTTGAACCAAAAGTTTGGTTACACCAAACAAGTCATTTTGTGCTAAATTGGAATGGGTCTTCAAGTGGATCAATTCTCACTGGAAAAAACCACTGAAATTTATCCAAAATCCGACCCGATTTTGTGGTCGAATTGTAACTGCCAAGTGCTTGATGCCGCTTCGCATGAGCCAATAAGGGCTAGTTACTTATGCTAGGCCATTGCAAGTAGCCAGTAGGCTTGCCACTGTGTAAAATCGAGTAATACTTTTGCTAGGCCATTGCAATTGTGTGTTGAGGATTTTTCTTTGAAGGGGAAATCCAAGCTTCCAGACTATGGTAACTAGTGATTTGGGTGAAAATTGTGTTATGTGAGTTGTGTGTGATGTGTGAGACGATCCTCATCTCTTCATTTTCAGTGATTTTGTTATCTATTTGAATAACAGGTTCTTGAGGGAAACCTAAACAAAAAATAATAAAAATCTCTTAAGAATATAAGAAATAAAAACGACTGGTATCAATGGCAGAGAAGCTCTTCTTTCACCTCGTGCGTCCTTATCTGATACCATAATAAAGAAAACCCTTCATAGTTCGCTCACAAGGTCCAAAACATACTCCGGAGCATCTCTTGAGGGCAACTGCCTACCCTTCTCATGCGTAGGCTCCGCCGGTGGGTCCATCTAGGGATCGATATACGTACAGCTCAGATACCTTCCGACTGTCATCGAGTTTCTCCTGATTTTCATTCATGATTTCCACATTAAGGTTTGGCATGTTTTTTGCAAGACTTTTGCAGCCTCCAAGAGTAACATCGGAAGATGTCATCCAAAGGTATCTCATTGCTTCATACTTTCCCATGTTTGTCAGAAGCGCCGTATCACCAAACTGGCTATCCCTGATTTCCAACTTGTTGAGTTTATTGCACCCGTTCAACACATGAAGCACTCCTTTATCATCGTCGCCGGCGAAGGCGACAAAAAGAATCTCTAATTGTTCCCCATGCATACCAATGTACCTAAAAGCCAGTTCGGTCACAAGACCAGAAAGTGCTAAACGCCGGAGCCCCTTGCAAGACTTAATAATTGCTCCAAAGCCTTCATCTAGTGGATCCAATGTGACATGATCAGCTTTTCTAGGGTCAAGCATGCATAATCTAAAGCTAACCAAATTGGGGCAATTCATGGCAACAAAGGAGAGGGCATCATTTGTCATCTGCTGACAGTGGTATAGCAATGAATTAAGCTTTTTGCAACCTCTGGACACAACAAGCAGCCCATGTTCCGTTACACCACCATCATATGCAAAGGATGGAAAGACCCTCAACTCCTGCAACTCTTTACAAATAGTAGCTACAATTACTAACCCGTCGTCTCCAATTTTATCTAGTATCTGCATATGAACTGTAAACTTTAATCATCGATATAATGAAGAGAAATCAAGTATAAAATGAACAAAATTGTCTTAAGAGATCGAACCCATAGTCTTTGAAGTTTTTTTGCAGCGAAGAATCATTTTCGGGAGTTCAGAACCGTAGATTCCCGGTGCATCGCTCAAATTCAAGAAAGTCAGGTTTGAGAAAATAGTATACAGAGCAGGTAAGCATCTATCAACAACCTCTAAAAACCCTGACAAACTCCTGACATACTTACAATTGTCGAGGACAGCATTATAGAATTTCTCATAGGTCTCAGACTTGAATGTATCGATGTATGAACCGATCCCCAAGTCAACGAGATTAGGAGCAAGAGTTAGGATTCTCTGGAGTCTCCCAAGGGCCACAGAGCAGTTTAGCTTTAGATTTCTTAAGTTTGGGCATCTTGCAACAAGCATCTCAAGGGCTTCCCCCTCAACTTCAACCCATGTTAGACATGCAAAATTTAAAGACACAAGAGAAGTGCATGTCTGTGGAAAAAAGCTCAGCCAGTGGCCTCGATCCACAATTTCACTAGCTTGCAAGTCTAGTTTCCTAATATCCCTACAAAAACCAAAACATTCATTAGAATGGAATTATAAGTTTCCTACGGTTTTTCCTAAGGCCATGAGAATCAAGTTTTAACACCTAAGGAACATTTAGCATATTGCAATTCAAATGTAGAGGCTATTAGTTAAAAGCTGTTAACAACAAATGGTATGCATGAAAAAGTGCATAGTGTGAATGCCATACTAGGACAGAACAGGTGCATGTTCTGTTTTCAGCATACGGTTGGCTTATTAGTATCATGTTTCGGTTCAAGCAATAATAATGCTTAAATTGCTGAATTCCAACACACAGGAATCTCTTGGCTCCACTGTGAGGTCTCTTCTTGTATAAACAACTAGAAGGGAACCACCTTCATGGTGTAAGGAGCACCTTTTGGATCTACATCTATCCATATGGTTGTCTAATTGATGGATTTTGATACCCATTTCAGAAGTTCGAAATTCAATTGAAACAATGGGAACCATAGACTGGAACTAATTGAGCATATGAATTAATAATTTTAATGCAATTTCCCTAAGAGGCAATATTCAATAAGTTATAACCACGCATAATTTTGGATATGATATGAGCATTCAACAACAACAACCGCGTTCAATCAGATAAACAAAACAAAATTAAGACAAGAAGCACAAATATATTTCACCTGCAGTTATCGCTTATCGCAGCGAGGCCATCCGTAGTAAACCCGTCACATTTGATAAGTACAATCGACTTGAAATTGGGGAACGAACGAGATAACAGTTCAAGGCTAGCATCACAGACACGCATTCTCTTCAACCGTAGCTCCTCTAGCCCCGGATAACTCTTAGCCATAGCGTCAATCCATGGATATACCAAACCTCCCAAAAGATTAGGATCCATACTAACATTAGTAAAGTAAGGCTTAACTTTCAAAGTAAGAGCTTTAACTCCAGGAAACTTATTAGTCAATGTCTGAGGAGCAATGGAGTAACAATTTCCTATAGAAACTCTCTGCCTACTCCGTCTCTCTACTCTATACCATAACTTACAAACAATAGAAACAACATTCCGGTCTTTCTGTGATGTAAGGAAATGAAATACTAACTCCAAAACCTCCTCCAGATAATCAAACATTTTTTCAATACAACTCTTACAACAAACAACACACTAATCCAGGATTTCACTCGTTCAAGTAGTATCTACATCAAGATTCAACATTTATAGGAGGCCCTGAAGAGAAATATGTTGAGTACTAGGAGTTGACCTAAAATTTCAAGAAGAAGTATCCATACCGGTTTGAAAAAGCTTACAGGGAAAGCAGCTTTAATTTGAAAATTGGTCACGGTTATATTAGGATGGCTTTTTCGAAATCTCTGCACTGTTTACTTCCAATGGAGACAAGTCACCATCCAAGAGGTACAAAGCAGGTCCTTCCTGGTCACACTGTTATATTAGCTGTTTGATGGAGCAGCAGGTAAGCCACCTAGTGGATAATTTTCTTACCTTTCGGATAAATGTTTAGCATGTACGTAGCATTTTTGTGTTCCCTAGGAAAAGTTCAACATGACAACGATTGAACCAAACTAAATCCTAACCAGATAACATAGTTTTATGTTTTTGATAAATGGTGATTGTTATCGTATTAAGTTGGTACCATGTTAGAGAGTCTACTCAAACTCAGTCGTACCCAAGAGCTCTCACATCAGCTCTAAGGATAGACTATCAGTCAATCATTTTTTTTTCTTTAGCCTTTAAATTTTTTGATCTCTCATGTTCGACTCTCAATCAATGAGCCTTCAAAAAAAATTTCTTACGAGTCTCATTAGCTCTGGAATTTTCGATATAAGCTTCTTTGTTTGACTTGGTCAATAAAAGTCAAGGATCCGATCAAATATTGTCGTAGTAACGATTTATGAAAGATTCAACATAACGCATTTAAAAAGAATTTAAACCTAAAACCAGTATCATTAGCCAAGCCTTCCAAACATTAATCTTTTGTTTTCGATATAATCCTCTTTTTTTCCTTGGTCAAAAGAAGTCATGAATCGGATAAAATACTGTCAAACTAAAATTTGAATCGATTTTCAGAAAAATAAAATCCAAACATTAATTTTCTATTTTAGATATAAACTTCTTTGTTTGACTTGATAACTATTTTGTGGAATAATGACCCACCGTGCACTGTGAGAGAGGTTTACTGCCCTTCATCTGTGGATCATCCATCTTTTGAAAGATCGTAACCGTTCATCATGGGTATCTGAACAGACAAGAACATTCAATACTGGGACTATTTTTTTAAGCCTAATTAGCAGTAATGCTTTATATCCATACTAGATTAGCAGGCTGCAGGCATTTTGATTTGATTTTGTCGGAACCGATGTTGAGATTATACTAGATTTTGGAGCCACACAACATGCATATTAGACAAGTGGCAATTATACTCCATCTAACACTCCATTGTATTTCTAATTTAATAATTTAATCTGTTCATCTTCTCCGCAACTCTAACAAAAACAAAGGGAAAAAACAGAGTGCTTCAAAAGAAAAGAAAAAACAGAGAGAGAGTTAGACAGCATATTAGACAAATGGCAATTATACTCTTCATCAATCACTACGGTGTGGGATATGAGACTCCAGAATTGTTAAATGAGGCTGAAATCTTCAGTGAAAGGGTTCCAAAAGATAATTTTTTCAAACACCATTTTATAGAAGATTACAAGGGTGATGTGGAACCACTAAATCCTCCACCATCTCTTCCTTCCCTCTTCGATGTAGAGGATCCTAATCATCCCATCATAGATTTGACTGCAGATGGTGATGACATACGATTCTTTGAGCCTTATCTTGAAAAAGATGCCCCCCCTGGATTTACCCACTCAATACCAAGAGTAGAGAAGGGGATGGGTAAGATGGTATATCCAGAGGTTAAGAAGGAGAAGAGAGGTAAACATGCAAGGATCCCTGCCGCTAATTTTGAGTATGGGTTTGAAAAAAGATGGGACGGAGAAACAAGCCGAGCTCCCGAAGGCGAAGGAAGAGACGTTATTGATCCTGATCAAGTGCTCGTGCTTGTTGGTACAATCAACAGTTGGTTTAGAATTGCTGAGTTTGCAATTGCAATTGATGGGGGTAATGCTGATCGCCCAAGCAGCTTTGTGGTGGGTGATGCAGCTATTGGCTATCAGGCTCATGGACGGAACTTGAGCAATCAAAATTTCTTGTTTGCAATTTCTTCTACTGCTCCCGGTTATCCTCCTGCTACTGAATTGGGGTCGACATCTGGATTTCAAGAGAATCCTGACAATGTTAAACATTTTAATGGTAAGATTCCTAACAATGTTGCTAGTACTTAAGCTATGGTCCCTCACAGAAATTGGTATTTTTTTTGTAGATTAAAATTTAAAGACTAATGAGACTCGACACTGAGATCTCTTGGTTAATGGGACTCTCTAACGTTGTTCTAACTTGGCTGTTGATACAAAAATGGGTACTGGTGAGGCTGTTCAAGTTGATGCTGCAAATGCTGGAGTTGTTCCTGATCTCGGGGATGCTGCACAATCTGCAAATGACACTGAAGAGCCACATTCACAACACATTGAGGAGCCTCCTGTCAGGGTGACAAGGAGTGCAAAGCGGCGCATGGATGAGGATGCAGCTCCGGTAGCAGAAAGAACCCGCAGCCGGAGGAAGTTGTATTAGCTTTTGGTCATATGGTGGAGTGGGTAAGTGTTTTTTAGGCCAACTCTTTTGGGAACTTTTTGTGGGTTGAACAATTCTGTAACAAGGGTATATGTTGGCATTTATGGTATTTTGATGATACTAAATAGCAATCTGTAGAGCATACCAAAATGGGTGGTTTGTCTTTTGAATTTGGCAGAACAACAAAACAGGGAAATGTAGTTCTAACAGAGTTTTAGCCTTACTTTGGTAAAAATATATAAATTTGTTGACTTTTGCTTCTTGGTTATAATGTAGTTGTTGATGAAATTCTTAAATTTTTAGCCCATTTTTAAACTCTTCTTATGGTAATATCATACATCTAAATTTATTATTTATTTATTTTTATTTTGATAAGAAGACAATTTATATTAAGGATCATGGGTTTTAATCTGCAATTAGCACTTTCCTTAACATCGATTTTTTAACATTAGACAAATTCTCCGCAGAGAAGATGATTTTCCTACAAGCCTTGCTTCCTTGGAAAGTATATCTTTAAGATCTACAAGCCTCCTACTTTAAATTTAAAAGAAACCCAATTACAAGTAGTAAAAGAAACTTTGCATCTACTGATGCATGTAAAAGACCTCCAAGGCTGATCATCCGGAATTGAGTCACCATTCAACTCAAACATCGCAGGTGTGACAGCTTCAGGTATTATTAACCATCCATTTATCAGTTTATGTAACCCTCCAAGGCTGATCGACTGACTTGACTGTCTGAAGATCATAAGCTGTGTTCCACAAAGTGCTCGGATAAAAGATCTGGAAAAACACTCAACATTACCTTCCAGATTAGGGTGCACATCCACGTGATATGGGCTTGATAATGTTGTTACTTTCAGGCTCTTGAATTCAAGCAGTATGTTGCAACCATCGATGTGGGTATATGATGTGGTTTTTAATTGTTGTAGAAAATGGTAGTAAAAGTTCGTTCAACTCGGGCTTGTAAAGATTTGATTTAAGAAAATACTTAAAAACAAAGAAAATATACACAAGTTTGTCACAAATATCGAGAGATTATCAAACTCGAGATTCCACCATAACTCATTCATGCGATTCGTATATTTATTCCAAACAATTATAGCTCAAATAATATTGACTCTAGTTCTTTGCCAAGGTAGATTCTTAAAAGAATGACTGTAAATCACTAGCATGACGCATCAAAAGCACTTAGACCAAGCATACATCATCATACGACATCACAATCAATTAAGAAAAATCATAAAACGATTGATAATAGTGCAAGTAGTCATAAAAGAATTAAATATAATTACCACACGCATGAAATATGGCTTCCTCCGTCATCCCGGTGTTGGGGTTTAGCTCCTCATATTATTCACGTGCTCAAAATAATTGTTCATAGCTCAAATAGGTGAAAAACAAGAGAAAACTAATAACTCAGACAGTTTGCAACGCTGGAAAGGCGTTTCAAACAGACTGTTACAGAAGAATTAAGTCTGCCCTTTAAACGATACTTCACTTATACAAATTGAATAGCGATAGTTCTCTCATGACGCTTTCTTGTGAGTCTTATGTTCTTCGTGTTCTAGGGTTCTTGAGAACGACGCTTCAAGTGTCGGTTCTTCGTCTTCTTCACCGCTCTTTGCAACTTTCTATGCAGCTTCTCTGCTTTGATTCTGCAGCCTCCAATCGACCCCAAAACTCCCCTAAAGTCTCGACTAAATTTGTTACAGAAAATTACGCAGCTGAAACTGTTTTGAAATGGTGTTTTCCCGCCAAAATTTGTTAATCCGAGAAGATGGTGTGTCCCCCTTAACCGGACTAGGGGTGCGAATAGCATTGTCCTGGGGTTGCCCCTTATCAATTGGGATGCCCCTTATCCAAAATGGGGGTCCGTATAGTAATTTCTCCCACGAGCGCAAAAACCACTTTTCGAGCCAATTTCGCCGCAAAAGCTTATTTCTCCAAAAACACCTACAAAGACATAAAATACCAAAATAAGCGCAAAATCGAGTACTAACATTACAGAGAATTGAGACTAAAATAGACACATAAATGCGTCCATCAAATACCCCCAAACTTATTATTTGTTAGTCCCGAGCAAATCAAATCTACAAAATAAAATCCTAACTCACTATCGCAGGCATCGTCGATTGCATTTAGCGTATGCAATAAGCCTTTAAACCCCTAGGTGGCCCTAGTGGCCGAGTTATAGTCTCGGGAGGGTTTACAAGAGATATACCCACAAAACCTTTACTCCAGACCCTAACTATTTACGCAGAACCTTGGAAAGCACTAAAGAATCTCCTTGGTTGGCATACTTATTGACTACAGGAGGAAGTACCCTGATGCGAAATTCCAATTGATGTACACGAGTTTGCACTCAAGCATACTAAAAATTCATATATAAGTCACAAAGCTCTACTCAGATAGTTTCTGGACATCATAACCGGAGTCAACCAATCACATGGATAGATTAAGAAGATGGATATAGAGAAAAACATAGATGGTTTTGATGTTAACTAAGGTGAACAGTGTTTCTCATATATGTCTGAAGGCCACTGCCAAAATGAACCTATCCTAATGGACTGAGATACTAGTCTGACTAATACCAACACACTTGCATATACAAGGGAACCAGTGGTCGATAATCCTAACTCTAGGTCAACACACTGGCATATACAAGGGTTCCAAAGTGGTCGACTTTATTGAATTTATTCCTATTGGTCTCGATGGTCCGGTCTCAACTTTTTTTTTTTTTTTTTGTGATCTCAATCACCCTATTTCACCCTAGCAAAGTGGTAACAACTTGAATCGTGAGCCCCACCTAATCACTTAGACAAACATATTTTAAAGAAAACAAAATAAAAATAGAAGTGAAAAGGATTCAACGAGATATGGCGAAACTACCATGTTTTTTCTTTAATTCTAACACCCGAGCTCGTGCTTTTATGAATAGACTCTTTAGATGTTTCCATCTAATCAGATTGGTTCCTCAACTCCTACTACCAAAATGCTTCCATCCACTTAGATTGGTTAGTGCCATCCTTAATAAGCATAAATTTCTAAGCGCTGGAGTTTAACAATGCAACTAAAATGTTTCTCCCATACCCCCAAACTTAAATCTAACATTATCCTCAATGTTCTAAAGATAAAATTAAAAGCATGAACAAGGAGAAACTGTTACCATTTAAAGTAAAAGAGATAAGGAAAGATATTACCGTGTCGCATGAATATTGGGTTACCTCCCAAGAAGTGCTAAGTTTAACGTCTTCAGCCAGACTAAGAAAGGATTAGTCACCTCATAAAATCATAAAGTAATAGCCGGAATTTCTGTGGGTCATCAAAACCAAATAGAGCTATCACAAGTAAAAGGAATCTGCAATATGCCCAGAAAATAAACAAATAAAGCACACCCTTGTCTAGTTTCCTGCTTAAGACAACTATATCTAGTTGTGGTTCAGGTTCAGGCTCTATAACTGGGTCGAGATAAAATATTTTCATGGGTTGGATTTCCTCGAAGCTAAGATCCGGTTCAGGTTTTAAAGTCTGTAAAAACTCAAATAAGAACTTAGAAGCACATAATAATAAACTGAATAATTGCGGATCCTTAAAGTCAATCAGTTTTGACTCACACAATTGACCACGATGAAATCAAGGTCAATCTTAAGCAAATGTGTCGATACTAATTTCCTAAAGTACTTAGGTTTAGTCTCAAAACTAAATAATTGACACATCTGAAACTTATACGTTCCCACAATTGGTTGAAAAATATTTGGTGGGAACACAAAATCAATCTTGGTATCATAGCCTGGGTAAACCACATCAACCAGAGGATGGGTTTCTAACAACTGAACTTCTTCCTGGACATTATTAGGTTCTGGAGAACTAGTATGAAGGCAATCTGGCTCAATGGTTGAGGCACATATATCAAGTCCCAAGTGAGGGATCTCTACAAGAGCTAAAGGTAAAGCACGGGGAGAATGATAATCACCCCCAAACTTAGAGTTTTGGGTGTCTCTAGATAGACTATCTACAATTTCCCTAATTTCTAGATCATCGAAATCCTAAAAAATGGTCAATTGCTTCTTCTAAGTTATAATCGGAAGGTGCATCCTCACTCATCATATTTGAAAGCTCTACGAGTTCATCTTCTTTGTCTAAGACTAATGTTTCTAAATCGTTAGACTCTAAAACAATGTTCTCAGAAGAAACTCGTTCCTCTAAACCTTAATCGGCTTCGTAATCATAAGGAAAAACTACATCGTCTAAAACGGTGGTATCTCTAGTCAAATCCTCGTCCTTTTGAATAGGTGAATAATTATTAAAATTATTTGGATTTGAACTAGAAACATTATCATTATTAAGTTCAATTGGAGTAACAAATTCCTGATCACTATGCCTACTTATTTCAAATTCTTCATCAACACTATCCTCATCATAATCATTATTATAATAACATGAAAATGGTTGAACCTCATCTAAACAAGTAGTGTTACCAAATTTATCCTCGTTATCTTGATTATGCAAATAACTATCCTCATTTTCAAAGGTACTATTGGAAACACTATATTGGAAATTAAGACTATCTTGAGCGCTTCTTTCCCTGGGCCTCTAACAACATTTTCTCGAGTCGACTCACATGACTTCCTGATTTTATCTAGGAAAGAAAGTTCACATGTTGTATTTCTTTCGTCCATAACTAAGTCATTCATCTCATCTGAACTACGTGTCGACTTAAGTATCTTTTGTGCTGACTCAGCTAACTACGTGCGGACTCTAGTAGAGAGGAATTTTGCTCGTATGACCGGTGGTTATATGGATAATAATTGGGCTCACCATGGTATGGACCATAACCTTCAAAAGGCTGATGTTCCCAACCACTATTCACATTATGGTCAAAGTAGTAACGTCCAGTTTGAAACTCAGTCGGATATTCGTTGTATTGGCTATTATTATACCATTTCGACATTCTATTCGTAGGGGTGTGAGTTGTCACACAAAATAAAACCCACTGACAGGGGATTCGTGGGTGGATAGAGTCTTACCTCCCGTACCAGACGGGCGATGAACCGTTGAAGTCGACTCAGGCCACCGACTCCGATGTCAGTGTACGAACCCGAGGGGCCGAGACAGTATCGTAACTGTCCTCCTTCTCTACAAAAAGTTTATATTTAAGACTACCCTTCTGTAGGGTTTAAAAATAATGTCCAAAGTCCCAAAAATGTCCAAAAAGTCCAAAAATAAAAAGAAAAATTACAAAAATAATTATAAACCCTAATACAGTTTTCGAAAAACCTAAAAAATAAATAAAAATAAAAATAAAATTCTTTGTCTCTTCCTTGTTTCTTTTCGCTTTGTCTTTGACTCCAAGTCTTTAGTTAATCACCAATATCTTTGGCTCAGCTTTCTTTTTGATCCAATATCCAAACCTGTAACCAAAACACAAATACCCAAGAAAACGTAAAATAGAACAAAAGAATAAAAATCACTAAAAACCTAAAAAAAATCTAAAAACAAGTCCGCGTCGGCGGCGCCAAAAATTGATGTGGTTTTTAATTGTTGTAGAAAATGGTAGTAAAAGTTCGTTCAACTCGGGCTTGTAAAGATTTGATTTAAGAAAATACTTAAAAACAAAGAAAATATACACAAGTTTGTCACAAATATCGAGAGATTACTGAAACTCAGGATTCCACCATAACTCATTCATGCGATTCGTATATTTATTCCAAACAATTATAGCTCAAATAATATTGACTCTAGTTCTTTGCCAAGGTAGATTCTTAAAAGATTGACCAGAAATCACTAGCATGACGCATCAAAAGCACTTAGACCAAGCATACATCATCATACGACATCACAATCAATTAAGAAAAATCATAAAACGATTGATAATAGTGCAAGTAGTCATAAAAGAATTAAATATAATTACCACACGCATGAAATATGGCTTCCTCCGTCATCCCAGTGTTGGGGTTTAGCTCCTCATATTATTCACGTGCTCAAAATAATTGTTCATAGCTCAAATAGGTGAAAAACAAGAGAAAACTAATAACTCAGACAGTTTGCAACGCTGGAAAGGCGTTTCAAACAGACTGTTACAGAAGAATTAAGTCTGCCCTTTAAAAGATACTTCACTTATGCTGTTGAATAGCGATAGTTCTCTGCGACAGTTTCTTGTGAGTCTTATGTTCTTCGTGTTCTAGGGTTCTTGAGAACGACGCTTCTGAAGTGTCAGTTCTTCGTCTTCTTCACCTGCTGCTGCAACTTTCTCTGCAGCTTCTCTGCTTTGATTCTGCAGCCTCCAATCGACCCAAAACTCCCCTAAAGTCTCGACTAAATTTGTTACAGAAAATTACGCAGCTGAAATTGTTTTGAAATGGTGTTTTCCCGCCAAAATTTGTTAATCCGAGAAGATGGTGTGTCCCCCTTAACCGGACTAGGGGTGCGAATAACAGTTGTCATGGGGTTGCCCCTTATCAATTGGGCTGCCCCTTATCCAAAATGGGGGTCCGTATAGTAATTTTCTCCCACGAGCGCAAAAACCACTTTTCGAGCCAATTTCGCCGCAAAAGCTTATTTCTCCAAAAACACCTACAAAGACATAAAATACCAAAATAAGCGCAAAATCGAGTACTAACATTACAGAGAATTGAGACTAAAATAGACACATAAATGCGTCCATCAGTATATGGTCCTCTCTGCGTTTGAAAAATGTGCCTCATCAAAACCGTGTTTGATAACAACAAAATTATATATACATGTAAAAGATATCCAGTTGGTTTAAAAGAGGGACAAGGAGATCCATTTAGCGTGATAAGAGCACACCAATCAACTAAAAAGCTAATAAAAACATTTGTGAATAATTCTGTAACAAGAGAAAACACTCATGTAAAAGGCCTTAGACAACAGTCGACCTTCTATATGATGCCAATTTCTGTACGTCACAAAGTTTGTTAAATAAAAAAAAATCAATTAACAATTTCATGAAATTGATCACTAATTTACTTCATAAACAACCTATCAAACAGATATTCAGTTCAAACCTATTGAAATAACTCTTTACATCAAGCAGATGATTCGGATGGTAACAGTAGTAGAGATGATCACTAATTTAGTTCATAAACAACCTCACAAAGTTTGTTAAAGAAAAAAAAAATCAGTTAACAATTTCACGAAATTGATCACTAATTTAATTCATAAACAACCTATCAAACAGATATTCAGTTCAAACTTACTGAAATAACTCTTTAAATCAAGCAGATGATTCGGATGCTAACAGTAGTAGAGATGATCACTAATTTACTTCATAAACAACCTATCAAACAGATCTTCAGTTCAAACTTATTGAAAAAAAAAATCTTTACATCAAGCAGATGATTCAGATTCTATAGCAGAAATGGGTAAAGAAGATGAACTATTCCAATACGAACTTTACCGGGTCCGACTCAGTGGATCATATTCGACACAAATGTAAAAACAAAATAAATGATCAGGGCACATTCATTTGTTATAATTAGAAGAAATATATGAGATGTTATGATCTATGGGATAACAATTAAATGGAATTATGGAGGAAAGAGTGAAGGAATGGTGCAAAATAACAATTAAAAACTCTGGTAATCCCATTGCCAGTAACAGCAGAAGGCATGCCCTATTAAAATTATGATAAACTGATTTAAACATTTACAACTTCATAAAATAGGTGAGGTCAGTTACTACTTTAGAAAGGTGACTAATAATTGAATTAGGATAAAGATCATACCCAGGAAGTGCAGGAAATCTCCACACGGATTTAGCAAAGTGTTTGATCAAATTAATTGTTGTAGGACTTGCATTTCCAGCCAGGATTACTCGTCGGTTGAAGAAAATTAATTCTATTCAACCGCTAAAATAATCCTGGCCGGACTTATTAGTCCGTTAGGCGATGAAACTCCCCCACCCGTTGTGAGACTACTCGACACATTATATTCCTGCAAGGAATACACTACGTTAGAAGAAAATTATTTCTAATTTTAAACCAAAAATTAAAAAATGTGAAGATGCTACCTTGCACCATGTGCTCCAAGTAAGCATTTCGTTCCTGTGCGTCCCCTCTCTATCAGACATAACAACTAGCTCTTTAATTGATGTGTTGCCTTTAATGTTGGTTTTGAAGTTGTGTTCATTCAACTCCAACGCCAGTTATTTATCAAAAAAAACCTCCAACTCCAGTAGTGCAGTTGTGACAACTTATCCGGCAAGTGGGTATACAGGGTTATCCCAGTGATAGAAAACAGTTGCGTCATCATCATCACGGCTGATGCAAGTAAAAAACATGTCAGGTTCAAAGATAGATGGGAAGGCATAATTCTTATCAACACTCGGAGGAGCAGGCAGTTTATCAATATTATACCTAGTTGTCCTGTATCCAAAAAGAGCACTCCTGTCGAAAGATCCGGATACATGTTTGCTTGATAGAGCAAACACCGACCTATTCAATTTCCTGCATTTGCAATCCAAGCATTAATATATAACCCGATAAACCAAACACTGATTTAGTTGAACTTTAACATACAGAACAAAAGTTCAACTTAAACATAGAGAAATGAAATGTCTTTCTGATTCATGGGTCGTTTCAAAAAATAAAGATCAAAATGACCATTACAAATAAACTTAATGTCCAATTGAAACCAAATTCAGGGTGATTAGAATCAGAAATCAATCCATGTAATCATCAATTATCACAAGCATCATCAAACCAATCCAGAAATTGAATGAATATTCACAAAACTTAAAACCCTAAGCAGAAATGAATCCCAAAAACATAACAGTCAAAATGACCAATTGAGATTTAATCTACAAATAAGCCTAATGTTTCTATTAGGTACAATTGAAGTTTGGGTCAGGGTGATTTAGAACCAGAATTCAATCCATGGAGTCTACAATTGAAGTTAAATCATATCAAATCTAATTTAAGAAAAGAAAAAACAGTTTTAACATATCATTACCTTGCTAGATTAAGATTAAACTCCAAAGTAACGCAATACCTGCACCAGAAATTGAAAAAAAAAAATCAATCCATGGAATCATCATATTAAGTTATATCATATCAAATATGATTTTAAGGAAAAAAATTGTTAACATATCATTACCTTGCAAAATCAATGATCGATTAGATTAAACTCCAAAGTAACGCAATACCTGCACCAGAAATTGAAAAAAAAAATCAATAAACTGAAAACCCTAAGCAGAAATGAATGAAGATACTCGAAAAAATAACAATCAACTCACCTTCCAATTTTGATTAAAGCAACAGATTCTTGTTAATTAATCTTCAGATGGAAGGAAATGATTTTGTTTGCAGAGAGACGGAGAAGGAGTGTCTGAGCTGCGGCGAGAAAGGAGAAGCCAAAAATAATAGGGTTTCAGTTTCTGCTCGTAAGTTGTTGGTACTTATAGTCTTATCTAGGGTTTCTAATCCAACGGCTGATGCTAACCACTAACGAACGGTTGAGGATGCCCCAGTTCAAACCCGGCCGACATTCATTTTTCTTCCTTTGCAAAAGCCTTGTGTGCAAGCCTTATTTCACCCGCATCGGCCTGTGCTGGTTGTTTGGGTATGTGCACAACACTTTTGCACAACACAAATATTGAGTCTTGCCAATTTGACTTAAGCCTTGACTATGTCGATCTGGATGAGATTGCTCTCTTAAAAGGGTTTTGGTACGTTAAACTGAACATCTCAAGTTCGAATCTCCCAATACTTTTAAATAATTCTTTTTCTAACTATTATTAATTAGTAACTACACAAAGGAGTTTTTAATTGGCAGCCGAGCAAAAAGCTGGGTACCAACCCCTTTTTGAATAGCAACACCCAGTCTAAACTTAAATTTCTTTTTCTTAACTTAAATTTCCAATCTAGCGATTTCTAAATGCATCTGACTCTTTTTCGTTGTCGGTTTGCTTTGGTAAATTCTTATTTTGGTAACGTTTATTTTTTTTATTAAAAAGGTGCGAACTGTTGATTTCTCAAAGAGATTGGACAATCAACACATGGGAGGTCCCCAACACATGGTTGCAGTACACATGGTGTTCAGACTTCAAACCCCTTAATTCATAATTAAACCCTAATTTCATTATATTTGTTTATCAAATAAATAAATAATCCAAAAACGATTTAATTTCGGGTGAATGCATAAAATGAATTTGACGCATTTAATAGGAAGAAAATTCCTCTATAAAATGAATTTGGCAATTAGAATTTTGAGTTGCGTCTTTTCAGCAAAATAATTAATTATGTATAAAATAAAATGAATTTGGCGGTTAGAAGAGTTGCGTCTTTTCAGCAAAAATGAATTTGGCTTGAGTTGCGTCTTTTGCCTCTATTAAAATCTTTTGCCTTGTGTCCTTTCATCTTCTATAAAAATCTTATATAAACGGCTAAATTCTAACCTTTCAGTATTGCTTCTCGTTTCATATTACCAAAACCAAAGAGAGTTGCTACTCGCGCGTCGCAAGAACTGTAATGCACCTGTGTCAAATCAACTTCCACGGGCGGGTTATATTGACTATTTTTTTTGTTGGTGCCTCATCATTAGCCTTTGTTAAAACATTATAACCTATTCAAAAACAAGGATGAGCCGTGCCGCGCTATACGTTTCGTCGGCCGGCCTGGGAATTACGTTCGATCACCCGATGTGTACACATCGAGATTTTCAGTATGTGGACATCCTGAGCATAACTGGGGGAATATTCCTTTTCTTAAGAGATAAAGCGGGGGTGAATCAGACTAAAATACTCGCAAGAGTTTCGGACCCTTGCCCTCCCTGCTCGCATTGGGATGTGCCCAAGGAGAGTCCAAACCACCCTGCCGCGTCTTGGTCATCATCCTTGAACCAACATGAAATTACTTGCACCGCCCAAACGGGACGAAATACCTTGGCCTGGGAAAAACACAAAATAAACAACATGACTTAACTTTCAACCTTTTGCGGTTTTTTATTCATCAAGATGATCCACAGCTTGAGCACAAGGTAATATGACTTACCGTATTTTGAGTCAGATCTGTCTCGACGTCTGGCTCAGACCTCACCCCCGACTCGGACTCGTCTGAGTCATGTAACAAAATACCCCTGACTCATGTGATCAAACCACTAGGTCACATTTTTTTTTAAGTCCGTTGAGTCAGATCTGACTCAATATAGCCGGGTGATTTCGGTCAGATCCAGATGACTCAGATGAGTCAAGGCTAAACAAACAGGGTGTTAGATCGGGTGAGTAATATGAAGATGATCCATAGCGCGCTCATAAGGTAGGTGCACCTGCTACTCGCGCGTCGCAAGAACTCAATGCACCCGTCAAATCAACTTCCACGGGCGGGTTATATTGACTATTTTTTTGTTTGGTGCCTCATCATTAGCCTTTGTTAAAACATTATAACCTATTCAAAAACAAGGATGAGCCGTGCCGCGCTATACGTTTCTGTCAGCTTCGGCTGGGTTATTACGTTCGATCACCCGATGTGTACACATCGAGATTTTTAGTATGTGGACATCCTGAGCATAACTGGGGGAATATTCCTTTTCTTAAGAGATAAAGCGGGGGTGAATCATAATAAAATACTTGCAAGAGTTTCGGACCCTTGTCCTCCCTGCTCGCATTGGGATGTGCCCAAGGAGAGTCCAAACCACCCTGCCGCGCCTTGGTCATCATCCTTGTACCAACATGAAATTACTTGCACCGCCCAAACGGGACGAAATACCTTGGCCTGGGAAAAACACAAAATAAACAACATGACTTAACTTTCAACCTTTTGCGGTTTTTTATTCATCAAGATGATCCACATCTTGAGCACAAGGTAACATGACTTACCGTATTTTGAGTCAGATCTGTCTCGACGTCTGGCTCAGACCTCCCCCCCCAACTCGGACTCGTCTGAGTCATGTAAAAAAATACCCCTGACTCATGGGATCAAACCACTAGGTCACATTATTATTTTTTTAAGTCCGTTGAGTCAGATCTGACTCAATATAGCCGGGTGATTTCGGTCAGATCCAGATGACTCAGATGAGTCAAGGCTAAACAAACAGGGTGTTAGATCGGGTGAGTAATATGAAGATGATCCATAGCGCGCTCATAAGGTAGGTGCACCTGCTACTCGCGCGTCGCAAGAACTGTAATGCACCTGTGTCAAATCAACTTCCACGGGCGGGTTATATTGATTGTTTTTTTTGTTGGTGCCTCATCATTAGCCTTTGTTAAAACATTATAACATATTCAAAAACAAGGATGAGCCGTGCCGCGCTATACGTTTCTGTCAGCTTCGGCTGGGTTATTACGTTCGATCACCCGATGCGTACACATCGAGATTTTCAGTATGTGGATATCCTGAGCATAACTGGGGGAATATTCCTTTTCTTAAGAGATAAAGCGGGGGTGAATCAGAATAAAATACTCGCAAGAGTTTCGGACCCTTGTCCTCCCTGCTCGCATTGGGATGTGCCCAAGGAGAGTCCAAACCACCCTGCCGCGCCTTGGTCATCATCCTTGAACCAACATGAAATTATTTGCACCGCCCAAACGGGACGAAATACCTTGGCTTGGGAAGAACACAAAATAAACAACATGACTTACCTTTCAACCTTTTGCGGTTTTTTATTCATCAAGATGATCCACAACTTGAGCACAAGGTAACATGACTTACCGTATTTTGAGTCAGATCTGTCTCGACGTCTGGCTCAGACCTCACCCCCGACTCGGACTCGTCTGAGTCATGTAACAAAATACCCCTGACTCATGGGATCAAACCACTAGGTCACATTTTTTTTTTTAAGTCCGTTGAGTCATATCTGACTCAATATAGCCGGGTGATTTCGGTCAGATCCAGATGACTCAGATGAGTCAAGGGTAAACAAACAGGGTGTTAGATCGGGTGAGTAATATGAAGATGATCCATAGCGCGCTCATAAGGTAGGTGCACCTGCTACTCGCGCGTCGCAAGAACTGTAATTCACCTGTGTCAAATCAACTTCCACGGGCGGGTTATATTGACTATTTTTTTTTGTTGGTGCCTCATCATTAGCCTGTGTTAAAACATTATAACCTATTCAAAAACAAGGATGAGCCGTGCCATGCTATACGTTTCTGTCAGCTTCGGCTGGGGAATTACGTTCGATCACCCGATGTGTAATCATCGAGATTTTCAGTATGTGGACATCCTGAGCATAACTGGGGGAATATTCCTTTTCTTAAGAGATAAAGCGGGGGTGAATAAGAATAAAATACTCGCAAGAGATTCGGACCCTTGTCCTCCCTGCTCGCATTGGGATGTGCCCAAGGAGAGTCCAAACCACCCTGCCGCGCCTTGGTCATCATCCTTGTACCAACATGAAATTACTTGCACCGCCCAAACGGGACGAAATACCTTGGCCTGGGAAAAACACAAAATAAACAACATGACTTACCTTTCAACCTTTTGCGGTTTTTTATTCATCAAGATGATCCACAGCTTGAGCACAAGGTAACATGACTTACCGTATTTTGAGTCAGATCTGTCTCGACGTCTGGCTCAGACCTCACCCCCGACTCGGACTCGTCTGAGTCATGTAACAAAATACCCCTGACTCATGGGATCAAACCACTAGGTCACATTTTTTTTTTTAGTCCGTTGAGTCAGATCTGACTCAATATAGCCGGGTGATTTCGGTCAGATCCAGATGACTCAGATGAGTCAAGGGTAAACAAACAGGGTTTTAGATCGGGTGAGTAATATGAAGATGATCCATAGCACGCTCATAAGGTAGGTGCACCTGCTACTCGCGCGTCGCAAGAACTGTAATTCACCTGTGTCAAATCAACTTCCACGGGCGGGAATATTGACTGTTTTTTTTGTTGGTGCCTCATCATTAGCTTTTGTTAAAACATTATAACCTATTCAAAAACAAGGATGAGCCGTGTGCATACATTTACAACTTCCAATTACGTTCGATCACCCGATGTGTACACATCGAGATTTTCGATATGTGGACATCCCGACTAATCGGGGAATATTCCTTTTCTTAAGAGATAAAGCGGGGTGAATCGAATAAAATACTGCAAGAGTTTTCGGACTCATCATTCCAAACCACCCCTCGCCTTGGTCACCCTTGTCCTTTGTTTGGGATGTGCCCAAAGAGTCCAAAACCTATTGGTCATCATCCTTGAACCAACATGAAATTATTTGCACCGCCCAAACGGGACGAAATACCTTGGCCTGGGAAGAACACAAAATAAACAACATGACTTACCTTTCAACCTAATTTTATATTTAGTATTTATGCTTTCTTTGCTATTTTTCGTGTGAATTATGTATCTTATGTGTGAATTTGAGTTACTAGGTGCTTTGGAGTCATTTGGAGCGAAAGAAGACGAATCCGTGTATTTTGAGCAAAAAGGGCAGAATTGTCATTTCAGGGTCAAATACTATCTGGAGCCTAGCTAAGGTTAAGGGGCAACTCATTTGGAGCACTAGTAAAGCCAGGCTAGCTGAGGATAAGGGGAGCTATATCTGGGTGGTTCTTGTACATTGGGCGTCTGAATCCTGCCCTAAAACTATACTCTAAACCTAATTCGAGAGAATTCTCAATCATTTGTTTACTCCGGAAAGATGAGAAAAGTTTGTCTTGATGAACAGCTTGTGATAATGAAATCGAGAGAGGAGATGACTCTGAGTTTTGAGAAGATTAGGGTTTGAATTTGTGAGATATTGAATCGAGAGAGGAGCAGATGAATCAGTAGTTAGGGTTTCCGCTGATTGAAGCGGTAATTCAGAGTAGCCATGGATTAGGAACCTAAAATTGATGGGTTCGATTCATTGTCGAGAAGAAGGAGGAAGATCTTTGTGTACCATGAAGATTATCAAGGGAAGAATTGGTTTGTTCTTTGGTAGATGGGTTTACAAGGGTTCTGTTTGAATTCGATTGAGAAAGAATACGAGGAAGAATCAATGGTGGTACTGTGAGATGGGTTTAACCCCAGAAGATGAAATTGATGATGTTCAAATGAAGAACACAGGGAGATGAAATTGAGACTGAATTTGAGATTTGAAAGATGGGTTCTGATATTGGTGAAGTAGAATTGAAGCTGTGATGAACTGAGATAAATTCAGTTAATGAATTGAGTGAATTCTCTAGATGAAATCTGGGTCTGCAATAGAATGGGTTTTGAGTGTGGTTGTAATGGTTACGGTAGTAGGGAATTAAGATGGAAGAAATGATGGGGTTCTCACTGGTGGTATCGGTTGAGGATGGAGAGGAAATTAGGGTTCTTTGGTTAGCTATTAATGGAGCGAGAATGGGTGATGTTCTAAATGGGTTTTGTGGCTCATTGGTAATCAGTTAGCTGGTGGTGAAAAGGAAGAGCAGTATGGTGATACTGCAACACAGAGATTGAAGGAAATTGGAGGAAAGCTGCAGCTGTAGGAATGGGTGATAGAAATGGTAGAAATGAACTGCAAATAGTTGCAGGGGATGTTGGCAATTGAGCATGAGAAGAAGTGGCTCAAGGTGGTGGATTAAGCGAGTGCAGATGATGAATGTGCGATTTGATCATGGCTCATGTGATGTTACTTAGCTCAAAGGGGAAGTGGTAGTGATGTTGTCTAAATGATGCGGTTGCAATTGGTTTGTTGGCTGCAATGGTTGTGTTGGCTAGATATTATGAAGTCAATGGTGATCTTGTGGTTACAAGGGTAATGTGCTAGGCCGTGAACGACATGGAATTGATGGCATAGGTGTTGCCTTTGGTTTGGTGTTGAGAATATTGGAGCTGTAAGAAGTGGTATAGCAAATGGGACCTGGAGTATGGAATTGCGGGTGGTGTGGAGGTGCGATTCATGTGGTAATTGCGGTGAGGAGAACAAGGTGCGGTGTATGATGATGGTGGCTTTGTGTGCAGCTGGAGTTGGAGATGAATCTGAGAGCATGGATTGGTGTTGAATGAATGGGAGATGGAGTCATGGACTTGAACTGAGTTACAGTGGTGGTGCAATTTGCTTGGAGTGGAGGTTGTGTGGAATTGAATGATGTTGTTGCAGGTGGAGTGCAAGTGATGCATTGAATTGGGGCTTTGCGGGTGGTGCAATTGGCCAAGATGGTCTGGATTACACTTGGTAGTGACAGTAAGAGGCATAGCCATCATGGCTGAGCACGATGCAACTTGCAGCAGCCTTTGCCAAAACCAGTCAGCCGAGTTAGCTAGCTGACTCGGTTCTGACTCAGTGATTTCCTTTGACCTTGACTTATCTGACTTTGCCGGTCACCTGAGGTACTTTCCGGTGACTATTCCGGCGGGATTCCGGCCATAATACCAGTTTTTCGGCGACTTTTTTTGGGCATAATTTCACATGGGTATTTCTCACACATGGGCTTGGTGGACCACTTGGAGATGGGTTTTGAGAAGACCTAATATTGGAAGGAGTATCCTTTATGGAAGTTGGAGAAACATATAAAAGAGAAGACATTTATTATATCATATATCGTTTATTATCTTTTTGCCTCTACTTTGTTTTCTAGGGTTTAGAACCATGAAGTCTTTTCTCTTTCTTCTTGTTATGAACTCCATGAATATGAGCTAGAGTTTTATTATTGGTTATGGAATAAGTTTGATTTCCAAATATGGGTTTTAATTCAATAAATTAGTTTTGTCTCCATATTATCGTTTATGATTCACCATCAATATTGTTACATGATTTGAATGCTTGTTTAGTCGAGTCGCGAATCGATTGAGTTTGCTTTCATCTTTATTGCTAGATTAGGGTTATTATACGCAAAAGTGATAATTCCGGATTGCAAGTAGCATAAATATGATTATAGTTTGTAGTGATATATTCTTATGATCATATGTGAGTCATAACCTTTGTTAAATCGGATTAGTGCGCTTTCCACGTTCGATTGCTTTGATTGGCCTGATTTCATAGAACTTAATGCATCTAGGGAATTAAATTTGATTAGTGCTTTTACACGTTAGGTTGTTCCTTTAGGTAGAATTCATATTCGCATCTTTTAATGTGTTTGTTGATGACATGAGGAGATTAGCGGGATATTCTTGCGATCAAGGTATTCTAGGGCCTTTGATAAAAGTTGAGATTAAAATATCAATTCTAGTTATTGTGTTGAAAACATGTTTGTGAATGAAAACGAAATCCTTAACCAATACTTTCTTATCCTTGATTCGATTTGTTTGCTTTTCTTTATTTGCTTTTATTTAGTTTATTATAATCACAAAATCCCGGTGTTATTTATAGGGAACCGAAACAATTTGACAACCTAGACCTCTCTGTGGGATCGATCCTTTCTTGCCCTTGCTATATTTATATTTTGAGTAGTAAGAAAGTGTAAATTATATTTGTGTCGGCTGACAACCGGTCAAATTTTGGCGCCGTTGCCGGGGAGGCAGCGGTTGTCATTTGTTTTTGGTTTCTTATTTTTGTTTTTAGTTTTTGTTTTATTTTTCTTATTTTCTGGGTTTTTAACCTTGGTTTGAGAATTTTATTTCAGGTGCTTATCTCTATGGAAGGAGCATACTATGAGAATGGATACGGTTTTCAACAACCTCAACAATACGACAACTACCAATTCCATGGGTATAATCAAAACCAATTCATTGGTTATGACCAATATTCCATGGAACCTTATGGTTTTCCTCAACAACCTTATGGCGGGTATGTGTGTGAACAACCACAAGGATGGGAGGATTCTTATGCTTGTGAACAAAAAGTCTCTAACTTTATAGACAAAGTTTCCACCTTTTTACAAGAGGAATTTCAAAAAGCTAAAGAGACTACAAACGAGCAACTCCAAGAACTTCGTGAAGGTTTTGCTAGCTTGCGAAGAGGCATTGATCAATACAAGGAAGATATGGATAATTCTTATGTGCATATGGTTTGTGATGAATATTTGATTGATGCTAATGTTGAAGAGGGCCAATCCTTGGGCACTTTCGTTGATAATTGTGTAGTTAACTCAACTCGTGATCGTAATAATGATCATTCACCTATTCAAAAGGATGAGTTAGAGATTAGCAACACTAAATTCAGCGACGAACAATCTTATGTTGACTATGATAGTGACGGTGATGATGATACATTGCTTGAAACAACTCATGGTGACATCTCCGAGGAGTCTTTTTGGGATCAAGATGTAGACGAAGAGGAATATGTCGACACTTGTGTAGATTACTCAAGCATTGATCTTAATAATGATCAAGAGCCTATTCAAAGGGTGGAGCTTGAGGATGATGCATTTTCGAGTGTTCTAAAAAAGTTTCTTATAATAAAATTTGGATCCGCAAAAGAGTATGTGCCTTACAACAAAAAGGAGTGTGTTGAGAATGAGACCGTTATGACCAATATTGTGGAAGACCCAATTGAGCTTGCAAATGATTGTAACGATGATGTTTATGTCGAGACTTTGGTTAAGGCAGAAACGGATGAAGAATGGTTGCAAGGTTTGATAGAGGACCATGATATAAAAGAGGTGAATAATTCACTTGAGTTTTTCAAGGATGAAGAGGATTCCGTAATGAAAGAGATTGTGCAAGGTTTGTCTAACCCTTTGCCTATTGTTTCTTCTCCTTTACCTCTTATTGGTTTGAATTTATGTGCTTCAAAAATATTGTTGAATGATTTTATATCTCGATATCCGCCATTAGAGATACTTGATTCTCATACTTTGCAGGTTTTGGACCAAGAAACCGTGGAAGTACCCGACTCCTATATTCTTTATGCACTCTCGAGTGTGGACAAGAATAAGTGTGGGGGAAACTTTTATCGGTTAATAGCTTCGTTTTTGTTTTATATTACTAATATTTGTGCGAAGCTAGTGTTTGAAAAACAGGTGCTATAGAAGGATCCCCAACTTTTCCGATTATTGGTGTATGGGGAATGAATCTTACAAGAAGCTAAGTCGGGTCGTCGACTTTAACACAAGCGCTAAGTGGGAGGCAACCCACCGGTTTTGTATCTCTTATCCTTTTGTTTTTTTTTTTTTTTTTTGTTTCGTTTATTTATTTTTTTTACTGTTTCATATCATATTTGCATCCTCATGTTTAATTTCATTAAGTCCGTAATCTATCTTAGAAGAGAATTATGACGAATACCTTTTCGTCAGAAAATTTCAGACTGCGCGTAGTTCAGTCCAGAGACCATATCTGTCAGACCGTTTATCAAAACACTATGAAATTTTGACACTGTGTAGAAAACACGTAGGTGAACAACTTTTGTGAAAAGGAGTTTTTCCAAATTCCTTACCAATGTGCACAGTTTTTGCATTTTATCTGCTGTTACGTCAAAATTCAGAAATTTCGGTTTTACACATTGAGGACAATGTGAAGTTTAAGTGTGGGGGAGCATTTATATGTTTGTATAATTTGTTTTAGTTTGTTTTATACCTCTAAAAAAAAAATCAGAAAAATAGAAAAATCAAGAAAAAATTTGTGCTTTTTGAACTCCGAAATCTAGAAAATTGTGCCTTTAGGATGACACCATTAGTGGATGGAACCATTTTGAATGCAGGAGTTGAGGAACCGATTAACTAAAAAGGGGACGAACATAGCTCAGAAATCACAATTAACATGATAGTTGTTACCATATTTCGGAATATCACCATATCGCATTCTATTTTTATTTTTCCATATTTATCTATTGTTCTCTAAGTGTTTTGGTGGGTCACTAAACATCGACGTGTTATTACTGCTAGGATGAAATAGAGTGATTGAGTTACTAGAAAAAGAGAAAAAAATTGAACAAGAAAAGAAAAAAAAAAAAAAAAAAAAGGACCGATCAATTAGACCAAAACGGAATAAAGAATGACACTTGGGAATAGCAGTATGTGTGAAACGTTGTCCCTGTCTCCGTCGCCTAAACAAGCGTGGAAAGCAGGATCCAAGGCAACTATCATATACTTGTTGACAAGGAAGCATGCGCTTGGATCCAGTTTGATCCAATCATGTTTTCTAAAAAAAAAAGAGAAATTGGATCCAGTTTGATCCAATCATATAAAAAAAAAGAGAAGAAATTATTATTGTGTTGAATAAAGTCACTCTTGGTTCCCTTGTATATGCCAATTGATTTGATGTAGCATTCAGCACCAACAGCTCAATCCAATAGGATTAGGTTCATCTTAGCGATGACCTTCGAGACAGATATGGGAAACATCGATCACTTGTGAATATTCGCCAACATCTACATCTTTATCCATCTTCTTAATCTTTTCATTGTGATTGTGGTTTGTTAGTTTCCGAGTATTGTGGCTTGTTCGACTATCTAATTAGAGTTTATTTACTAATAATTGAATTGAATTTGCATGGTACCTCCTCCTGTAGTCAATTTGGATTCGTTCATTGATTTGTCACAAATAGACGGAGTTTGAAATATAGGTTTTGTAGGTATATCTCTAGTAAACCTTCACGAGACTATAACTCGTCCACTAGGGACACCTAGGGGTT
The DNA here is from genome assembly GCA_023531295.1 of Papaver armeniacum. Classification (NCBI taxonomy): domain Eukaryota; kingdom Viridiplantae; phylum Streptophyta; class Magnoliopsida; order Ranunculales; family Papaveraceae; genus Papaver; species Papaver armeniacum. The sequence continues at coordinate 138,020 of JAJJWW010012281.1, read as the reverse complement.
TAAAGGCTTGTTATTTATGCTAAAATTAACCGTAGCCTCGACGTCACGGAGTTGTTGTATTTTATTTTTGTTTGATTTGCTCGAGGACTAGCAAAGTCTAAGTGTGGGGGGAATTTGATAGGTGTCTAAAACACCTAATTTTATATTTAGTATTTATGCTTTCTTTGCTATTTTTCGTGTGAATTATGTATCTTATGTGTGAATTTGAGTTACTAGGTGCTTTGGAGTCATTTGGAGCGAAAGAAGACGAATCCGTGTATTTTGAGCAAAAAGGGCAGAATTGTCATTTCAGGGTCAAATACTATCTGGAGCCTAGCTAAGGTTAAGGGGCAACTCATTTGGAGCACTAGTAAAGCCAGGCTAGCTGAGGATAAGGGGAGCTATATCTGGGTGGTTCTTGTACATTGGGCGTCTGAATCACGCCTAAAACTATACTCTAAACCTAATTCGAGAGAATTCTCAATCATTTGTTTACACCGAAAGATGAGAAAAGTCAGTCTTTGATGAATAGCTTGTGATACTTGAAATCGAGAGAGGAGATGACTGCGAGTTTTGAGAAGATTAGGGTTTGAATTTGTGAGATATTGAATCGAGAGAGGAGCGGATGAATCAGAGTAGTTAGGGTTTCACGATTGATTGAGCGGTAATTAGAGTAGCCATGGATTAGGAACTGAAATTGATGGGTTCGATTCATTTTCGAGAAGAAGGAGGAAGATGCTGTGTACCATGAAGATTATCAAGGGAAGAATTGGTTTGTTCTGTTGGTAGATGGGTTTACAAGGGTTCTGTTTGAATTCGATTGAGAAAGAATACGAGGAAGAATCAATGGTGAATCTTGTGAGATGGGTTTAACCCCGAGAAGATGAAATTGATGATGTTCAAATGAAGAACACGGGAGATGAAATTGAGACTGAATCGAGATTTGAAAGATGGGTTCGATATTGGTGAAGTAGAATTGAAGCTGTGATGAACTGAGATAAATTCAGTTAATGAATTGAGTGAATTCTCTAGATGAAAATTGGGTCTGCAATAGAATGGGTTTTGAGTGTGGTTGTAATGGTTACAGTAGTAGGGAATTAAGATGGAAGAAATGATGGGGTTTCTTTGGTGGTATCGGTTGAGGATGGAGAGGAAATTAGGGTTCTTTGGTTAGCTATTAATGGAGGCGAGAATGGGTGATGTTCTAAATGGGTTTTGTGGCTCTTGTTGGTAATCAGTTAGGTGGTGGTGAAAAGGAAGAGCGATATGGTGATACCGCAACACACGAGAGATTGAAGGAAATTGGAGGAAAGTCTGCAAATTGTAGGAATGGGTGATAGAAATGGTAGAAGCCCAACTGCAAATAGTTGCGGGGGATGTTGGCAATTGAGCATGAGCAGAAGTGGCTCAAGGTGGTGGATTAAGCAGGTACAGTGATGAATGTGCAGTTGATCATGGCTCATGTGATGTTACTTAGCTCAAAGGGGAAGTGGTAGTGATGTTGTCTAAATGATGCAGTTGCAATTGGTTTGTTGGCTGCAATGGTTGTGTTGGCTAGATATTATGAAGCTGAATGGTGATGTTGTGGTTACAAGGGTAATGTGCTAGCTGTGAACCTGACATGGAATTGATGGCATAGGTGTTGCACTGGTTTGGTGTTGAGAATACTGGAGCTGTAAGAAGTGGTATAGCAGCTGGGACTGGAGTATGGAATTCAGGTGGTGTGGAGGTGCGATTCATGTGGTAATTGAAGTGAGGAGAACAAGGTGCGTGTATGATGATGGTGGCTTTATGTGCACCGGAGTTGGAGATGAATACGAGAGCATGGATTGGTGTTGAATGAATGGGAGATGGAGTCATGGACTTGAACCGAGTTCTGATGGTGGTGCAATTTGCTTGGAGTGGAGGTTGTGTGGAATTGAATGATGTCTTGTTGCAGGTGGAGTGCAAGTGATGCATTGAATTGGGGCTTTGCAGGTGGTGCAATTGGCCAAGATGGCTGGATTACACTGGTAGTGACAATAAGAGGCATAGCCATCATGGCTGAGCACGATGCAACTTGCAGCAGCCTTTGCCAAAACCAATCAGCCGAGTTAGCTAGCTGACTCGGTTCTGACTCAGTGATTTCCTTTGACCTTGACTTATCTGACTTTGCCGGTCACCTGAGGTACTTTCCGGCGACTATTCCGGTGGGATTCCGGCCATAATACCAGTTTTCCGGCGACTGTTTTTGGGCATAATTTCACATGGGTATTTCTCACACATGGGCTTGGTGGACCACTTGGAGATGGGTTTTGAGAAGACCTAATATTGGAAGGAGTATCCTTTATGGAAGTTGGAGAAACATATAAAAGAGAAGACATTTATTATATCATATATCGTTTATTATCTTTTTGCCTCTACTTTGTTTTCTAGGGTTTAGAACCATGAAGTCTTTTCTCTTTCTTCTTGTTATGAACTCCATGAATATGAGCTAGAGTTTTATTATTGGTTATGGAATAAGTTTGATTTCCAAATATGGGTTTTAATTCAATAAATTAGTTTTGTCTCCATATTATCGTTTATGATTCACCATCAATATTGTTACATGATTTGAATGCTTGTTTAGTCGAGTCGCGAATCGATTGAGTTTGCTTTCATCTTTATTGGTAGATTAGGGTTATTATACGCAAAAGTGATAATTCCGGATTGCAAGTAGCATAAATATGATTATAGTTTGTAGTGATATATTCTTATGATCATATGTGAGTCATAACCTTTGTTAAATCGGATTAGTGCGCTTTCCACGTTCGATTGCTTTGATTGGCCTGATTTCATAGAACTTAATGCATCTAGGGAATTAAACTTGATTAGTGCTTTACACGTTAGGTTGTTCCTTTAGGTAGAATTCATATTCGCATCTTTTAATGTGTTTGTTGATGACATGAGGAGATTAGCGGGATATTCTTGCGATCAAGGTATTCTAGGGCCTTTGATAAAAGTTGAGATTAAAATATCAATTCTAGTTATTGTGTTGAAAACATGTTTGTGAATGAAAACGAAATCCTTAACCAATACTTTCTTATCCTTGATTCGATTTGTTTGCTTTTCTTTATTTGCTTTTATTTAGTTTATTATAATCACAAAATCCCGGTGTTATTTATAGGGAACCGAAACAATTTGACAACCTAGACCTCTCTGTGGGATCGATCCTTTCTTGCCCTTGCTATATTTATATTTTGAGTAGTAAGAAAGTGTAAATTATATTTGTGTCGGCTGACAACCGGTCAGCTGTGCCGCGCTATACGTTTCTGTCAGCTTCGGCTGGGGAATTACGTTCGATCACCCGATGTGTGCACATCAAGATTTTCAGTATGTGGACATCCTGAGCATAACTAGGGGAATATTCCTTTTTTTAAGAGATAAATCGGGGTGTACCTGCACAATGAGTGTACTTGTTTTATTTTCATCAATAATTTATAGTTTCCAGCTCATTTCTTCAGCAACACTAATGTGAATGTAACAAGTCAAATCTCCACCCTTTTACCCCCTTCAAGATGCCAGGAAGATACAAAGCATTTTCTCTTAGATACATGTGAAGTAGATATAGTACACGTCCGCTTTATTACCACCTGACAAAGCTAGTGTAGGGTAGTGTCTTCGAGTTGTTTTAAGTCCCTATCAAGTATCAATGAAACTTTGCAGGTTTACACTGAAGTGACATATCACTTCATAATACGCGTTACTGCTTTGATTTGATTCAGCAGAAGAGCCAATGCAGGTGTCAGATTACTTTGCATCATCTTTCCCCAGTTTTGTACGTTATCATGTAAATGTAATTAAAGGTCATAAGTGAAAGGAGTATCTCTCCCCAAATTTTCATTAAAGACCCTCTTGGGTCCACGATGCCTGGTATCTTTGATTTTGCGTTAAATACTCCAAATGTTTAGTTGATTTTTTGGCCTGCCACATAACCTTTGTGATTTTGGCTCTACCAGAAAAACAATGGCAGATAAAGGAAAGAAAGTTTTTGGAAGAGAAGGAGATGACATATCAAGTTGTGGGCTACGATTTTTCTTAGGAAGTAATAGTAACCAAGATAATCAAGGTGAGAAACACAATAATTTTTAGGACGAGCTGGCCGCTGAACAAATTCCGGTACCGGAAGAAAAGGAAGTAATATATCAGTGCCTTGTAGATGGTACTGCAGGTCAAATGGCAGTTGATAATGAAATGATGAAACAAGAAGATGAGAATGAGATGATGGAACAAGAAACCTACAATGAGATGATGGATGAACAAGCTTTGAATGAGATAATGGAAGAAGAAGCTCAGAATCGGAGAATGCAAGAAGAAGATGAAAACTATTCTGGAAGATACTTTGACGACGGCAAATGATGATCCAAATAAGTATGACGAGGATGGTAACTGGTATGGCTTGCCATAAATTTTAGTGCGACTTTGATCAACCTTTTATGTCCTATCCCTCAGCGTGATTGTGATCAACATTGTCTTTTGGTCATAATCAAATCTATGTTTATTTTATAGTATACTTGAGGCTTTACAGTTTACATACTTGAATTTAGTTTTTTTCTTTATAAACTCGGTTAAGTTCTGGTAGTTTTCTACTGTTCTGATCGTAAAGGCTACATATCTGTTCCAAAACGTTATATTTCGAAGTTAAGACCCACATCTATTGTAAAGTATGTAAAGTACATCGCAGTTTAAGTGCCCCAAAGTTGACCAATTTTTTTTAAGAATAACCTGAATGAATCAATCAGAAAATCAGCAGCTCTTCAATATTCATTACAATCAAGTGCACCATATTAGACCAATTGTCTTTAAACAGACTAAACTAATTTAATCAATTGGAACATATGCAGCTCTACAATATTCATTACAATCAAAATAAGATCTAGCAAGTTAAACAAAAATCAATATCAACATGATAGTCTACTTCATGAACGGGTGCTGATACACAAAAGGTGCTTCATTTGTACTACCAAATTGTCTACTTCATGAACTGGTGTGGATACACAAAAGGTGCTTCATTTGTACCGCCAAATCTTCAATGAATAACATACAGGGATAACCTAGCTTGTCCAATAAAATCTATAACTTCAGAAACATGTCTCTGTCATATATAATTTCTAACTGCACAACATCATCACTGATCTGCTGTGTTCTTTCGTGAACTTACAAATGAGCTGCAATGTTGCACATGCTCTTTCGAACAATTACCACAGAAAATGTTGTGAAACCCCATCACTAATCTGTTGTATTCTTTCGTCAACTTTTCAATGTGCTGCAATGTAGGTCGAACAATTACCATAGAAAATGTTGCACATGCTCTTTCGTAACATGTAGTGGAGACTCCGAAAAGAAACCTTCTAGTCCAGTAGTTGCTTTGCCAAGCAGTCAGGTTCTTCCAATGCAAAAAACATTCAACTTGTGAGGATCATTTTTGGATAAGCCTTCTTCAATCTAAGACGATAAACAAAAATAATAAGCAAGCAAACCTCCACATGAAGAAGTCAAGTCCAAACCTGATACGACAGGAGGGAGCGAAAGCAAGGTAGGATTGAATATGATCTGGCACCATTATATTGAATGTGTTCTGGCAACATCATATTCAATGTGTTCTGGCAACATTTATCAGTTGCGCCGCATTGGTCCTTAGATTTGTTGTCTTCGGCATTTTCAGCTGCATCCACTATCATTGAGTTAAAAAACACATAAAACTGTTCGTCTTTCAGACCAGGGTGTAGGATAAGCTGTTTGTCTTTCGGACCAGGGTACAGGATTATCCCGGTGATAGAAAAATATTGCATCGTCGTAACTGTGGCAAGTAAAAAAACTTGTCAAATTCAACTTTAGATGGAAAGTCATAATCAAAACACAACCAAATAACCAACACTAAGATACCTAATTTGTTGATAAAATATAACATATAGACCACTAAGTTTCAGTCAAAGTACCTGAAGCTTTATTAAAAAGATCCATGCATGCCTTCAACACATCTAACAATTGCACGGCGTGCAATCGATTCTTGATGTTATGCCCACTCAAAATCATTTTCCTAATTGTTGAAGTCTTACTTCCAACATGGCGTTCTATATAGACCTTTAAATTCCTAATTAGCTCGGCGATTGAAAGCAGTTGCGTCATCATCATCACGGCTGATGCAAGTAAAAAACATGTCAGGTTTAAAGATAGATGGGAAGGCATAATTCTTATCAACACTCGGAGGAGCAGGCAGTTTATCAATATTATACCTAGTTGTCCTGTATCCAAAAAGAGCACTCATGTCGAAAGATCCGGATACATGTTTGCTTGATAGAGCAAACACCGACCTATTCAATTTCCTGCATTTGCAATCCAAGCATTAATATATAACCCGATAAACCAAACACTGATTTAGTTTAACAAACTCAAAACTCTGACTAAACAGAACGTAAACTTAGCCTTAAGATTCTTCCTAGTTACTAGGTCTGCTGACAATATCAATGAGACTAAGTTGTAGTGCTGATCCTATTATTGTTAACAGAAATGAAATGTTTTTCTATTCATGGGCCGTTGCACAAAAAAAAAAGATCAAAATGACCAGGCTTAGTCTACAAATTAAACTTAATGTCCAAATGAAACCAAATCCATTTGGACTAGTAATATTTTCCTGGACTAGTAATATTTTCTCTTGCATTCCATAGCAACTCCTTGAGATTTATCTTTGTAGTTGGTTGTGACAGCTTCAGATGTATCCACTTGAAATCTACTGTAAACACAGAAATAAATGTTAATAATAAAATTGATGACATTAAGTTGGAAACCACAAAGATTGGAAAACACAACTGGAAACAGAATAATCAAACAGCTCAAAATGACCATTACAAATAAACTTAATGTCCAATTGAAACCAAATTCACCTTGTCAGGGTGATTAGAATCAGAAATCAATCCAATTGAAACCATCAATTATCATAAGCTTCATCAAATCAATCCAGAAATTGAATGAATATTCACAAAACTTAAAACCCTAAGCAGAAATGAACCCCAAAAACATAACAGTCAAAATGACCAATTGAGATTTAATCTACAAATAAGCCTAATGTTTCTATTATCTACAATTGAAGTTTGGGTCAGGGTGATTTAGAACCAGAATTCAATCCATGGAGTCTACAATTGAAGTAAAATCATATCAAATCTGATTTAAGAAAAGAAATTTTTTTTTTAACATATCATTACCTTGCTAGATTAAGATTAAACTCCAAAGTAACGCAATACCTGCACCAGAAATTGAAAAAAAAAATCAATCCATGGAATCATCATATTAAGTTATATCATATCAAATCTGATTTTAAGGAAAAAAATTGTTAACATATCATTACCTTGCAAAATCAATGATCGATTAGATTAAACTCCAAAGTAACGCAATACCGCACTTAAATTGAAAAAAAAAAAAAATAAACCTGAAAACCCTAAGCGAAAATGAATGAAGATACTCGAAAAAATAACAATCAACTCACCTTCCAATTTTGATTAAAGCAACAGATTCTTGTTAATTAATCTTCAGATGGAAGGAAATGATTTTGTTTGCAGAGAGACGGAGAAGGAGTGTCTGAGCTGCGGCGAGAAAGGAGAAGCCAAAAATAATAGGGTTTCAGTTTCTGCTCGTAAGTTGTTGGTACTTATAGTCTTATCTAGGGTTTCTAATCCAACGGTTGAGGATGCCCCAGTTCAAGCCCGGCCGACATTCATTTTTATTCCTTTGCAAAAGCCTTGTGTGCAAGCCTTATTTCACCCGCATCGGCCTGTGCAGGTTGTTTGGGTATGTGCACAACACTTTTGCACAACACAAATATTGAGTCGACTTATCTCATCGATTTACAGATGGATTGAGAAAAGGATACGGTGTAGGACCTGACGCGCAGTATTTGACTCTTTTGTTTACCTTTGACTATGTAATTTGACTTGTATGGTTGGATTACAAATTCATTAAGAAAAAAAAGGTATAAGAATCGAACCCCGGACCTAAAGCTGTAGCTCATTTACTAGCTCCTCTTTTGGAGGCGGTAACATATCATAAAAAGGTATAGACAGAAGAAAAGGCAAAATATATTAAAAGATAGGATTCACCAATAACACGAATTCTAGTTACATTAACTCAAAGAGAAACCAGCAAACAAAAAATATTGTAGGTCTCTAACCCAATTAAAAAGAGTGCATTTGACTGGGATCACCAACTGAATCCAATTTCTTCTTCTAGTATCATATCATCATTTGGTTTCAATAACCAACGTAGTTTAACTGTTTTCAATAAATTTCTGGTGAGTTACCTTTTCATTCATCTGTTCAACACGTACGACTTAACAAATTCGACACATCATAGGTACACAACAACCGCCCACGCAGTCCTTCAACTGGTCTACTTTATTTGAAACCCTTTCTTCTAGCATCCTTTAATGGTGGTGGATGTACAATGCTTCCTTGTTCCTGTTGGCATCCCTCCATGATGGCCGTTACCTTTATTGAATGGGCATATGTTGCTTGATACTTCTTGACAGTGAAGCACTCGTCAACGTAGCTAACAAGAACGAAAACAGTGTTAGTATCTACCCAACCTATAAAGAAATACAAAATAAACATAAAAGAAGAAACATGACTTACCTTTCAATCTCGTCTGGTCTTTTTTCAACAAGAACGACCATTGCGTGGAGACAAGGTATCCCTGCTACTTGCCATTCTCCACAACAGCACATTCGTCGCTTCAAATCAACTTTAAAAGGAGATACAAGCGGTTTCTCCTCCATGGACCATACATATTGGGTTAGCGTTGAGTGGACAACATACCCTCCTCCCCTACATTCCGTCTTTGTTTCTTTACCGTATTCCACGCTCTAGGAACTAAAGGAGGCCAAGAGGAAAGTTGACGAGATCTCTTTCCAAACAAGTCAGACAGCAGAGCTTCATACCTCAATACCCACTTGTGTACGGGCAAACACCTTAACTCTTTTACCCACTGGTTGAATGTTGCACCCATGATGTTTGACACGTGTCGGCAATTGGCAAGACCACAAACCGATGCCTAGCCCATCTTCGTCATATGCTTCCAACCACTCCACTACCAAAGGGACATGTTTTTTTGAGGTCATCCATTGCACTTATAAAACCTTGGGAATTATAAGCTTTTGCTCTTTGCACGTACCGATTCGTAATGGTAAAACTCATGTCCAAAATCCACAGTCCTCATTACCATTAACAATTGATCAGTGCAAAGTCTTTGAGTATAATTCACGAAATTCACCTCAACAGCCAGATTGCAGCCTGTAAGGAAAACATTCAAGTTTCTTAGACAAATTAAAACATGATTGCTACAATAGTAATCAATACATAGGAGGATACGATGTCTCACCTTTTGCATGGCGGTCAACTCTGGAAAAAAATGTAATTCGCCTATCCAATTTATTCAGAAAAGGTGCAATTATAGAAAGAAATTTATTCCATGTATTAAAACATGTACTCCTGCAGATGTAAACGGCAATAGGAAACATCCCATTGTCTGCATCGATTGAAGTAGCCGACAGAACGGCACCACCAAACTTTCCCTGGAGTGGTGAGCTCTCTAATGCTATAATGGGTCTGCACCCATTCTTGAAACCTTCAAGTGAAGCATTGTAAGCTATGCACAAACCTTCAAACTGGTTAGTATTTGCGATGTTGCTCAGATTTACAATGCTTCCCGGGTTGTTGTCTTCAATCTGCCTACATAGCTCGGGTAATAACTTGAATTCAAACAATCACAACTGCCCATTAACACAAACTAATAATCCAAAGCACAACCAATAACCAACCCAACGCTAAGCAACCTTATTTGTTGCTAAACCAACATAAAGTCTAATAACAACATATGGATATCTTTGCGCCAAACTTAACACACACACTCATAAATACAATTCCGTCAAAGTACCTGAAGCTTTCTTCAAAAGATCCATGAATGCCTTCAAGGCATCTAATCCTTGCACGGCGTGCAATCGAGTATTTTACCTTGATATTATGATCACTCATAATCTTATTCCTAATTGTTGAAGCCTTAGTTTCATTGCGGCGATTAATATAGGTCCTTATATTTCTTTCTACCCATTCAGCTTTAACATCATCAATATCCTTGTCCTCGACACCTGAAGCACCATTTACATTTGAACTGCATCCCTTTGTTCCATCTTCATAGAATAGCCTTCTAGGTTTCATGGATGGGATTTCCCCTGATTCGTCTTCGGCGTCGGTTGGGATACTCTCGCCCTCTGAACTATAAGGGTAATCAATGTATACTTCATTCTCGGTATCACAATGGTCCACCTCATCGGACTTGAGCCTTTGCTCTCTACAAAAATCATAATCACCGAGATCCATCAGATATGGGCTACCAATAGGACTTGGATAGTCTTCATAATACCCATTTGCCCACACTGACGGGTTATCTCCATAATTGATACGTTCTTCATACTCTGGTTGGTGGGAATATCTGTGCTTGGTTCTTGAACTTTGGAAACACACGATGAAATACATGGACTTTCATTGTTCTGGTTTGTCTTATGTTCTTTAACTTTTCCCTTCTTCCTTTGAGAAATGGTATTAGTATCATCACTGTTACAGTTCAAATTTGAAGAACTGATCACACTCGAAGGCGAATCATACAAGCACACATTATTTTCGACGCTGGAATAACCAAGACTTCCAGAAAATGCAGCATTCTGTTGAGTAGCCTTTACCCTATACTTATCTTTAATCTTCGGCCTAGTAGTATCATTACCGTTACTGCTGTTGAAACTGAAAGAACTGATCACCCTCGTTGGCGACTCATAGCACACATTCTGGTGGACGCTGGAAAAACAAGGAGATCCAGAGAACGCAGCATTCTGGTGAGTATCCTTCACACTCTCCTTATCTTTTCTCTTTAGCCTTTGAGAAATTTGAGAAAGGGATTCATCAGATGATTCAGAACCACTGCTGTACACATGAATCACATCCGGCTCGGTTGTGGCGCTGCAAAGAAAAGGAAACAGATTAAAGGGGCACACCACATCCAGTTGTTGAGAATTGGGGCATGAGAATCTTTGATTCTGGTCCAAGATGTTGGGGACCAAAGGACCAAAATAAAAGCAGTTGTTGGAAGATGCAGAACAAAACAAATAAATACTACTTTACTGAGAAAAAAAAGAGTAAATCTAAGTACAATAAAAAGTTCAACACCCCCCATGTGGTACAGGAATATCGATGGATTAAAGTGGTCCTCCATTTCGTATTTCTAAAAGACAACTTACTGAGTAAAGTCAAAAATTCACCTTTTATTGATTTTAGTTTTTTAAACACACAACACTGACGACAACATGAACAACCAGATGTTGGGTTTAAGGTGGTTTGCTCGCCGGTGTTTTGATAATTAAATTAAAACGGGCCCCACTTTTACATCATCCAATAGACCACTTGACAAACATAATTCATTTTTTGTTTGGGTTGAAAAAAAAAAAAAAATTGGTGCTGGTATTTACACACATCACACTGAATCATGGGATCCAACAAAAAGAAAACACATCTTCAATCATTTAATCATGGGATCATCATTCCAAAAAATCAAAATAATAAATACTACTAGTATCATCTAGATCTGAATATTTTTCTTGCCATCAACACCAACTACTAACCGATAACAATCAATGCAATAATCTGTAGCATACCACCTTAAACCCAACATGCAGAACTGAATCTAGTAAATGCAATATTTGTACAACCTGAAATTAAAGCATTCATACTCAACAACTTAGTAGCTAGCAGAGTATAAAAGTTCAAAATTCTCTGAATGCACTTACCAGTTTGCTGCTTTCCTCTTCGTCATTTAATGTAATCAAAACCCTCTATAGATCTGCAATAATGGACCAGAAAATCTCTAATCTCTCTCTATACTCATGTCTGAGTTCAATACAGTGAGATAAGATGAGTGAAGCTAAAATAAAATGAGTGTAGTAATTGCTTCATATCTAGACATCCAAACCAGATCTACCCATCCGCCACATTTAATGTCACACATTTGTCGACCGCTCATCCTCAACTACTTATTACACGTGCTTACATCTGGTCTACTACAAAAACCAACAGTACGGTTCTTGACCAGTCAGCTCGGTTTGACCGGTCAATTTAACTTTTTCAATTACTTCGATCAAAAAATAATAATGGCCATTCCTCTTCTATGCAACAGGTGGTTCATGTCACCACAGGCCTTGGTAATAAGAAATTTTGTGGGGAGTCCGCAAACCATTGGTCACGGTAGTTGTGGATGGGTCAAGGGATTTCTGAGATTCATTTATCCAAAAAAAAAAACAAAAAAAAAATGGGATTCTATTATTAAAGCCCTAAACTAGAGTTAGACCGAGATAACCTAGTGACTCATGACTCATCCATACCGAGTTAACTCGTGGAATGAGTTTACTGTGTAACGGTCATAAACACGTGCCATCATACTAAAGATGAATCACATAACGGTCTTATTCTGCATCTTTAAACGGTTTTATTCTGCATCTTTAAACGGATCCAACCTCTATATAAGAGGGAGGAACCATAATATCTGCACCATCAAATTTTTCCCACTACTAATTAATTCGATGCAAAAAACCTACAATTAGATAGGCAAGCATAAGCAATGGGTGGAGGGGCAAAAAACTCTCCAACTAGTAGCGATGAGCGATAGCAGACAACAATGATGAGTGAGGACCGAAAAAATCCCTAATTGATTGTGCAGTGTGTGAACAGGGGAATCATGAGCCAAAAGTCTGTCCTTGGATCTATTCTAGGTGCAAGCATGTTCCATGTAATGGTGTAAGAGCATTGCTTCGATCCTCCACAACTGAAAATTACGGGAAAATGTTCTTGAAGTGTACTATTCCTACCTGCACCTACTTCGAATGGTTTGAAGATGCCTGTCACCCATGTAAATCAAAATCACTCATGTTACAATCACCCAATAGCTGTTATGCATGTGGAGAAGATGATCATTGGATGAAACATTATCCACTGCAAAATCAAGCTTGCTTCAAATCATCCTGCAAATCCATTCTCATCCTGGATTTATGCAACAATCAACACAATAAGAACATAGCTTACCTTACCTGCAGTGAATGCAAGGCATTTAGATGGGCTTCAGATGCCATTTTCATTGGCTCAAAAGACAAAGTTAGAAATTCAAGAGCCCAAGTGGCTTGTTTATGTAAGGAAATAGAAAACAATCTTCAAATATAATCTGCAAGATCTGTCTTAAATAAACAACTACTAGATGAACATCAATATCTTGGTTCTAAGTTAAACAACATAATCATCATCTACAGATTCTGGTGATTCATTAACTACAAATACCATAGTACTTGAGCCACCTCTCAAATTATCAACATCACTAGCTTCAGTGACTAGACTTCATTCAGTAATTCCTAAAACAGCTTCTTAGAAGTAGAGGTACCTTGTTGTTTATCAGCCTTAGCTTTAGCTTGAAGTCTGGGGCTTCTTCTAACAACCTCCAAGTCTGGGGCTTCTTCTAACTGGATAAATAACCTTTTTTAGATACAATATATTGCCAAGTAACCATATAGAACCCCTTCCACTTGGTGCGGTATTATCCCAAAACTTCGAGAAATCCTCATCAGTTCGAAGAATGCTAAAAGGCCGCCAAGGGTCTTCATCCCATATTAGATCAATACCTTCACTTACTTGCAGACCTACCCTCCTACGAACCTCTTTCTCCAACCATTCCAAATCAATTGCACCTCTTACCAGGTGATAGAAATATACAGGATTCCATGGATCCTGAACAATGTGGACATCAATGTTTTTAAAAGGAGATCTATCTTGGACACTGCAACATACAAAAACAAGAAATTTTTGAAAAAATATCAACAATCTTGTTGTTCACAAAAAAAAAGGGAATTTTGACCTACATAAACAAGCATTCAAAACCAAAAGATAGTGTATGGTGTATATGGTGTATGTTGGACCTACATAAACAAGCATTCAAAACCAAAAATAGAAATAAAACAATTACTTAAATTTACAAATCAAACAAATTGAGCAAATAAATTTTTCATCGGGATTATTAAAATTAATTTTTAATGGGAGACCAAAAAATACAGTATGATAGAATCATGGAAGGGGCGGAGCCAAGGGTTGACTAACCATGGCTCTAGACGCCCCCCCCAAAAAAATATATCATGTTAATCATGTAGAAACCCCTGAAATTTATGCCATATTATATATTTAGTCCACCTTATCCTTGGTATTTAGTCCACTAGGTCCTACATTTTTTGTTTTGGCCCAACATTTAAAAAAAAAAAAAAACCATCACATAAAGGTATATTGTTTTAGCCCAACTTTAAGCAGCAGAAAAAAGAGAAAATGATTTAGATGGAAATACAATAATCATCACCAAAAAGAAAAAAAACGAAGCAATCATGGTAGGGATTATGCAGATTTCATTTGAAAGAATACGGGTAAGGGATTTTAACCTAGACACAACCTCTTTCCCTGAGCTTTCCTTGATCTCAACAGAATCATTCTGCGATTCCTTTTCATTCATCTCTATCTTCGATTTCAGAAATGAAGATCTAAAAAATATCACAGAAACCTTCAGCCGTTCTTTTGGAGAGAGAAATGAAGAGAATAAAAAATGATTAGGTGTCTCTCCAGACCTTTCACTTTAGGTCTTTTAGTTTCCCTCAATAAACATGAACCGTTGATTCTAAACCGACGGTATAGATGTTACCAAGCCTTTCAGGGTTACCAAAATGGCCTAAGGGTGAAATGGCAATTCTGCTCACTACTCATTTAACAAAAAATTGACCTGGGTCAACATAGACCCATTTCATCACCAGCGTTTTCTGAGGATAGAGAGAGAGAGAGACAGAGGGAAAATTCCAAACCCTTGATATCAAAAAAGCCAGAGGTTTTCACCACAAAAGATTTTTAATGGCACCAGCCAAGGAAAAAAACTTGTATCAAAAACATCGAGAACCAATTGATTTCGGTATGATTAGGGATAATAGAGCTGTAAAAAGAAAAAGAGAAGAAGAAATTCAGCCAAAGAAAATGAAACTGGAAGCACCTCCTCTTCTTGGTAAGAAATGAGATCTGATAATGTGTGACTTTGTTTATGATTTAATTTATGATTTCTTTTGTTAGATCATTAGATGCATTTGAAAAAAAAAATTGAAGCAAACAAATTAACCATGAATTTTGTTTATTGGTAAAATTAGTTTTAAGTCCACATAATTTCGAGAATTTATCCCACTTTCTAGTACCATAAACAAACTAAAATAGCTTCAAATTTAAATCCTGGTTCCGCCAGACTATATGCATTTCAGCCCTTTTTGTTTTGTAAAAGTTATTAGTGTAAATTGCAATTTCAAACCCTTTTTGTTTTGAATCCTTATCTGTTTGTGTACACGTGCATAAATTATCCTTTTGTTTCTGCAGAAACTTCAACTTTCATGGTGGTTTGGCCGGGAACTATTGTCCCATATCATCATTCACGTAATCAAAATTGATTTTACCTAATTTAAATGGTTGGACAGATGTTTACATCCAAAAGTACTGATTTCCTAGAATTTTATTTCGTCGTTGGGCACATTGAGTTTTGGTTATTTTTGGAGATATTGTGATTAATTGTGTTGATTGTATAAACCTGTGATGTTTGATGTGAAAAAGATATTGGTCATGTATGTTCGAGTGCCCTAATTATCGTTTTGATTTTTCAGAAGAACCAATTTCTATGGTTATACCAGAACCAGAAGGATCAACAGATATGGTCAACTTTAATTCTATGGTTATATCGAAACCAGAAGGTACAGATATTGTCAACTTCAAAGATGGTACGAAAAAATAAATTTTACCTAATTTAAAAGGTTCAATAGTTGTTTATGCCCAGAAGTATAACATTTTGCCTTGGTTTTGCAGAACCACCAACAAAAAACTACAGATGTGGCTACCATGCACTTATCAACCTATGTAAAAGATTGGAGCCCGATCCGGTGAAAAGAAAACAACGTGATGAGGAGATACTTTTGGGCTCAACAGAAAATAAGTTACTCTGGTTCAAGGACGAACAGATGGAGGTTTTAGAAACCAGACCTTTCTGGAATATGTCGAAACCTTTTATATACAAAGAGCTTTCTACAGCTTTTTATGATTGGAAAAAGAGTGTACAATTTATTGAATCAATAATAGGAACTTACAAGAATCCTGTAAAAGGTAACTCTGATGAAGAAGTCGGAGAAACGGATCATTGTTTTGTCTTTGGGGACGGTGACAATAAATTTACTTTGAGAAGCACCGCAAATCATTTAGCCGTCTACTTCGGGATTAGGAGACCCAGATCAGGGGCTGCTACAAAACAAGGAACAGTAAAAATGACTGGAGAAATAGATGTACTAGCTTATTTTAAGGATAGTAAGCAGTTTAAAAAAACTGATATTGAGACTATCTTTGTGAATATACTTGAGTCAGAGACAGAAGATGTGTACGAAATTAAAAGGACAGGTGTCCTCCTAGCAAAGTTACTTACAATGTATCTTTGTGTCACTGTCTTTTTCACAACAGGAGCTGGAAATTCGCTGCCAAGTCACGTTTATGGAAAATATTTTGTAACTTTGTTCAGGATGAACAATACTGATTGGCCACAGCTAATTCATGAGAATCTAATGTCGAGCATTAGAAATCAAAAGGCCGGTCCTCTGTCTGTACATGGATGTGTGATACATCTACTGGTAAGTGCGACAGTTTCTTCTAATTTGCATAAAAATTAATGTGAAAATATACATGAAAATATCCGGGTGCATAAGTATTTGCAGGTATATTCATGTGTAGATATATATTACTGTGTGCATAAGATGCAAAGGGAAAAAATGTTTAACTCAAGCTATTTTTATGCAGTACTTGTTCGCATCACACTCGAACTACTTCAATCAAGAAAACAAAAAGTTCCCAAGGATGACAAGATGGACATTGAAGGAACTGACTCTTAAAGTAGATATGAAGAAAGCAGTGTCCATGGTAAAAAAAAAAAAACAAGTTATCATTTACTATAATTTATTACTTAAGTTCTTAGTTATTTCCAAAAAAATTTAAAACGTAAAATTGATTTGCCAAGATTTTGTAGGAGAATTAGTAACTGTGTATATGCTCCTGCCAGTCTATTATACTCATTGTATCGAGTTTTTTGCAAGTCTGTTTATCTATCTTATGTTTCAGTTTTAAATTTTCAGCTATCTAAATCACTGATAGAAGAAGGTTGGTCAGAGGAAGAGAAAAGATTGACTCTTGAGCCTGTCATTCCTGACACCGATGATATGAGCCCAGACAGAACGATTAAGGTGTTGAAGAATCAATTGCTAATATCCCAACAATTGTTGGCGAGGAGAGACGAAGCGTATTCTGATTTGCAATCTGAAAAGTCTTTATATTACGATTTTGTTGAATTCTTCGTCGGGAAAAAGCATGAGCTAGAGAGTCTTAAATCTTGTGGACACCGCATTCCAGAAGATAAATACAGGAGTGATCTATATGAAATTTTCAATCGCATGAAAGAAACCTTAAATAACTCGTTAGAAGCGGATTCTGATACTGAAAATCAAGATTCTGAAGAAGATGCTACTAAGAAGAAGCCGCGTGGTCGCAAACTTCCCAGCCTGGATGGGAATGAACTGCTTCACAAAATGAATGAAGAGGACCAAATGAGGATTTCCAGTTTCTGGAAACATGCTACTACAATGTTAAAATCACACACTAAGTTTTTTCATATCGACATTGCTTAAAAACTATATGCACGTTCTTTGGAATTAAAAAGTGAAAAATAGTGTCTTGTTTATCCACTGAACTAACATGATAATGGTTTTATTAAAAACTTGCAGGGATGTTGCTTTTCACGTGAATGCCAATGCTTTTCTAGAGGCCAAGGTTTCGATTATCGTTATGGGATCAACACCGAAAGAAGCTGCTATTTGATGACATGGTCGACACTCAAGCCATTCGGTTCTACACTTTGAGGAGGAGAATAAGAGTCGTATCGGACCGTCGAGAACAAAGCTCCTAAGTACGAGGCTGTGTGTACTTTGATCCTTATGCATGGGTTAGTTTTTCGATGTTCTCTTTTTCCATTTTATGAGTTTACATTTTAAGTTAATCTGTTAGGTTAAAGTAATCCCATATGATTAAAGTAATTCTTGTTTAGGTTAAGTGAATCATGATTTATTATAATCTTGTGACTCTCTTCTAGCCTCACAAGTTATCTTTAAAAGCAAATCAGTTTTCATCCATCATCAAGTAGTGTGAGGAAATAGAAGTTGATAATAACTTAATAAGTCGTGAATGTTTAGATGTCTCGAGTGTTTCTATTTCCTTGTTCTCAATCTATTTTAGTATGAACTACATGTAGTGTCATTACTATGTATGGTGCTGGTTTCAATGAGTTGTTGAGTATGCTAATACTAGTTTCTAGTCTAATTTCAGCATGTAGTGTGCTTATAAGTTGTTTAGTGGTAAAGCATAAAGGTTAAGGAGCTGAAATTTCAACAAATCCATGAATTCTGAATGATGTGGACCATTTGGTTAAAATGCAGTGGCATTCAAAGTGGAATAGATGAACATGTTAGTAAACCTCTCCGAGAGGTACGTGCACGTGAAATGGAGATGCTGGACTATCTTCTCATCCCCATGAATATAAGTGATGACCCACTTAAATCAGGAGATCACTGGACTCTATTAGTGTTTGATGTTCAATGCAGAGAGTGGCATTTCCTCAACTCATTGGTCTTACAAGTTAAGATCCCCATCTTGTCGATGCAAGGAAAATGGCAGCGGCTGTCACACCTGAAATAAGTAAACGATTAACGGAACCAGTTGTTTTCACCGATGTGATCTAGACTGCATGTCCACAGCAAGGACCCTCTCCAGACTGCCTCCTTTTCGTATGCTATTTTATGAAAAGATATGCAAAAGATAACGGCAAATCTATTGAAATGGATTCAAAAAAAAGCTGGTGAAATTTGCTTTGAAATGAGGCACAAGATGGCAGCAAAAATGTTGAGACCATGTGAATATGCCAGTGTGTTTAGTGCTCCTAACGATGATCATCTTTAAAACTGAATGCAGTAGAACAATTTATTACAATTTATTGTTATCTCAGAGGGATCTTAGTATCTTTGTTTTGTTGAATTATGGTGCAGCTTTTGTAAAATATGCTCTATATAAGCACAACAGCATATTTCTTGTAGGGATTTTTCTTCATGTCAAAAAGCATACTAGCATACTTTCAGGTATTCCGGTCACTGGCAGCTGACAGACCCGAGTCAAGGAATTGAGGATATTTTTGAACCATTACTTTTAAAAGGGTAAAATAGAAAGGCACAGACATGCATACACTTTTGCACCGGTGAATTGACTCTGCATTTATATTAATAATAGTAATAAAAAAAAAACGACGCACAACATTTATATAATCGGAAAGTTTGTATATTAATAATCCTCCGATTACATCCATTACATAAAGTTCAAACGACCTTAACCTTACAATTTCGTCAAAAGCACCTAAATCCATACTCCTAACTGACCATAAAAGTATTAAAAAATATCATAACGTCCAAACACCACAGAAATTGTCCCTCTTGATCTTGTAACATCCTTCATGTTCAAATCGTTTCCCGTAGAGGTCCATATACCGACGATCAGCAAGAATTCTCTGAAATTACGAATGAGTAACAAGTTAGTACTAACTTATGTTAATGTAAGTCGGAGTTATAAAGATACTTACTCGTTTTTCATACGTCCACCAAGAAAACGGCTCTTTTTCTTTTTCCCAAAAACTCCAACGGCTATTTCTGAAATTTGGTTTAAAATGCCAGGCTAATGACCCAGCTTCAGGTGTTTAATATCCATGTTTTGCAGAATAATTATGTAAGTTACCTCATATCCGCCAAAAAAACTTCTTAATTGACCCAGCTTCAGGTGTTTGCATCAATGAATCCTCGAACATCCTAGAATAATTAGTAAAGTGTTTCAACAAATTGATATAGTTCTAGGGACTTGCATTTCGGCCGAGATTACCTGGTGGTATAAGAAAATTAATTCTATTCTATCACAAGGATAACCACTGGCCATACGTGCTAGCCCATTTGAAGTTTCATAATTTTCTCGGAGCGGTGGAGAAAACACGACTCTAATTTTCGTAACAACTCAATTAATATTATCTCCAAAATTGCGTCTAGTACAAGTCCATGAATTTACTGCATTAACTTTGAATGTGATTAAAAAACATGACAAAAGCCTATGCAATCAGTACTTTCATTTGTAAATCACTGTTGATCCTGAAAAGTGGAATAAACAATGGAGGTTGTAGACTCATACCAGCAAATGTAGGCAACATCAACAGGGATTTAGTAAAGTGTTTCAACAAATTGATATAGTTCTAGGGACTTGCATTTCCAGCCAGGATTACCTGGTGGTAGAAGAAAATTAATTCTATTCTATCACAAGGATAACCCTGGCCAGACGTGCTAGCCCATTTGAAGTTCCATAATTTTCTGGAGCGGTGGAGAAAACACGGCTCCTAATTTTCAGAACAACTCAATTAATATTATCTCCAAAATTGCGTCTAGTACAAGTCCATGGATTTCTGCAGCAACTTTGAATGTGATTACTCAAAAACATGACAAAAGCCTATGCAATCGGTTCTTTCATTTGTAAATCACCTTGTTGATCCCGAAAAGTGGAATAAACAATGGAGGTTGTAGACTCATACCAGCAAGTGTAGGCAACATCAACAGGGATTTAGTAAAGTGTTTCAACAAATTGATATAGTTCTAGGGACTTGCATTTCCATCCAGGATTACCTGGTGGTAGAAGAAAATTAATTCTATTCTATCACCAGGATAAACCTGGCCAGACGTGCTAGCCCATTTGAAGTTTCATACTTTGCCCAATGGGCTCCATACGATACCTTCTAAGTGAGCATTTCCTTCCTGTGTCGTCTTGTATCTAAGCTCATCTTCTACAGCAACCAACAACATAGAGCAATCTTTTCAAATGGAAAATCCAACTTGGATCACTGAATTGATGTGTTGCCTTCAAAGTTGGTTTTGAAGTTATGTTCATTCAACTCCAATAGGCGATGAAACTCCCCTATTGGAGTCCGTTAGGAGATGAAACCACCCCACCCGTTGTGAGACTACTCCACACATTATAATCCTGCAAGGATTACACTACGTTATTAGAAAATTATTTCTAATTTTATACCAAATTAAAAAATGTGAAGATGCTACCTTGCCCCATGTGCTCCAAGTAAGCATTTCTTTCCTGTGCCGTCCCCTCTCTATCAGACATAACATCTAGCTCTTTTCCTGGACTAGTAATATTTTCTCTTGCATTCCATAGCAACTCCTTGAGCTTTATCTTTGTAGGTTGTTGTGACAGCTTCAGATGTATCCACTTGAAAGATCCCGATACATGTTTGCTTGATAGAGCAAACACCGACCTATTCAATTTCCTGCATTTGCGATCCAAGCATTAATATATAAACCGATAAACCAAACACTGATTTAGTTGAACTTTAACATACAGAACAAAAGTTCAACTTAAACATAGAGAAATGAAATGTCTTTCTGATTCATGGGCCGTTTCACAAAATAAAGATCAAAATGACCATTACAAATAAACTTAATGTCCAATTGAAACCAAATTCAGGGTGATTAGAATCAGAAATCAATCCATGTAATCATCAATTATCACAAGCATCATCAAACCAATCCAGAAATTGAATGAATATTCACAAAACTTAAAACCCTAAGCAGAAATGAATCCCAAAAACATAACAGTCAAAATGACCAATTGAGATTTAATCTACAAATAAGCCTAATGTTTCTATTAGGTACAATTGAAGTTTGGGTGAGGGTGATTTAGAATCAGAATTCAATCCATGGAGTCTACAATTGAAGTTAAATCATATCAAATCTGATTTAAGAAAAGAAAAAAAAAAGTTTTAACATATCATTACCTTGCTAGATTAAGATTAAACTCCAAAGTAACGCAATACCTGCACCAGAAATTGAAAAAAAAAATCAATCCATGGAATCATCATATTAAGTTATATCATATCAACTCTGATTTTAAGGAAAAAAATTGTTAACATATCATTAGCTTGCAAAATCAATGATCGATTAGATTAAACTCCAAAGTAACGCAATACCTGCAATAGAAATTGAAAAAAAAATCAATAAACTGAAAACCCTAAGCAGAAATGAATGAAGATACTCGAAAAAATAACAATCAACTCACCTTCCAATTTTGATTAAAGCAACAGATTCTTGTTAATTAATCTTCAGATGGAAGGAAATGATTTTGTTTGCAGAGAGACGGAGAAGGAGTATCTGAGCTGCGGCGAGAAAGGAGAAGCCAAAAATAATAGGGTTTCAGTTTTTGCTCGTAAGTTGTTGGTACTTATAGTCTTATCTAGGGTTTCTAATCCAACGACTGATGCTAACCACTAACGAACGGTTGAGGATGCCCCAATTCAAGCCCTACCGACATTCATTTTCTTCCTTTGCAAAAGCCTTGTGTGCAAGCCTTATTTCACCCGCATCGGCCTGTGCAAGTTGTTTGGGTATGTGCACAACTCTTTTGCACAACACCAATATTGTAGGCATTTTGAGTCTTGTCAATTTGACTTAAGCCTTGACTATGTCAATGCGACTTATCTCGTCGATTTACAGATAGATCGAGAAAAAGATACGATGTAGGACCTGACGCGCACTATTTGACTCTTTTGTTTACCTTTGACTATGCAATTTGACTTGTATGGTTGGATTACAAATTCATTAAGAAAAAGAAATCGAACCCCGGACCTAAAGTTGTAGCTCATTTTTTTTTTTTAAATAAATGTTGCAAATTCATGGTAGTAGGTTAAATGTTGTAGTTGTATTAGGTTAATTAGGGTTTGTAGATACACCCGATACACTGTATGTTAGTACTATTAATTACAGTTTTTTGAAGTCTTTGAAAGTCTTTGGAGGATGTTTCCCAGATACCTTTACCACGAGGCCAATTTCTGAAGTAGTCGAACTACATAAAGATCATCACAATTCAATGAAATTTGACCATTGGATTGCATAAACGAGGAGTCATGACTTTTGGGGAATTTCAATTTTCAATCTATTATAAAGCAACAATCTTATTCCTTGGCTAAAATTTTCAAGCAATCTTACGAGTTTTTTCTCACTAAAATTTTCAATCTTATTCCTTTGCTATTTGTTCGAAACAAAAAAAATTAAGAGATGGATTCTTCTACTAGGTCAGACGGTATGCAACAATTGATATTTCGAACTGTTTTATTCAGTTTAGGTCGAAAATTATGATATTAACTTTCCTTTTTTTTGAAGGCAATTTTGTTATTAATATAAACTCTTTTCTTGTTTTATGAAGAAATCAAGAGACTTTTTAACGCCGAATCGGAAACACTTCTGTCATCCCTTGCAGAAAGGATCAACATGGAGAAGGAAAAGGTAACATCTTCACATAATGATTAAAAAAAATCTGCATAATTAGAAGTTATTTGTAAACAAGTTATTTTGGTTATCTTCTTAATGATATTATTCATGGACTGACAATTAGAAGCAATTTTTTATATATATTCTGTTTGAAAATTAAACTTCATTGATAAGGCTTTCGGTTTAAATATAACCCAAGCACTATTAACCATAACCCATTCAGTTAGAACTCTTGATTATTCAAATTGGGCTTTCGGTTTTTAATATAGATTATGTTTATGGATCTCAAAGGAAAAGATTCAAAACCTTGATTGATGTTATTGTGGATTTTTTTATGGAACAATTAGAATATACACACTGATCAATTTTAGTATATATTCATGATTGAGAAAAAAAACTTCATTTTAGAGAAAATTAAGAATTAGGGTTTATTTTGTTTTGGGAGAAAAATAAAACTTTGGGATTATAATTAGTAAATTTATGAGTATATACTAAAAATAAATTAGTTTGAACGATGATTAGAAAATAAGTTAGTGTCTATTTTGATTTTGAGTAACAAGGAGATTTTAAGTTTTATTGTTCATAAGAAATTAGGACTTGTTTGGTTTTTCATTTTGCCTTCAACTTTGTGGGTTATGGTTAATTAGCACCCATTAGTGTGACACACGAGTGATAAAACTCATTACAGACTGATTATTCTTTAGGGGTTCAGTATTTATTAGGGGTGGGACTTGGGTTGGGTCAACCCACCCAACCCATGCCCAACCCGAACGTTGGGCGGGCATGGGCAATGTATTTTAAAAGTTTGGGCAAGCTCGGTACAATTTTAGTAAACCCGAGTTAAACTTGGGCAAGCATGGGCACAAATATTTCTAACCCGAGCAACCCACCCAACCCGAGGAACTATAATATAATTATATAAGCTATTTTTATAATTGGTAGTATTATCTATTAAAAGCAATTTTAGCCATTATCTTCAAACCTAATAATGAAAATATAAATCAAATCTATCTCATTATTAATTCAATATGAAAAAATTTATATTATTGTCAATAATCATAAGTTATTTGGAAATTTAAGCTAAATAGAATAATCAAATCTTATAATTACTAAAATTTGTTATTATCACATTAATAAAAAATAAATTAAGACTTATATGAGTCTACTAACTAACCCCATTCTATGTCCACAATTTTTATGTTGTAAAGTATTAGCATGGGTCAACCCGAGGAAGCCGGGGAACCCGAGGAACATAACTTGGGCGGGACTTGGGCAGCACCTCCACGGGTTCCACGGGTTTCATGGGCAATCTGGGCAAAGAATTTCTACCTTGGGTCTGCCTCGGCCAAGCCTTCCAACCCGACCAACCAACCCAAGTCCCACCTCTAGTATTTATACAGTAGATGTAATTAACTAAACATAACAAAACAACATGTTTAAAAAAAACAATAATAAATAAAGCGAACATAAGGGACATACGAGTTCAGACTTTCTTAGACATCCTTCCCTGCAACTATGTGTTATCATTAATTTGGAACATAGTGCCATTCTATCTATAAAAAAAAAGAGATAGTTCGGGATTATTACCTCTTCATTCATCATTTTTTTATTTATAAGGATATATGTAAATAAATTATATATTGTTGCTTATGTAACAGGCACATACTCTTGCTGATAAGATTATGGCAACAGAAATGGAGCTGCAGGAAGCAGGAGAATATATAATCAAAGTAAGCAGTCTATATTTTCTTCTCTTTTCTTTATAACCTGTAACTTGGCAAATTGCGGTACAATTTACTTTTGTTAACGAAGACTAATTGTTTCATTTGATGATTCTAGAAAATGGAAAAATCCAACCTGTTAATGCTGCCAAATGTAATTGGAGTTAAGAAGGACGGTGGCAAGAAGGAGCTGTGGAATTTTAAGGAGGGAAGAAAGGCCACGGTGAATGAGGGAATGCAAGCATTACGCTTGATGTATGTAGTTGCAGGAAATCCTACACTACACCCCTCATAATATTTTGTAGATCTAAATCTTATTAATCACCTAAATTTCAAATATAAGTGCTAGAAATATAAATTGACACAAGGATTTTTTACATGGTTCGACCAATATGATCTACATCCATGGTTCTTCACTATGATTTTTGAGGTTACATAAGAATTACATTTACAATCTCCATTAATGGATATTGTAGAGCTCTAGATCTAATTATTTGGGGGAGAAGATGATAAAGAAAATAAATCTCTCCCTAAAAATATCTCTCTCCAAAATATTTCTCTCTCTCCTACCAAAATTATCCTCATTTTCTCTCTCCTGCTCTCCTCTTTATATAGTATTTACATAGTGGATGACAACTCATGTACAACTAATATTTCCCTTAATTTCGGATTTACCTTGCGACATCCTCGCGAGAGTATAAATGTTAAATCTCGCAGACATTATAGTTTTCGCAAGATCTTCGCACTTTCTTCATGTTTACGTTATCGTCATTTGTTATGTTATTTATGAAATCACTTTGCGACGGTTTCGCGACGTTGTTAATGAAGATTCCGCAAGTGTGTTGTTGTTGCGATATTTGGATCCTACATCTTGCCTCTTTTTTCTTGAATATTGCTTGAAGAGCGATCTTTAAGAAAAAAATCTGTTGTTGTAGTAGTCTTTGATCTTTGTTGATGAAGGAACGAGCGAAAGAATCTTGGACTTGAAAAGTACGTACTTGCCTCTATTCTTTTGCGAAGTTCAAGTTTTGCGAAAATAAGAAGTATTATCTCTTGAAGTATGCGAAGTATAAAGTATCTTTGAAGAGGTATATGAAGTATGAAGTATCCTTGAAGAAATATAAGAAGTATCCATCCTTGATTGCGAATAAGAAGTATTGCGAAATTATTACTCCATGCTCTTGCCTCATGCAATGCTCTATTCTTTTGCGAAGTTCCGAAACTTTGCGAAGTGAATAAGAAGTATTAATCATTGAAGTATAAGAAGTATTGCCTCTGTTCATGCGAAGTTATTATTCCATTTTTGGTGAGGATTCTTGTTGTTCATTGGTGAATATCTTCTTTGGAAGTGATTCTTGCCGAGAAGATAAAGAACATAAAATGTTTTCTTGGTTATCCATAATTGCCTTTGTTCTTTATCTATGAGGGTATAATCATTGAAAAAGTGTTGAATGAGCGAGTTATTTCTTCATTCTTATCTTGTCTCTGTCTCATACTTTGTTCTCATGCGATAGTATAATCTCTTCAAGTTGCTTATAATTGTGAGAAATAATTTGGCGAAATAATCACATTCTCGAAATTCTAAATAATTCTGCGAAAACTCTGAATAACTTTGCGAATTTTTGTAAAATACTTGTGCGAATATAATGCTTATGTAATGATTATGTTATGAAATGTGTATGCGATGTTTATGCCATGAAATGCTTATGCGATGCTTTCATGATGCGAGTATAATGCTTGTATGATGAGAATGCTTATCTACTGCAATGTATAGCTAATGTTTGTGTTACTTAGCTCATTTTGCCGTTCTAAAATTGATGTAGCTTTAAATCGCTTCCATTCTTCATTTCTCTGATTTTGTCTCTAGTATATGCATTCCTCTTTGTGTATTTATTGTTTCTCGCAAGTTCTTACTTGTGCTTCATCTCTTCTTATTCCTGCACTATTAGTATCGCATAATAATATGATCATAATATCAAGTGTGCGGCATTTGCATTGCCTCAGTCTCATTATCATGTATATGTTCGCAAGCTTATCATTTAATCATTTTCTCAAGCTCGCAAGCTTATCATGTAATCTTTTTTGCGATAAAAGAACTGTATTACCTTCATCCAAATTGTTTATGTTGAATTTTGTCATTGCGACAAGATCGCAGGACGTCTTTACATTTTCATGTAATGACCCATTGATCTTGCCTTATCATTTATTCTGTGTGGTCTTATTTTGCCTTCCTAGTTAAAGGTCTTATTTTGCCACCCCTCATTTTTGCGACAATATGACAGGCCTAAATATTCTTGCGAACATAAGCCCCATGACATTGCCGTCTTGCGACGAAATCGCAGGACGTCTTTACACTTTCATGTAAAGACCCATTGATCTCGCCTTATCTTTGTCTTTTGTATTATTGCCTCTTCAGGATCATTGCACAAATATGACAAGCCTAAATTTCCTTGCGAAAATTAAGCCTCATGACATTTGCGTCTTTTGACACTTATCAGCTCCCTAATGGAGGGTGCCGCCCTTATCTTCTCCCTGGTTGCCCCTTCAAGGAGGCGTACATCGGCCATACAAGACTAGCTCCTCCCATCCGGTCTTAGCAAGAAAGCGGTTGTTTTCGCAGCCTCTTATCCCTTATACCTACAGGGCTTATGGTTACGAGACCGCACCCTAAGTGGAGTTTTCTTGGTAGAGTGCGGATGTGCCAAGACTTGTCAAGAGTGGTAAGGAAGTTCCATGCTCCCCACACTCTTGACTCAACCGTGTACCTCGGCGCCTTGGTCATACGCCGACTCCTTGGAAGAGACCCTCGGTCGCCCCTGACCAGGTATAACCTTATATATATATAGTTGGGAATCCAAGGTATCTCTCCCTGATAGGCTTTCATGGGCCCCAAATCTCCATGACTCAGGTTCCGGGAGCGGTGTAACCTTTTCACCGAGCCATGTCAAGAGATACCCCCTTATATGACGACTTTAGGTCTTACATTTGCCTCTTACGAAATATCATTCGCGAACTAGGGTGTACGCCATAAAGGTTCGTCCCATTCACTCACTCAATCATTTTTGTCAATTCATTCAATCATTCATTTTTGATTTTCTCTTCTCATTATCTTTGCGAAGTTATCGCATTTCCATTATCTTTGCGAAATTATCGCATGTCTTCATTCTTTCATTCATCCTTTCATTCATTCCTTCATTTCTCATCACTTCCTTCACTCATTCTTTCATTTCTGTCATTTCATTCATTCTCATAATATCATATCATTTGAAGTAAAATAAATATTCAAGAAAAATATATAAATTAATCTGCAAGATTTTTCTCAAATCTTTGAAATCTTTAAGATCTTTGTAATTTAGAAATCTTTGAAATCTTAGTAATTCTTTATAATTTTGAACTCTTTGAAATCTTGAAATCTTTGTAATTTTGATTTTTTTTTTTTTTTTTTTTTTTTTAATCAAATCAAAAATCTTTTATTTTCTGTAAAAGTAAAATGTTCAAAGAAAGTGGTACTTATCTTTTATGTGATTCGTTGTTGTTGTTGTTGTCTCTTGCGAAGTATATGATTTGCTTGCGGAGCTAGCATCCTTGAAATGTATAAACGTCGCACAAAATATAGTTATCTCGCAGCAAAAGAAGTGTGAGAAATGAGATTTGAACCCTTGACCTGCCTCTTGCATATTCTCGCATCATACCAACTGTTCTAACCCTCTCTTGCGAAATTAATTTGCGAGATAGTCATCAACTTTCTTCTTTGAGAAATAAGCAAAGTCCTTGCAAAATTTCGCATAACAAAAATAAATATGCGAGAAGCAAGAATTGATCCCGCGACCTTCTGCTTGCATTCATGCCTCCTAACCAACTGTGCTAGCCTTGCCTCTGCGAAGTGTTCCTGCGAAATAATCACCTACTTTCTTCTTGCAAGATATCCTTGCGAGATTATCAAAGACTGTGCGAAGTAAACATTTGCATGAAAGTGTTCATGCTGCGAACATTCGCAAGGTAAACATTTGCGAAGTGCAAAAGATCTTTGCGAATGGGGAGATTCGAACTCTAGACATCAAACTCCTTCTCTTCACTGCTGACCATTTGGGCTATTTGCTACTTGCGAAAGAAACATACAATACTATAACTTTACTCCATTTCTTCGCTCTTATAAGTTCCAAAATATGCAGAAGGTGGGATTCGAACCCGCGACCTTAAGCTCCTCATGTTCGCTCGTGACCAATTGTGCTATCCCTCTTGTGCGAAAGGATCGCAGAATGCTAATACATGACTTATATTTACCCTTTGATACTCGAGGAAAAAATTGACAAAAATTCTATGCGAAGGGGAAGACTCGAACCCGCGACCTTATGTTTATACTCTTCGCCAGTGACCAATTGTGCTAGCTGCTTTGTTTGTGAAAGAAACACATAATGTTGTACTTGAGTTCATACACCCTTTACCGTTAGGAAAAATATATGGAAAATATGAGTGATGTGAGGGTTGAACTCGCGACATCCACCTAGTATACCTCGCGCACAACCATCTCAGTGCTGGCCGTTGTTTTGCGATAGAAGACCATATTGCCACTCTATTATTCTTTCTTTCTTTTTCAGCAGTTCCAAAAAGTGTGAAAAATATTGTGCTTTGCGAGAATTGATCACGCGAGCTCTAACTCATACTCCTAATCCCCGACCATCCGTGCCGGTTTCTGTTTGCGAAGATTCGCATGTAACCACCTCTTATTCTTTTCTCCTCTCTAAGTCAGAAAAAAATGTGAAAAAATATGACTGTGGCGAGATTTGATCTTGCGACATCAAGCTTCTTCGCTCCAACTCAAACCATCTGTGCGAGTTTCTGTTTGTGATAAAAATCACAGAGTTTTGTTCTTATCCTTTTCTTCATTCTTCCTTTATTTCCTTCAACAATTTGCTTTTTTCTTTTTCTCCTGAATATGAAATCTTCCATTAAAAAATTAGCTTTCTTCCTTGAATTTCATCACATCAACCTATATTTTTTTTTTCTCTTCCTCTTTTCATGTCTTTGAATTGTTGACGGTGTTTTCTCCTTAAAGTTTATAGATCCAATTGAATTCGTCACCAACAATGAGTCAATTTTTCTAAACTTTCTTGAACCAACAAGATTAGGTCCCCTGTTTTAGCCCATATGTAGTTGCAGGAAATCCTACACTACACCCCTCATTATATTTTGTAGATCTAAATCTTATTAATCACCTAAATTTCAAATATAAGTGCTAGAAATATAAATTGACACAAGGATTTTTTACATGGTTCGATCAATATGATCTACATCCATGGTTCTTCACTATGATTTTTGAGGTTACATAAGAATTACATTTACAATCTCCATTAATGGATATTGTAGAGCTCTAGATCTAATTATTTGGGGGAGAAGATGATAAAGAAAATAAATCTCTCCCTAAAAATATCTCTCTCCAAAATATTTCTCTCTCTCCTACCAAATTTATCCTCCTTTTCTCTCTCCTGCTCTCCTCTTTATATAGTATTTACATAGTGGATGACAGCTCATGTACAACTAATATTTCCCTTAATTTCGGATTTACCTTGCGACATCCTCGCGAGAGTATAAATGTTAAATCTCATGAGACATTATAGTTTTCGCAAGATCTTCGCACTTTCTTCGTGTTTACGTTATCGTCATTTGTTATGTTATTTCTGAAATCACTTTGCGACGGTTTCGCGACGTTGTTAATGAAGATTCCGCAAGTGTGTTGTTGTTGCGATATTTGGATCCTACAATGTAAATGTTCCCAACAACTGCATTGACATTATTTTTGTTTTAGCTTGTTATTTTTGTTTTTGAACTATAATTGTTTCTGGTTTTTTTAATGAAGAATTTGGAGGAAATTTTTAGAATTTCAATGGTGTTAGATTAAATTGATTTTTCATTTTGATTATGGAGATCTTGTATTCCCATTAAATTATTTTTATACCCTCATTAAAAGTAAGGGTGTTCCCTTTGTGTAACAATATATAGAATAGAATAGATATAGTACACGTCTACTTTATTACCACCTGACATGAAAAGCTAGGGTAGTGTCTTCATTGGTTCAGCGACATTATTTTGACAAGTCAAAAAAAAAAAGTAGATATAGTACATGTCTTCGAGTTGCTTTAAGTCCCTATCAAGTACCAATGAAACTTTGCAGGTTTACACTGAAGTGACATATCAGTTCAGTTCACTGTATTACGCGTTACCTTGCATCTTTCCCCAGTTTGTACGTTATCATACAAAACAGAAAGGCACAGACATGCTATGAATAAAGGTTTTTCAGCTGCATCTGCTTTTTTAGGTCATTTTTTCTCTTTGTACACAAGCCTCCTCGGGTTTGTAGCCAATTTGGTGATGTACAAAAAATTTATTCATAGAGTATGTTTTTCCGTTGTTCAAAGGTGTTTTTGAAACTTTTATTCATAGAGTATGTTTTGGTAATTTTATATTATTCAAGTTATAGAATTAAAGTTGGGAGTGCACCTAGATAATTACTATGCGTAGAGAAGTAAATAATTCCAATCTAAGTAATTGTCTTATAATCCATTTACGGAGTATCTTTATAGACTGTGACTAAAGATGCCTGAAGGAATGGTGCATGCATACCATTGAAGAGTTTTTTTCTTTTTGATGGAAAGACGAAATATATTCACTAGCAAATACAGTACAGGAGATTTACAATTTCGTTTCTACCATTGAAGAGTCAATTCGTACATTTTACGTTTAAAAAGCGAAAACAACTTTCTGTGGGTTTAAATCAAACGAAGATTCAAACTATTAAAAGAGAATGTCATGAAGAAAAATCAAGCTACTGAAAAAATTGAATCTTCCCGCTTGTCCACATGCCAAGCTACTAAAAAAACATACAATTGCTCCCGATCCAAAATCCAGACTGAGAGGGAATTAGTAACCACTTCCGATCCGAATGCTGAGAAATGTTGAAAACGATTTTTTGGCCGTTGGATTCCCCTATCAGGAGCAATTTAGGAGAGTGTATCATCACTCATTATAGGCTATTGAAAATTACAACCAAAAAAATAATAATTTTCCCACTTGTGCACATGCCAAGGTATTGATGCAGCTCTGTAGTTGCAGGAAATCCTACACTACACCCCTCACTAGATTCAATGTAATAAACTCTCTAAAAGATGATAAATTTTGAACTTGATTGATTATTTTCTTGAAATGTTTACAAATACAATTAGAACAAAACCAAAGTAATTACAATTACTCTCTTTTCTCTCTCCTAATGACTTGCTTAACAATTCAAAAAGATCTCTCCTTACAACGGACTTACTCAACCCTTTATATAGGGTATTACATAGTGGATGACAGCTAAGTTGTCCTTTATTTTCGGAAATGACTCGCGAATCCTCGCGAATGTGTAACTGCTTGTCCTCGCGACACTCCTAAATCTCGCCAAGTCGTCACACTTTCCTCATGTTACGACTTGCCGTCATCTATTACATCATTTATTTACCTCCATGCGACTCCTTCGCGACGCAGCTTGTTTGTTAATCTCACAAATATTGCTATCGCGATATTCTCGGTCCTACATCTTGCCTCTTCTCATGTATTCTCTGCGAGAAGAGAGTATCATGAGAATCGATATCTTGAAATGCCGCAATATTTCATCTTTATCTCTGTTTTAACTCCGTAATTTTTACACGAATTTATTACATATGTCTTTTCTTCTATTCCTTTCTTGACACGTTTCATCCAACCGCTTATTTCTGACCATTCACGTCCCATCTCGCATTAAATGCACTTATTTTCCCAAAAATCTTTCTCTCTATATATAGTTTACTCCTCTTTCTCTTCTTCTCTTTTATTTTCTCTCTGCAACTTTCCTTCAACTTTTTTTTCTTCCGCAAATTGCGCTTCTGCTACTGCTTCCTTTTCGATTCTTCACTTCTCCCTTCATTCCCATACCCTGATAATGGCTTTACTTGGTCGTATATACGCACCACTTTTCAATGACGTTTACCAGAAATTAAAGGAAAAAGGTTTCACTTTATCAACCATTCCAAATCAAGAACCTTCATCTATGCTTTCTACAAAATTGTTTTCTGATCATCAATGTGATGATCAGAAAATCATAGTCTCGCTAGGTCAACTTCTCGCAGGGCTCCCCATTCCTCTATATAATCCCGAAATACCATTGTTTTATGAGATTCTTGCTCACGAGAAATTCTCGCGGGCTGTTTATCAATTGAATGGCGACTGTATTCGTCTGATGCTTGAATTCGCCTATCGTGGCGCCGTAAAGGATCTTTATATCCCGATAATGTTAGAGATCCTCAATTTGTGAATTTACAAATAATTGCCGAGAAGTATACTGGGACAACTTCTTTGCAAATTATTCAGTCATAACTATGAGAAACGATAAATCTCATTTGGGGTGTTCGATTGAAGAAAAATGATAACGTTGATGTCTTGACAAATTGCTCATGCGGGACATTGACCGCATTCGGGTAAAAATAATACCCCTCACCACTCCAAAGATGAAAAGTGGTGGGTTGTACCTCTTTTTCTGAGTGGACCTTATATCGCAGGCTCACATGCACTCCCAGCCAATCTCGCAAATTATCATCCTTGGGAGTTTAAGTGGCCTGAGAAGACAAAAGAGGTATTTTATTTTTATTTTATTTTTTTTAACTTGCTTTGCGATGTCTTCCACGTCTTTTATTTATTAACTTTTAGAAAATTTTAGATCACCAGAATGAGAAAGAAATACAAAGAAAATCCACGGCCGAATATCCTGGCGATACTTCGATCGCTCACGGATGAAGTAAGAAACATTTTCTTTTGTTATTTTAAACAATATTGTTGCCTCCGTTTCTTATCTTTATGCGTGTGTGAAGGTTGGTGTTGAAGAAGTTGAAACTGCAAAGATTGATGATGAAGAAGCTAATGCTGCGAAAATTAAAGGCAAGAATAAGGCCATTTCTCGCAAGGACAAATCTTCTGGTCCATCTTCTAAAAGACGAAAAGTTCAATCTCCTTCCCATTCTAATTCTCAATCTAGCGAGAACTCAGAAAATGAAAATGAGATCGGTATTTATTCTGCTAAGGGGACTCATTCAGATACTTCTGCTATGTCGCTATTATCTTGTATTTTTTCTGATTCTATGCAAGGACTGGGGAGATGATAATTTATCCGCTACTTGCGAAGCTCTCGCCAAAATCAAGACGCCCCACTATTGGAGGACACTGAGTCCTTTCGCGGAATTTCCCGAACAATGACTCCTAGCCTTTTAAATGCTCTCAATGCTTTGGTATGTTCATATTCCTTTGTTTCTTTGTGATTTCACTTTTGAGTTTTGTTTTAATTATTTCTTTATTTTCTTTTATAGTCAGGGAGAGCTTCTTTTGTTGTTGCCTCAGACCTTGAGAAGAGGCGCAATAACCTTGAAAAGAAGAACCTTCAACTTAACAAGAAAGTCCGAGAATTAGAAATTGAAGTTGCGTCTTCTCGCGATAAAGATGAGAGAATTCAAAAATTGGAAACCGAGCTTGCTTCTCAGAAGACTAAAGTATCTACTCTTCAAAGTGCAAATCAACAACTATATGGTATAGAATTCTTACTCTTCAAACTGTTTTCATTTTTCCATTTGTTTTTTCTACTCCTGATTTATTATTCTCACAGACATATATAATCTCTCTGAAGAAGCCATTCTTCTTCATTCGTTTCCCGAGCCTATGGATAATGATATTCTTCTTACTCATCTCAACGAATCCTTAAATAGTTCATCAAATAAAATCGATTCCCTTCCATTAAATGAACTTCAAACCAAACATCGCCTCTTAGAGATTGAACATAGATCCAGTTTGAATTTAGCCAATCAATTTAAGCGAATGTACCTTGATTCCAAGAAGAAAGCCAAAACCTTAAGGAAGAAAATTAGTGATCTCATAGATGAAAAAGATCGCATTACTAACAGAGGTGCACAGCATTAGCAAAATTTCAAAAATCTCTCCTTGATGTGCAAGTTGAGCGAGATGAACTCCTTCGTCGAATACCATACTTAGCGAGCGAGAAGACCAAATTCGTTCACTTTTTGTCATAAATAATGATGATGAGTTTGCACAGGCTGCGAAGGTTCTAGATAATGCTAGAAATAACTTAGGTGTCGATGTTAGTCTTCACGCCGAGCAAACTACCTTGATTAAGGATATGATCTTTGATAGAGAAGGTTGTTTATTATACTTCTTTACTTTTCTGCTCTTTTTCTTTTTGTACTGTTATCATTAATTCATTTTCTCATTTTTTCGTAATCAAAAGAGATTTCGACAAGGATTGGAGAGCTTGAAACCGAAAAGAACAACTCGCAAAGGATCTCTCTCTTGCGAGAATAGATATTCTAAATTGAAGCAAAGCAATTCCAAACTACAGTGGCGAATTTTAATAATGATGTTGTTCGCTTTCGCAATCAAGCTATGGAAATAGTTTGTAACGATCACAACATTCCTCTTCATTCATATCCTTTTCTTGTCAAGAAGTTCCCGAGAACTTGCCTGTCTCGAGATGTTTCGATAGTGAAGCTAATGAAGAAGAAGAATCATGCGACGAGAGTGATGGAACCAAAGAATCAGATAAAGAAGAAGAACCAACAAAGAAATAATTTCTTTTTCTTCTTTCCTTTCTTGTAGTATCTGTGTATATATATCTTTGTTAATCTTCCATTTCTGTAACTCTTTATTATAAATTTCTTTGATTATTGAATATGAATTCAACTTTTGCTTCCTTTGCTCAGATATATCAATCAAACAACCCTTCTTTGTAATTATAACTTCATATTTGCTTCTGTCCATAAGATATAATCAACACTTGCCTCCGTCCATAAGATATAATCAACACTGCGAGTTAATCACTCTTGCAAATTTATTTTTTTATTTTTTTATTTTTTTATTTTTTTGAACTTTGCATTTTATCACTGCGACAAGATCGCAAGATATCTTCATGGATTAAGAAATCTATTGATCTTGCCTTATCATTATTTGTGTGGTCTTATTTTGCCTTCCTAAGTAAAGGTCTTATTTTGCCACCCCTCATTGCGACAAGGTCGCAGGACGTCTTTACATTTTCATGTAACGACCCATTGACCTTGTCTTATCATTTCTTAAGTATTTTTGCCTCTGCAGGACATTATATGTGCGACAATATTACAGGTTTAAATGTTCTTGCGACCATAAAATCCCATGACATTGTCGTCTTTGCGACGAAATCGCAGGACGTTCTTACATTTTCATGTAAAAACCCATTGATCTCGTCTTACCCTCGCGTTAGTATTATTGCCTCTCTGCAGGGATCATTGCACAAATATGACAAGTCTAAATTTTCTTGCGAAAATAAAGCCTCATGACATTTGCGTCTTAAGACACTTATCACTCCCTAATGGAGGGTGCCGCCCTTATCTTCTCCCTGGTTGCCCCTTCAAGGAGGCGTACATCGCCATACAAGACTAGCTCCTCCCATCCGGTCTTAACAAGAGCGGCTTGTTTTCGCAGCCTCTTATCCCTTATACCTATAGGGCTTATGGTTACGAGACTCGCACCCTAAGTGGAGTTTTCTTCGGGCCGAGTGCAAGATGTGCCAAGACTTGTCAAGAGTGGTAAGGAAGTTCCATGCTCCCCGCACTCTTGACTCAACCGTACCTCGGCGCCTTGGTTATACGCCGACTCCTTGGAAGAGACCCTCGGTCGCCCAACCAGGTATAACCTTATATATATAGTTGGGAATCCAAGGTACCTCTTCCGGATAGGCTTTCATGGGCCCCAAATCTCCATGACTCGGGTTCCGGGAGCGGTGTAACCTTTTCCCGAGCCATGTCAAGAGATACCCCCTTATATGACGTACTTTAGGTCTTACATTTGCCTCTTACGAAATATCATTCGCGAACTAGGGTGTACGCCATAAAGGTTCGTCCCATTCACTCACTCATTCATTTTATCAATTTATTCAATCATTCATTTTTGACGTTTTTTTTTTTTTTGTCTGCGAAGCTATCGCACAATCTCACTTCAATCATTCAATAGATTTTTATACATTCTTCATGGCGAGATTCTCGCACAACTTTTCTGCAACCATCATCTCTGCTTCTTATCCTTATCATGCTTTTACCACTAAATTGTTATCTTTTCTCGCAGCCCTCCTTTACATTCTTCCTCCAACCTTTCCTTTTTTGCCGTTCTCTCTTCGCAGCTCTCTACATCGACCTCATAACATTTTTGCCCCTCTATCCTTTACAAATTTTTAGCCTTTGCCCCAACTTCTATAACAAATGTTTCTTTTCCTTTTGCTGGTGGTTGGTAGGCCCGAAAAGATGTATAAATTTATGTATTTTACGGCCTACGGTTATACCGCAAGTGCACGGTGTCTTCAATGAAGACAGTGGCAAATACGGGTCGATCCACAGAGACGAGGGTGCTTTCAAGGTGATCTTATGGCTTTCTCTAATCGATTTCAAGTGAAGGTAATGTAACACAGATGTTTTTGCCGATACGGCGAGATGTTTAAATGT
Source organism: Papaver armeniacum (assembly GCA_023531295.1). NCBI lineage: Eukaryota > Viridiplantae > Streptophyta > Magnoliopsida > Ranunculales > Papaveraceae > Papaver > Papaver armeniacum. The sequence goes on along the minus strand of JAJJWW010012281.1, from coordinate 100,239 downwards.
GATGAACCTAAACTAAGTAAAAGATAGTGACAAAGGGTATGCTAAGGTCTCAAATCCACCACTAACCCTATCATGTGTTCAATTCAAATGAAGTTCTTGTTCCCGTGGAAGCTAAGGGTAATGTGTCAATCTTATCATTAGCTTTTTCACTTAAGGAGTTTCACCTGGTAATAGCTCAATTCATCGCCTAAGGTTGCTAGTTCGTGAGTACTAGTTGTCTAACTAAGTACAACTAGTCAAGGGTTAGCACTAATCATTCAAGCAAGAGCTGAATCACTCTCAACTCGCCTTAACCCAACTACGATTGCATCCATGGCTTTGGTATGCACTTGTGAGAGTAAAGAGTTGAGGTGATAAATATTGAGCACATTTGATACATTAAACATTCAAGAACAACTCAACATAATTGAGATCACAATCAGAGAATTAGGGTTTCAGTGAAACCCTAGCAACTCTAAATTAAAACATCAAAATGAGATAACAAAAATTAAAGCTAACCCTAATTGACACTCCGGCTAATCCGGGCGTACCTGAAAACACACACCCATCTCTTCAATTTATACATGCACTGACCCAAAATACCCAAACCCTAAATCAATTAAAAATAGAAATCAAATGAAAATTAACCTCACCCACGCTTCTGACTTGCCTCTCCTCTTGTCTAATCGGCTCTGCAACTCCATGCGGGGTTGTTGTGGAGAAACCCTAGTTTTAGCTATCTTTAATTTAGTCTCTAGGGTTAATAGAAACTAAAATAAAGATAACTAGACCTAGAGAGGGTAGCGGCAAAAGGCACAGTAAGGGTTGGTGGTGATGGGAAGCATGGTGGAGGGAAGGTGCCGGGGTCGGGTGAAGGGATGGAGGAGCAGAGCTCTGCTCTGGGTTTTGCAGAGGGGTTGTTTGAGAAGAAAGAGAAAGTGAGAGGAGGAATGGGTCGATCGAATAGGGGTATAGGTGTATGGGGAGTTTCGTTGTGAGGCATGAACAGCGGGGGATGATGAGAACGCTGCACCGAGCGTTGGATGAAGCTGATGGAGATCTGACGGTCGAGGATGGTTGCCGGTTTTGGAGCGATCTCGTGTTGCACGGAGCATCAAGAGATGATGTATAGTGAGGGCAGCGACCGTTGGATGTAGAAGATCGAAATCTCGACGGCTTGGAGTGTACGGGCTCGGATCCGGGTCGCGGGTAGCTTTAGCCCATGTCTTCCTTGTTGGGTTGCAACTGATTCGCGCGCAGGCTTTGGCCATCTACTCCATAGATGCTCGACTCCAATTCTTTGCTCTTTTGCTCTCGATTCTCCGAGCTTTATTTATTACCTAAAAACATAAAATTAATTAATACAAATATTTATTCTTAAAAACAAGGAAAATACAGAATATGGGATAATATCTGATTTATAAGCGCAAAAGATGAGTAACATGCCAATAAAAGGTGTATAAATATGCACTATTTGGCACTCATCAAATACCCCCAAACTCGAATTTTACTTGTCCTCAAGTGAAACAGAAATAAAGAAATCCTAACTATACCACCGTCGTAGGTCTCTCGAATGCATTTAGCGTATGCACTAAGCCTTTAAACCCCTAGGTGTCCCTAGTGGACGAGTTGTAGTCTCGTGAGGGTTTACAAGAGGTGTACCCACAAAACCTTCTCCAACTTCGTAGTGTAAAAGAGTCTCAAGCCTCCAAGAAGCTATGAGGACATAGAGTTTCGCATACTAGTAACGAAGTTAGAACTATCGAAGAACGCATTCTCATCCTTAAGTCTTTGCGAGAAGTAACCATACCATATGAAAGAATTCGGATTCGATTGTGATCATAAGCCTCGACTTCGCCTCACCATTAGGATTTTATGATAATTGCACTCAAAAAGATCGCTTTTTAGTCTCTCATGTGTGCAGGCAGGAATAAAGAGAGAAATCCTGCACACGTTGTAGGTAAGAAGGATAACCTTCCGAAATAAAATCTGGAGACTCCACAGAAATGTGGACAAAAAGAATCTTTTCTGATGATCTCTAAGAAAGGAAATCAACCATTAGCAAGGGTGGGAGTACTCACTCACTTCTCACCCGATCGGCAATTAATATCACTCTCTCATAGAAACCATAGAAACGTCTTCAATCTTCGGTCTTCGGTCTTCAACTGTTGATGATGAACTTCTGAACTTTACAAAAACTTGAATTTTTTTTTTTTTTTTTTTTTTTTTTTTTTATTTTTTTTTTTTTTTTTTTTTTAACTTGATACATGAAATGAAAATAATAATACAACACGCAAATTTTTTTTTTTTTTTTTTTTTTTTTTTTTTTAAGTTACAATAAAACGATAAACTCAATTTTTCACAAACTTCATTAATTCTCATTCTATTTTCTTTTCTTTGTTTTGTTGCATATAAACCTTGGACTATCTCAACTTTTCTTTCAATATTCTCGATTCTCTCCCTATTCTTGTGATGATGTGTTTCTATGGGTCTTGCTTGATTGAGAGAGAGAGTGATGCTAACTACAAATCGGTATTTAGAAGGAGTTTTCATCTTTAGACGTCACCCTCATGATTGACGGAATTAGCACTCAAGAGATCAAAAGTAGTGCTTTGAAAGTGGTGCGAAGTTGGGTAGCTCACCATTCCTACCCGAATTGACGTACGGTGACACACACTCTAAAAGCTTTTCTAGAAAGTCACAAAGAGTGAAGGTCGGTACCTCGCTTGATGTAAAATGGGTAGTCTCCACTATGGTTGATCACAATTCTACTACCGAATATCTAAACAAGACCTAATTCTCCTCCCAGATGGTTAAATCCAACTTTAACGCTCTAATCAACTAAGAAACCCGATTGTGTTCTCCTAGACTTCCAATTTCTGTTATTTCGGTCAGATTCTCTATGTAAACATAGCTAAAAGCATGCTAGTGACTCTAAAATCTCTAAAGGTTGGAGGTTTTTATTTGCAAAAAGTTTTTGAATTTTTGAATTTTTTTTTTTTTTTTTTTTTTTTTTTTTTTTTTTTTTTTTTTTAAGTGAAAATAAAAGATTAAAAAGACTAAAAACTCTAAATGCAAATGCACCCCCAAACCTAAATCAAACATTGTCCTCAATGTGTCAACAGATAGGAAAAATTTAAACAAGTCACATACCGAGAGAACAATGCTGAAAAGATAAAAGGGAAGAGATTACCTGGGATGTCGGCAAGAGCAAGGTTGAGCTTCATTCGTCAAGGCAAAATCCAACATTCTCAACAGTGATTATATCGGATTAGCATAATATATGTGCAAGAAGACTCAACCGAATCAAGAAAAGAAAAATTTAACAAGTCCTACTGGATTATATACAAAAATTCACCATAAACTAACAATCTAAAGAGTTGAGGATCAACCCAATAGACGATATGTACACACATTAACAGCCTTACACAAAAATAAAATGAGAGTGCAAGTAAGACTGTAGATGTGAAGGAGTTTCCCCCCAAACCTAAATTTGTGAACGGGTGTGTTTGTGAGAACAAAATCTTGCAATTTTAAAGGTACATCATGCAAAAGGTCTAACTCGAAATGAGTTTTGCTAATTACAAAGTGGACATACATATTCCAACTGTGGCTCCTTAAGAGTGTTATACTTTGATGCAAAATAGTCCAAGAGGACTTGGGAAGCACAAAGCTCTAGGCCTAAGTTAGGCATTTTTAGAAAAGTTGGTTTTGCAATTTTGTGACAAACTACACCTAGGTTGGGTGAAGGAGTTTCAATTTGTGACTCAGGAGAGAGGTTAGGTACATCTAAGTTAGTTTCATGTATAAAATCATTTGCACCGTCACACTCTTTCCTAAGGTCAGGAGTGGGTAAATCATGGTCTTTTTCACAGGACAATGGCACAGGTTCCACATCAATATCACATGCATGAATATCAGAAGAAGCATCATTCATAGGGTTCACAGGAGAGACACTTAATGTCTCTGAACCTAAAAATTCTATTACATTTTCAAAATACACATGCTCTTCATATTCATCATCATCATCATCATCATAGCAAAAATCCATCTCTCCATTCAAAATTGTAGTATTTTTAGTGTACTCATCTACCTCTAGATTAGGTTCATATTCAATGTTAGTTGCATGAGTAAGACTAGAAACACTATTTTCAATCCTATCATTTTGTAACTCAATCAGGTTCCTTTGAAGAATCATCTTGAGTTGTTCCATTGAAGGAGAGTCTTCACTAGTGGGTATGCATTCCTCATATGGATATTCATTGTATGGTTGTGCATGAGGTTCACTAGAGAAGGGAAATTTAGACATGTTGCTATATGGATGGTCATGCATTGCATTCATTTCAAGCCTAGCATTTAGCTCCGTGAGTGTATCCATTGTTGATTGCAAACTAGGAGTTGGGGAGTATAAAATTGTTCATCTCCCCACCGTGGTGAATGATGCATGTGTGCAGGTTGATTATGGTCCCAATAGTCACTTCTAGACACTTCGTTCATTGGATTATCATGGTTTTCCCTAGACTGTCTAAAATCATGCAAGATATAACAAGATTCGACAAGGTGGTCTAAGCCACCACATAAGGTGCAAGCATGCGTTTCATATTGCCTAGAAAAACTAGATTCGATGATTGCCTTTCTAGCGTGATTGCCTATCTAAAGCGGATAGTCGAGCCTCTAATTGATCTAAAAGTGATGACTGGGTATGAGGAGAGTGTTCATTCTCAACTTTGTGATGGATGATACATGTGCTCATAGTGATTAGGGTATGTGAGGTCAGGGCCCTGAGAAGGCGCATAAAATTCCCTAAAATCACTATGGTATGTGGGGGGTTCATCCTGTGAAGCGTGCCCGTAAGCACGCTCTCTAAGGGATTTGTTTGAATCCCCAGATGCGGACCAAAATCCTGACATGATTTATCACGCAAATTGAACTCAAAGCCCAGTTGAAGTGGACTAAGTTTGGTTTTAGTGGGATTGGTTTGGTTTATTGGGTTTCATTTGGTTTGTTGGGAAGTCTAGTAGTTGTTGGCTCAATTTGGTTTTGATGGGTTTAGTTTGGTTGCAGCCCAAAGTGTTTGCAAAACTTAATGGGTGTGGCTGAAATTTTTGGTTTTGAGCGGCCAAGAAAGGTGAAACCGCATGGCCAGTAGAAAAAGAATAGCCCGAGAAATAATTTGAGTTGGGCTGAGTTTTGGTGTAAGCCCAAGTTTGGTTAACAAGTGCAGCCAGGACTGGGCTCGGTTGGTTGCAGCCCAAGGTTGTGTTTGAACAGCCCAACGAGTGTGGGTCTTGGTCTTCAGCCCAGAATTTGATTGTGGGCTTCGGTTATGCAGAGTGCAAGCCCAGTGGTTGGGCTTGCAGTTGTTGAGCTTAGCTTGGCAGGGTTTATAGCCTAAAGGGAGTTCAGTCAAGTTTGATCAGAGCCAGCAGCTCAGGTGAAAAATAAAGACAAGATAATCAAAACTCACACTCAATGACTCTTGATTTCTCAAGACTTAGCACACAAACAATTCTTGAAATTCTTTGGCAGAGATTGCACAAACATGTGCGAGGCCAAAGTTGACACAAAGACAGTAATTTGTCAGAAAATTTTGCACAAAGACAAGAAAACAACAAGTTCACACACAATGACACATTTCAAGGTGCTTATAGAAATCAACACGAGGAGTCACCACTTCACAAAAGAACAAAGACTTTCTCGGTTTAGTAGTGCTCAAGAAGACAAACTCGGTTTAGTCGCACGGGGCAAATGGAGTTTACGATCTTTGCGAGTTGAGCTCAAAACTCGGGGCTTATGCACAAGTCACAACAGATGCACTATCACAGGGTACTTGTTACAACATGCTCGGGTATTCTCGGAAGTCAAGTACACGGCTTGCGGGCTTGCGGGGGCTTGCAAAGGTAAAGCAATACTGGCTCGAGTCAAGTGCAATACAGATGACAAAATAGTTAACAATTGCTTAGATGCTGAGTCAAGCATGCATAAATTGCTCAATGGCTTAAGCCTGCAGCTTCAGGGGCTTGCAAGTAAGCACAGATGCACCGAGAATATGCTCGGGCTAAAAACAAAAACTCAAATACATACAAATAAGCACGAGATGCACATAGTTCTCAAGCCATACAAGGTCGGCACAAGGTGGTTTCACACAGCTCACTGTATAACACCCGAGCATCAACTATCTCGATTGACCTCACTTGTGTTGCGGCTAAGCTGTGTTATCAAAGCCCAACCTCACAACTACGGGGGCTGCTTGGCAAGGGGGTCTAATGCAACAGGTGAGTGAGGTCGGGGGCTAGCATGAGCGGGGTCGGGTGAGTTACGGACAACACAAATTGTAGCCTTGCAACACGGCACACGGCTCACGGCGCACGGCAAAGACAATTTTAACGGGGCAGCTCAACACTTATGAGACTAGAAAGAAAGCTAGGTTATCGGGTTGCGGTGCGGCTAACTTGGGCTTCCAAGTTGTGACCCGGCTCAACTCCAAGCTTCGGGGGCTGGAGTTTAAGCTCGATATGCTAGTTTAACCTAGTTCACGGAGCTATGTATGGAGTCACTTACTGAATTGTGCTCGAGTTTTGTGACTCGGGCCCTTGCGCTTTTCTCCCACTCCTTGGGCTTGCTCGCAAGCACGGCAAGCACAAGAGCAAGTTCAACAGGTTCGGTCTTGGTTGCTCAAAGAAATGGCGGCAACGACCAAGCATCGGCGGCACAGGTAGAATGCACTGCGGCTCAACAAAGAATTCAGTTCCCGGTTTGCACGATTATGCACCGAGATGCAAATGATATGCAAATGATATGCACTGAGATGCAAAGATGCAAATGACAGATGAAGTTAGACTACTATGCAAATGACAGACGCAAATGACAGGTGAGAGAGACTAGTATTTACAGCTATGGATAAAGCAGGTGAGAATATATACAAGGTTGGAAATCAGTTCAAGGCAATACAAGCTCAAGGTACACAGGTGCACATTCACAGACTCAGGGTTTACACAGGGTTGACAGACTCAGACCCAAAAGTAAAACAACGCCGGGCAGAGAGCACAAAGACAAGTTATCGGGGCTAGGTGTTCGGTTTTTTGCTCACGGGGCTGGACAGGTGTAGATCATGCACGGGGATTTGCAAGGCAAAGCAAGTGCGAGTTACAAGATGCACGAGGATCGGCGGGGTTCGAGCGGGCAAGCTAAGCTTGCACCTTACACACACCACAAGACAAGCCAAGATTCACAAATGCACGGTTTTGGCTAACCTTACGTCTTTGAGTTTTTCCCTTGCCTTCCTTCCCTTGGTTTGCACAAGAAGATCCCAAGCACGCCCGGACTCGTTGGCTCAACAAGGAGATTAGTTCTCGAGCTTCACAGTCAAAGCAACGAGCAATAAAGCTACGGCAGAGTTCAGAGCTATGCCTGAGCTGAAAACCAAGCCACAGAAAAATAACAGCATCCCCGGCAGCGGCGCCAAAAACTTGATAGCAAAAGAAATATGCTTTTCCTATGTTCTAATTCTGCAAGTGCACAGAGCCAATGGAGGCAGTGGCAAGTACAGGTCTTTCCACAGGGAACTAGGGTGTGCTATGTTGTTCTAAGGCCTTCTTGACTGTTTTCAGGGTTTGTGACAGAGATACAAGGTTTTAGTTTAAAGTCTTTAAGACTCAGATGAAGGTGGTTAAATTGAGACAAAATAAACTATAAAAGATGATTAAGAAGGATACTAGGATTTCCAATCCTCCACTAGTTCAAGTTATGCAATTCAACTCTAGTGAAAATTCTTGTTTCTAAGTAAAGACAGTGTGTCACTCTATCATATACCTAAGGGGTTTCACCATTTGAAGTTTCAAACATCAACTCAGAGTACTACTCAGAGCATTAAATGTCTATATAAGTACAAATAATCTAAGAGATAGCATTAGCAATCAAAATGTGAGTTGAACATACTCAATTCAATGTAAACCTAACTACAATGGATGCATGACATTCATTGTGAGAGCAGAGCATTGAGATGTTAATAATGAAGCTTCTTATTCAATTAAAACAAGCCAAGAACAATTCACAATAAGTTGAACCACATAACAGAGCTAGGGTTTCATGTGAATCCTAGCAAAACAGAATTTAGCTCATAATAAACATGTTAAAACAGAGATTAAAATTGCAAAGCAAACTAAACATGAACCCTAAAATTAACTCTAAGACTCTGACTGACTCCTCTCTTTCCTCTCAAATCTCTCTTTTATATGAAACAAACACTCAATAAACCTTTACACGAGTACCCAAACCTGCTACTCGCTCCCATGACGCGTCTCTGACCTGAATCGAGCATGCAAGGGGTGGTTGATGAAAACCCTAGCTTCACTCATCTCAAACCTAGCTTCTAGGTTAAAAAAGAAGCTATATAAGAGAGAAATGAAGCAAGGGTGGCGGATAAGAAGCTAGAGGGGTTGTTGGTGATAGAGTAGCTAGGGGATGGAGTGGTGATGACTCTGTAAAAAGGCATGGAAGAAGGAGGTGGAGGTGAGGGCGATAAGGTTTTCTCTGATGGAGGTAGCAGGTGAAAATGGAGTGATACAAGTTACAGCTACTAAGGCAGAGATGTAAAAAGGTGCGAAAAAACAAAATCTTTCTTTGAGTTACAATCGACCGAGTTAAACTAAACTAAACTACAGCTAGAGTGTTATATGCTTATCTTACGAGATGCACAAATTAGGCTACAAGATGATGCAAACTAACAAGGAAGAACTAGGCTAATGACAGAAAAATCATGAGGCAATGATGCAGGTGGAAATGTACAGGCAGTAATTACAATGCGGGCTAATAAAGTTACAATGCTAAGTTACATATGAAATATCATGGAAATAAGACACATATATACAGGGAATATTGAAAGACAATGATGCAAGTATATACAGGGATGCACATTCAGTGAAGCAAGGCAAAGATCGAAACAAGGCACACGCCAAGTCCCCGGCAACGGCGCCAAAAACTTGGTAGGCCCGAAAAGATGTATAAATTTATGTATTTTACGGCCTACGGTTATACCGCAAGTGCACGGTGTCTTCAATGAAGACAGTGGCAAATACGGGTCGATCCACAGAGACGAGGGGTGCTTTCAAGGTGATCTTATGGCTTTCTCTAACTGATTTCAAGTGAAGGTAATGTAACACAGATGTTTTTGCCGATACGGCAGATGTTTAAATGTGATGAACCTAAACTAAGTAAAAGATAGTGACAAAGGGTATGCTAAGGTCTCAAATCCACCACTAACCCTATCATGTGTTCAATTCAAATGAAGTTCTTGTTCTGTGGAAGCTAAGGGTAATGTGTCAATCTTATCATTAGCTTTTTCACTTAAGGAGTTTCACCTGGTAATAGCTCAATTCATCGACTAAGGTTGCTAGTTCGAGTACTAGTTGTCTAACTAAGTACAACTAGTCAAGGGTTAGCACTAATCATTCAAGCAAGAGCTGAATCACTCTCAACTCGGCCTTTAACCTAACTACAATTGCATCCATGGCTTTGGTATGCACTGTGAGAGTAAAGAGTTGAGGTGATAAATATTGAGCATATTTGATACATTAAACATTCAAGAACAACTCAACATAATTGAGATCACAATCAGAGAATTAGGGTTTCAGTGAAACCCTAGCAACTCTAAATTAAAACATCAAAATGAGATAACAAAAATTAAAGCTAACCCTAATTGACACTCCGGCTAATCCAGGCGTACCAAAAACACACACCCATCTCTTCAATTTATACATGCACTGACCCAAAATACCCAAACCCTAAAATCAATTAAAAATAGAAATCAAATGAAAATTAACCTCACCCACGCTTCTGACTTGCCTCTCCTCTTGTCTAATCGGCTCTGCAACTCCATGCGGGGTTGTTGTGGAGAAACCCTAGTTTTAGCTATCTTTAATTTAGTCTCTAGGGTTAATAGAAACTAAAATAAAGATAACTAGACCTAGAGAGGGTAGCAGCTGGTACAGGTAAGGTTGGTGGTGATGGGAAGCATGGTGGAGGGAAGGTGCTGGTCGGGTGAAGGGATGGAGGAGCAGAGCTCTGCTCTGGGTTTTGCAGAGGGGTTGTTTGAGAAGAAAGAGAAAGTGAGAGGAGGAATGGGTCGATCGAATAGGGGTATAGGTGTATGGGGAGTTTCGTTGTGAGGCATGAACAGCGGGGGATGATGAGAACGCTGCACCGAGCGTTGGATGAAGGCGATGGAGATCTCGACGGTCGAGGATGGTTGCCGGTTTTGGAGCGATCTCGTGTTGCACGGAGCATCAAGAGATGATGTATAGTGAGGGCAGCGACCGTTGGATGTAGAAGATCGAAATCTCGACGGCTTGGAGTGTACGGGCTCGGATCCGGGTCGCGGGTAGCTTTAGCCCATGTCTTCCTTGTTGGGTTGCAACCGATTCGCGCGTGAGCTTTGGCCATCTACTCCATAGATGCTCGACTCCAATTCTTTGCTCTTTTGCTCCTCAGATTCTCCGAGCTTTATTTATTACCTAAAAACATAAAATTAATTAATACAAATATTTATTCTTAAAAACAAGGAAAATACAGAATATGGGATAATATCTGATTTATAAGCGCAAAAGATGAGTAACATGCCAATAAAAAGGTGTATAAATATGCACTATTTGGCACTCATCAGTGGTGGTGGTAAATGTTGAACTTTCTCTTCTTCTTTTAAAAAGTGATTTAGCTTTCCTTGATCAATCATTCTTAGGATAATTCTCTTAATGTTTCGTGAGTCATTTGTTAGGTGCCCATGAAAGCGATGGTAAGAAATGTAACTCGTGACTTCTATCTCCAGGTGGTGGTTCACTTCCCATGTTCCATGGTGCTTGGTATGTTTTCCATCAAAAGTATTGCTTCCCATATTTTTTCCACACTCGGCCTTCAATGGCGGCATTTTAATTTCCTCCCACACTACTCCGTGACTTCGCTGCCCTCCATGATAGTTATTATTCTCGCCTTCGATCTTCGTAAGTTTCCTGCGGATGATCGAGCCTCTGGATCTTATTATTCCCACCACGATTGTAATAGTTCCTTTCTTTCTCAAATTCCTCTTGATCTCGACTTCCCATGGCTACTAACTTTGGTTCTATATCAACTGCTTTTCTTTCTTGTTGACCTTGCGATGTGCTCGCCACTGTGTGTACAAGTTGAGGTAATAAACTTCCATTCGCGATGCTAGAATTTGTGTTCGCCACTGGATAAGATTCCATCTCGTTCGTCTTTCTTCTAAAGCGATATATTCTTCCCCGGAGTTCTCATAATTCAGTCATTGTAATCGTATTCTTGACTCTAAAACCTGAACATACAATAGATTGGTTGCGAACATAGCATTTATGAATGACAAGATGAGGTATATTTCATCTACCCTTCCGCCATCTCACCGCACATTGTCTTCCATCCGACAATCGGTGTCTCAAACTTTCACCAACTCTTTGTTTCAACCCGAATATATCTTCAATACCTGGTCGCGAGGAGTTGTTACTTATATACGCCCCCAAGAATATAGCTTGCAAATGATTAAATGACGTGATAGTATTTCTTGGTAAACCCTCAAACCACTTCAACGCTTCTCCAAATCAAACTTGATGCAAAGTATTTACACAATATGGCATCGTGATTCTCCCATTGTAACATACATCTTACATATGCCTTGATGTATTGTATTGCACAAGTTGTCCCATCAAAAATGTTTGGTTAATGCTTTGGTAAGTTACATTTTGGGGGTATTCCTCCTAATCGCACCTCTAATGTAAAGGGATTCTTTGCAAACCTTCGCGATGGCTTCGTCTAACCTTCTTCTTCCTCCTTCTCTTCCGTTGTTCAATATTCCTCTCATCTCTGCCAATTCTCTCAAGATTTGTTCATTTGCCTCAGAATTTGAATCTATTGGTCTTTTTAATTCCACCTCTCTTCTTCTGCGCTCATGTCTACTTATATTTTCTGGCTCATCACTTTCTTCTCTCCATTCTCTCACGGCTTTCTCCCTCATCTCTTTCGCGAATTTGTACACCATTATATCTATCAATTTCTCTTCTCGGTTGTCTATCGACTCTCCTTTGCACTCTTTCATATTCTTCATTGATATTTTCATTGTTGCGATTTTGCTCACGCCTTCTTTCTCGGTTGTCATGATTATTCTGTCGAATTGCCTCTTCAAATTCACGTTCTTCTATTTCTCTCAATCTTTCCCTTTCGCAAGCTAAACGTGCTTGCTCAACATAGTGTTTTTCAATGTCATTTTCGATCTCCTTTGTTTCCTTCGTGCCTCTCTCCCATGCAATATTCTTCTTCCTTCTATTCGATTTTCTACATCAGTCGGATTATTCTGCTCTTGAGGTTGCCTATCTCCTTGATTTCCATTATTTTGGCCATTTTGTACGGTCTCGGGTCGTGGAACATAACGATCTCCTTCTATTTCTCTTCTCTCGCGACATCCTTCACCAAGATTTGGTTCTCTTTCCAAATTTTCTTCATTAATAGTTTCTGCAGGTAATGTTCTCCTCCTATCTTCTCTCGACCGATCTTGATCTTGATCTACTACTTCTCGATCTTCTATTTTGCAATCTCGATTTTCCATTCTCAACTCATGATTTTGCCTTGTTAAATTTGCACGTTCCTCTTTGCTCTAACCGCCTTTCTTCATACATTGTTTGTCTCAATGTTTCTAATGCTGCGATCTCTTCATTTCCACGAATTGTTTCTCCCATCTCTTCTCGGTTTCTATCTCCTTGTCCATTATTTATCTCGTTGTTGTTCTTCCTCTCTTTCCTCCATAGAATCTCGATCTCCATGTGTGTACACTTTCTCTATCATAATCAGAGTTGTGTTTGCAATCGGTTGAATTGGCGATTGAATTTGATTTTCTTCATCATTTCTTATGTTCATCCTTGATGATTCCCCCTTTCATTTCTCCTTTCACCAAAGAAGTCTCCCGCTTCTTCTCACGATTGTTGGTCCTTCTCCGTACATTTCTCCTTCTAGCCATTTCTTTCTTTTGGTAAATTCTTAAAAATTGTATCAAATTTCTCTTTTCTTACTCCAAATTCTCCCCTCGTTTCTAGCGCATATGTAGTTGCAGGAAATCCTACACTACACCCCTCACTAGATTCAATGTAATAAACTCTCTAAAAGATGATAAATTTTGAACTTGATTGATTATTTTCTTGAAATGTTTACAAATACAATTAGAACAAAACCAAAGTAATTACAATTACTCTCTGTTTTCTCTCTCCTAATGACTTGCTTAACAATTCAAAAAGATCTCTCCTTACAACGGACTTACTCAACCCTTTATATAGGGTATTACATAGTGGATGACAGCTAAGCTGTCCTTTATTTTCGGAAATGACTCGCGAATCCTCGCGAATGTGTAACTGCTTGTCCTCGCGACACTCCTAAATCTCGCCAAGTCGTCACACTTTCCTCATGTTCTGACTGTCGTCATCTATTACATCATTTATTTACCTCCATGCGACTCCTTCGCGACGCAGTTGTTTGTTAATCTCGCGAAATATTGCTATCGCGATATTCTGGTCCTACAAGCTCCACATGTCTAATCCTTCTCTATCAACTTATTTCAAGAATTTGATCTTGGTTACAAGTTGATTCACTCCCTTGTACAGATTTGCAACGCCAACACTGTCCCCCTTGTGTTTACCTGCCAGACTGTCATACAAGCAAACCGGTTCAAACCACCCATGTCCAAAACAAAATTATAAGTAACTACACTCTGAAAAGACGGAAAGTGCGAGAAATAAGTCACGAGATGACCACTTCCAGTTGGGAAAATTAGAATAAGTGTCTAAATTACCTCATAACCGCCAAAAAAAACTTCTTAATTGACCCAGCTGCAGGTGTTTGCATCAATGAATCCTCTAACAGCCTCGAAAACCCAAAAAATCGATACTATTAGTAAACCAAATTTTCATCAAGGGAAGGAGATCGTAATAAACTCTAAATATATCAAGAGTTAACTCACCAACTGGAATTAACAAGGCTACTTGTCGGAGTTACTTGCTTTGATTCACCAGTGATCACGCTTTGTGAAAAAATATACCTATCCCACTTTGTATGAAATTATTCCGTATCTTGATCTCCTTTGCAGAAACAACGGGAATATATCTCGTTTCGACTTCGCACTTCACTGCTGCGACAAGAGCACATCTCCAAATTTAAAGTCTTCACATCAATGATTCCTTCGATACAAAAAAATGATATCAATCACAAGAGTTTACTCACCTACGGAATCAGAGAGAAAAATGTATTAGTGGTCAGGTTAGCTGCATCCATTACCTTCATTTACAGGCAAACTCTATGGTGATAAGTTGTATCTTTTGGCAGGAATCATAATAGAGATTAGAATAGGTAAGAAAACAAACATTAGATTAAAATGACTTCTAAAGTTTATTCGCAGTAGGAATTCTCCAAATTTTTTGACCTTGTGTCAGTGAATCCTCACAAAACACAAAAACAATAGTAGTGAGTAACTGTATCAACCAAAAAAAAAAGATACGAATGATAACAAGTGAAACTAATTATTATAAGAGTTCAATCACCAACATAGATAGAGAGGATAACGTATTGGTGGTTAGGTTTGTTGTACCAATCTCCTTCATTTACAACAAACCTAACGACCAATACATCTCCACTTCCTAACTCTATGGTGGTAAGTTGTAGCCTTTTGGCAGAATCATGTAAACACATATTTCAAGAGATCATACTAGGTAACTAAATTACCAGAGATTAAAAAGGAAACCCGCTGTGCTACCCAATAATTCATTATAAAATCAGAAGAGGAACAAGTCTTCATGTGTTGCTTCCTTCAGTGCCTCCATAGCTACTACTAAACAAACAACAAACAACAAACAAAAATCGAGCATCTATGATTAGAACAAACGACAACTTAACTGAAACACAACATAGCTAACAGTTGAACAATAGAAAATTGAACTTTAAAGTTCAAGACATAGGAATTTACAATGTTTTCCTCCAGGAAATCTCGGCTAATTACACTCACACACTATAATCTGTCAAAAAGAGACTGCCCTCATCTGCATTAAACCAAAAGTACTTCAAATCTCTCATACTTCAAAAATAAATTCATCATAATTGACAAAACTGAAAATCAACGTAAAACAAAATATGTTCAGGCAGAATAATCTGTATTAACAAAGATCAAGAAAATAATTATAACGACAAACAAAATGATACCACTAAACAGAATATGAAAGCCCCTTTTCAAAATAACATAATACTCATACAGAATAATCAGTATTAACAGATTTGTTGTTGTTAGACCTAGACTCCACAGGATCGCAATACCTAGACCAGAAATTGAAAATAAACCACAAAATCAATACCCCTTTGTCCGAAATCAATTAAGGGGAAAAAACTTAAAAGATAGCAATCTTACCATCCAAAGAGTAATGAGATCCGTTATTGTTAGACCTAAACTCCACGGGATAGCAATGCCTACACCGTAAATTGAAAATAAACCACAAAATCAATACCCCTTGTCCGAAATCAATTAAGGGGAAAAAACTTAAAAGATAGCAATCTTACCATCCAAGAGTAATACAGATCCGTTGTTGTTAGACCTAAACTCCACGGATAGCAATGCCTACACCAGAAATTGAAAATAAACCACAAAATCAATACCCCTTGTCCAAATCAATTAAGAGGAAAAAACTTAAAAGATAGCAATCTTACCCTCCAAGATAACAGATCTGTTGTTATCCGTCCTAAACTCTACAGATAGCAATAACTACACCGTGTTGAAAATAAACCACAAAATCAATAGCCTTCGTCGAAATGAATTAAGGGAAAAAAATTAAAAGATAGCAATCAACCTTCCAAAGATCGATGTTCTTAGACCTGGTTCTCCAGAGAGAAACGTCAAAAGTTTGTTAGCGTTTTCTGAAGGGTTTGAGAGTTTAGGATTTTCAGAAGGGTTTGAGAGTTAAGGGTTTTCTGAAGATGGTTTAATTCAAGAGCTAAGGATTTTCTGAAGATGGGTATTTATCATAGATTGAGAGATTGAGAGCTTCGGAGTTGCAGACATGGTGATAGGGTTTTCTTTCTTTTTTTTGGTGAGATGTTTTGGTGAGATATTTTGGTGAAATTATGTTTTAGTGAAATTATTTTAGGTGAGAATAGTGAGATGTAAAAGTTGGGCGGGTTTTGGAAATTGGCTGAAAATTTTGGGGGAAAAAACTGGTGAGATGACACGTTGGGGTGGTGTAACAAAAAAGTATTGGCTAAAAATTATTTGCGGACAACCGTTGGATTTAAATCCGGATGTTCTGATTGGTTTAAACATAAGCATACGGATTAAGAAGAAAACACAATTTTTAGCAAAACCAAATAGCCTTCCCACCGTTAGATTTAGTAGTGATCCGCATGACGTGCTTCCCTGAACTTTGGTACGTTGGATTAGAGAATATTACAAAAGAACCAATTGGTGGTAACACTCTCGAGGCATAATCTGGCTCCGAGCTCGAGCCCACTAACGATGTGAGTGGACTACTATAAGTCGGAGACTTCGGAAGAACGATGAATCCATCCATCCACAGGTAAGATGCCTTTACAAAGATTCTTCCAAACCTTAAACATATCCGGTTTTGGCAACTATTTCACCATAATCTGGCTCCGATCTCGAAACCACCTCCGATGTTAGTGGACTACTATAAGTCGAAGACTTCGGAAGAACGATGAATCCATCCATCCACAAAGATGCCTTTACAAAGATTCCTCCAAACCTTAAACATATCCGGTTTTAGCAACTTCGAGGCATAATCGCCCGAGCTCGAAGCCACCTCCGATGTGAGTGGACTACTATAAGTCGGAGACTTCGGAAGAACGATGAATCCATCCATCCACAGGTAAGATGCCTTTACAAAGATTCCTCCAAACCTTAAACATATCCGGTTTTGGCAACTTCGAGGCATAATCTGGCTCCGAGCTCGAGCCCACTAACGATGAGTGGACTACTATAAGTCGGAGACTTCGGAAGAATGATGAATCCATCCATCCACGGTTAAGATGCATTTACAAATATTCCTCCAAACCTTAAACATATCCGGTTTTGGCAACTTCGAGGCATAATCTGGCTCCGAGCTCTAGCCCACTAACGATGTGAGTGGACTACTATAAGTCGGAGACTTCGGAAGAACGATGAATCCATCCATCCATGGTTAAGATGCCTTGAAATGGAATTCCTCCAAACCTTAAACATATCCGGTTTTGGCAACTTCGAGGCATAATCTGGCTCCGAGCTCGAAACCACCTCCGATGTGAGTGGACTACTATAAGTCGGAGACTTCGGAAGAACGATGAATCCATCCATCCATGGTTAAGATGCCTTGAAATGGAATTCCTCCAAACCTTAAACATATCCGGTGTTGGCAACTTCGAGGCATAATCTGGCTCCGAGCTCGAGCCCACTAACGATGAGTGGACTACTATAAGTCGGAGACTTCGGAAGAACGATGAATCCATCCATCCACGGTTAAGATGCCTTTACAAAGATTCCTCCAAACCTTAAACATATCCGGTTTTGGCAACTTCGAGGCATAATCTGGCTCCGAGCTCGAGCCCACTAACGATGAGTGGACTACTATCAGTCGGAGACTTCTAAAGAACGATGAATCCATCCATCCACGGTTAAGATGCCTTTACAAAGATTCCTCCAAACCTTAAACATATCCGGTTTTGGCAACTTCGAGGCATAATCTGGCTCCGAGCTCGAGCCCACTAACGATGTGAGTGGACTACTATAAGTCGGAGACTTCGGAAGAACGATGAATCCATCCATCTAAGGTTAAGATGCCTTTACAAAGATTCCTCCAAACCTTAAACATATCCGGTTTTGGCAACTTCGAGGCATAATCTGCTCCGAGCACGAGCCCACTAACGATGAGTGGACTACTATCAGTCGGAGACTTCGGAAGAATGATGAATCCATCCTTCCACGGGTAAGATGCCTTTACAAAGATTCCTCCAAACCTTAAACATATCCGCAAACCTTAAAATGTGATTCATCTTTAGTATGATGGCACGTGTTTATGACCTTTACACAGTAAACTCATTCCACGAGTTAACTCGGTATGGATGAGTCATGAGTCACTAGGTTATCTCGGTCTAACTCTAGTTTAGGGCTTTAATAATAGAATCCCATTTTATTTTATTTTTTGGTTTTGGATGAATGAATCTCAGAAATCCTTTGACCCATCCACAACTACCGTGACCAATGGTTTGCGGACTCCCCACAAAATTTCTTATTACCAAGGCATGTGGTGACATGAACCACCTGTTGCATAGAAGAGGAATGGCCATTATTATTTTTTGATCGAAGTAATTGAAAAAGTTAAATTGACCGGTCAAACCGAGCTGACTGGTCAAGAACCGTACTGTTGGTTTTTGTAGTAGACCAGATGTAAGCACGTGTAATAAGTAGTTGAGGATGAGCGGTCGACAAATGTGTGACATTAAATGTGGAGAGCCAATAGATCTGGTTTGGATGTATAGATATGAAGCAATTACTACACTCATTTTATTTTAGCTTCACTCATCTTATCTCACTGTATTGAACTCAGACAAGAGTATAGAGAGAGATTAGAGATTTTCTGGTCCATTATTGCAGATCTATAGAGGGTTTTGATTACATTAAATGACGAAGAGGAAAGCAGCAAACTGGTAAGTGCATTCAGAGAATTTTGAACTTTTATACTCTGCTAGCTACTAAGTTGTTGAGTATGAATGCTTTAATTTCAGGTTGTACAAATATTGCATTTACTAGATTGATTACGCATGTTGGGTTTAAGGTGGTATGCTACAGATTATTGCATTGATTGTTATCGGTTAGTAGTTGGTGTTGATGGCAAGAAAAATATTCAGATCTAGATGATACTAGTAGTATTTATTATTTTGATTTTTGGAATGATGATCCCATGATTAAATGATTGAAGATGTGTTTTCTTTTTGTTGGATCCCATGATTCAATGTGATGTGTGTAAATACCAAAGACCAATTTTTTTTTTTTTTTTTCAACCCAAAGAAAACAAAAAATGAATTATGTTTGTCAAGTGGTCTGTTGGATGATGTAAAAGTGGGGCCCGTTTTAATTTAATTATCAAAACACCGCGAGCAAACCACCTTAAACCCAACATCCGGTTGTTCATGTTGTCGTCGGTGTTGTGTGTTTAAAAACTAAAATCAATAAAAGGTGAATTTTTGACTTTACTCGTTAAGTTGTCTTTTAGAAATACGAAATGGAGGACCACTTTAATCCATCGATATTCCCGTACCACATGGGGGTGTTGAACTTTTTATTGTACTTAGATTTACTCTTTTTTCTCATGAAAGTAGTAATTTGTTTTGTTCTCGCATCTTCCAACAACGCTTTTTATTTTGGTCCTTTGGTCCCCAACATCTTGGACCGTAATCAAAGATTCTCATGCCCCAATTCTCAACAACCGGATGTGGTGTGCCCTTTAATCTGCTTTCCTTTTCTTTGCAGCGCCATAACCGAACCTCGATGTTGACAACGTTCCCCTTTCGAAATTGGTGAAGAGGGCCAAAGGGAAGGAAAAGGAGAAGCCCACAAACGAGAACTGACGTGAGCACTGTGATACCGATGACGATATTTTGAGTGGTTATTCTAGTATGGAATTTGATTGGTCTTTTAGTGATCCTAGTGATAATAAAACCGATAGGGTAAAAATGAAAAAAATCGACATTGGGGAAGAAATGTTGAGGGAAATAGTTACGGGATACATAACAAGTGGGATAAGGTGTAAGACCAAAAGCATTAGGAAAAAAATCTTCGAGCAAAGATAAAGTTAAAATCTCTAAAAAAAAGCACGCAAAGCACTCCATGACCGCCTTGTACGGACGTATGGATCCTATATAAACAACTTTTCTGTAACTCTAAAGCCTTGTGTGTGAATTTTTTCTACTTGGTAATGTGTATGTTGTTGATATGATTCCTTTTTCAATTGTTTGAACTCGGTTTAGTACCCGAGATGTGCCGTGATTGTTGAAACGAACCCGGAAGCATTGCTAGTTGGACCATCCACCCGAGAGACTAAAGAGTTTGAAGGCTTATGTATTGCGTATAGGGCATCCATTGAAGGGTTTAATGATGGATGCGGACCAATTATAGCATTAGCCTGGTCCCCGCTAAACAAGATGTATGGTGGAACAGTTTTATGTTCTACCTCTCGTGGATGGTAACAATGGCATGTATCCTATTGCCATTTACATCTGTGAGGAGGGAAGAATGAAAGAATGGGACAAATTTCTGTCTATCATCGCTCCGATCCTGAAGAACACCAAAAGGGAAATTACATTTTTTCACGACTTCTCAAATGGTGAGACATTGGAATCTCATATCTATCAGTTATGTATATGTTTTTGATGCGGCTAATGTGCTCGAATGTCGTCCTTACAGCATCGATATTGTCATTGACCCGAGAACTTCCAGGATGTTAAACATTTTCATAGACTATGTGCTCGTAAGTTTTATCGGGATATCCGTATTGGGTTTGTTGAACCGGAATCTCGAAAAAAAGCATTAGACGCGAAAAGTCTTACAACCTTGTTGACCACCAAAGGAATCTAGTAAAATTGACAGAGCTTCAAAGGCGTTGGGATGAAGTGTGTGGGAAATCAAGTTGTGCTAGGCACTCGTATGACCCTTACGCCCGTTGTCCGCAAATGGTAAACATCTTGAGAAGGCGTTTGATCCGTGGATAACCGAGCTCAAGTGTTTGCCCATATGCCGATTCGTAATGGGTTTTGAAGCTAAGCTTATTCAATGCTTTTTGACAAGGCGAAGGAATGGAAGACTGTGGAAGGATGGACGTATCGTTCCGAGAGCACGTGCAAAATTAGGGCATCAAATCCTTTGTAAAAACTTGTATTTTGCATCATTACGTCCAATTTGGCGGCGCATCCACCACAACACTTTGGTGACGAATATATGCAACAGGCCAAGTAGGAATGTTAATTTGTTACAGAAAAAGTGCGAATGCGGCAAATGGCAGATATCATGTGTACCTTGTGTGCATGTTGTGGCAGTTATTGCTCAACATGATCAACATAGACCACCACTTTATGAAAAGTAAGTCATCATTCATGTGCATTTTGTATTATCTTACAGGTTATGTACTAACACTGTTCTCATGGGTTCTCAGATATGTTCACGAGTATTTCACTGTCGGGATGTACATGGTATCGTATGCTGGCATTATTTACCAATCGCCCGGCATTACCGAATCGCTGCAAGTACCCAGTATTAACCCACCACCATTAAAGAAGATTAGGCGGCTTTCCTAGGATAGGCCTCACTGATAAGGAAAAAGTTGAAAATGAGGCGGCCAGCGAGAGAACCACTCGTCAATCTTAGGGTATTTATTTTGGGTATTTTGAGGTCACATTGTTAAACCTTTTATTTTGGGTATTTATTTTTTGATTTGGTGATTCTCAAAAAAAAGACAATTATTGGATGATCTCGTTTTCACCAACATTGGTGCTTAGTGTTATATAAAATTGAACAAGCTTAATTATGAAGTCGTGTATTTCATTTACAACTTGAACAAGTATTATCATTGTTCCATTTCATAGTAGTACGATCATTAGCTTTATAATACAGTTCACCATCCAAAACAATACAAACAATTAGAACCAATGAAAGTGACTTGTAAAATGCTCAATAAGTTATTGGCCATACCGCCAACCGACCCGCCTTACCCCACGCTATACTACAACAAACAACTATTTATGATCCACATGAATAGTATCAAAGACGAAATATTGATGTAGATAATATCTCGCGTTAAGATAATTTTGTTGGTAATTTGATTAAATATATTTGATTGTTTGGGTTGATTTTTGTTTGAAATGGAGATGGGGAAAGTATTTCCTCTCTATAATAATCAACTATAAAGTTAAGTTGGTTGGGAACATATGCGTAAAAATGTACTTTAATAACCAACATGTTGAGCATAAAATTCAAGATATGTTCATTAAGATCTACTTCAAAGCTTAAATGTACATACCGCCTGATCAAAGACATGAAGAATTTGATGACTCTTTACAATTCAAAAAGAATACTATATGAAGCAAGCCCAAGAATAAGGAAACCAAATAAGCCCAATAGAAAAAACGAATAGAGCTTGCCTAATAACTTGTACATGAGAAACCGAGAAGACAATAATCTGGATGAGAAACCTTGATCTGTCGTTTAATTGGTAGCCTCTTTCACTTTCTTCACCAATCTCATAATATTTAGCTACAAAAAGGCCACATACTTTGAACGAGAAGAGAACCACTAGTCATGAAGAGCTATTGAGGAAGGTTTAATCTCCGCACATTTCACATTATAACACAGAACCAAAGTTTTCACAGTAATGTCTTTGTATTTTCACAGTAGGTGTGGTTGCTTTAAGAAAACAATCACCACAAGCGAGCCCACACGTCGTATTCATTGCCATAATATTATTTACACATCCAAAATACCAATGACCTCGCATCCACCCGTGTTCAGTCAAAGCTGCCTATACAAATAGATAAACATGTTACTTCAAATGAGAAGAACTCTTTCTGTGGAATCGCACAAACAATCTCCCGACGATCTTCGAGAATTTTTTATCATCCATCATTTTATAATCGGTGCCCCGATTAGATGCTTGATGATCTTCAAGGAATAAACCCCGCATGAGTGTCTGTTGTATGCATAAATGGAGACAGTTGCATCGAAACGTAAATGATTATATATTTTTCTTGCATCATAACACGATTTTCATCAAACGATTAATACATTGATGATTCACCATATACCAACAATCTAAAGAGTTGAGGATCAACCCAAACATAGATAACATGAGAGGGTAAGGAAGACTCATGGATATAACTCGAGCTACCCCTAAACTCCGGATTCAACGGATACACTTTTTGAGCACATAATCTACCAGTTTCAGGGATGCATCATGCACAAGGTCTAAGAGGACTTGGGAGGCACATAGTTCTAGTCCTAGATTAGGTATTCTCAGAAAAGTTTTTTTTTACAGACACAGTATCATGCAGATATCGAGAGAATCACGGTGGAACAGTTCTCAGGTAGGCCAAAATGTTATACTAACCAAGCAAGCTTTAGTGCATAATTCTGGGAAGAAGGATTTAATTAAATGGATATCTAGATTATGAACAGCAAACAGACTTTTCATGCACAAAAACACACCGTCCTGCAGAGATTGATGGGTTGTGATAACGATTTCAAAGAAGCAATGATTTTACTCAACTACCACGGTGACACGGACTAAAATACCGGATGTTGCAGGGTTTATAATGCTATGTGAAGTCTTTGGTTCAAGAAGCATTCATGGCAATTAATCAAGGCAGAGCATCAATCAACCAGTTTTGGCTATCAGACAACTAAACAATTTGTAACTCAGGGAAATAGGTAATTATACTCAAGAAATTGTGCATTAATTGCACTGGTAAAGATTAGTTACCTATCGGGTTGTTGAGGGCAATCCTCTACGAACTCGACTCTCCAAGACCCGTCGTACCAGTTATCCTCCAAATAGTCCGCTATCTTCCTGATTTCTACATGGACCCCGTCATTACCAACACTCCTTTGGTCTAATGGAATCATAAATAAGAATTATCTGCTCCCATATGTCGATACGTATAGCGACCCAGTGTTGTTTGTCGACAAGATGCACCACACCATATACCATAGAGACGGTTTCCCAAGTCTTAGCCCCGCCTTTCGGCCTAATCCCATTCCTATATTCTGCCACCTCCTTTGTCCTGTTCTTTCCCCCCTTTATAAGAGGCTAAGGAAGAAAAAAATCGATGGTTAGTTACCAGTTACAACAATGCTTTACCATAAAAATTACAAATAATCTACAACCCGAGCTGTGTTCTTTTGTCACATAACATACTTCAAAGTAACTCACAATTGTTGTCCAATTGCCATCTATGCCCGGGTTGACTCGCGCATGAGGCGCAACATTACATTGATATGCTGCATGACAATCCAAAACACATAAGTTTAACCATCTCACAATACTTAAAACGAGAGATTAAAACTCTTATATTAATGTTGAAGTTTAATGCAAATTAACTTACATCCGTCCCTAGAGGCTCCCTAGCCCTTAGTAATTTCTTAAAATCCTGACAACCTAATAAGGATCTGTTTGCACCGTCATCCCTATACCAAACAATAACAACACGATAGTCTAGAGTTACTTTCTAAATAAACAAGGACACCCAATAATATAAAGGATAAGGATATACCATGGACACTCACCCTTGGTATATAAAATTATTCACACCGACAATTTCAAATTTCTAGCGCTACCCTTAAGCGATCGATTGGAAGTTATTGAAATAATTTACCTGAGCTTTACGTTTCTTCACACCTCTCCTACCGAGACCTTGAACATCGGTTGCACCATTTGTTGAAGTGCTACACCCATTGTCCGTTTACGAAGCCTTTCTCTTACCATTCTCCGCATCAACGTCATCCCCGCTCAAATCCACCATACTCCGAACCTTCCTTGGATTTGACTCGTCGAACACAAATAAAGCGTCGACGTAATATCAAATCTCTTCTTCAGTATCCTAACAGCAGGGATTTTAGGAGTAGTCTCTCCGCAAGTAGTAAATGGTGACTTCACCAGGGGCCCTGGCATCCTTTTTCTCACAACTTTAGAAAGTTTCTCATTGTCCCGATGTGGACTATTTTTCTTGCTCTTGATTTCGTTAAACACATCGGCCTACATATACAGAGGGCCGGAGACATTGAAATGGAATTTTAATTAGAGACAAACAGGTTGTAGAAAAATACACCAGGATTAACAAGCCATACCATACTCCCATACCCAAATGACTAGAGGATTATATTTGTCCCACAAAAGGATGCAAGAAATACTTATCGGTGAAACCTCTCGGGCTATCTCGTGCTTATTATTTCGCCTCATTGTTTCCAACTACGATTCTACACCAAGTATTAGCTTCACAAAAATCAGCTAGTGATTCACCACCAAAATCATCAAGAATATTTTCATCATTATCTTGCTCAGGGAATCGACCACAATAGTCCTCAAAAGTCTCATAATGTTCATCCTCTGTGTTACGGGGATTTACCTCCAATTCCTGTGCAGGACCCTGTTAACGTTAAATTTGGAAATGGTTTTTAAACAGTTAGATCTATGCGTGTTCGTCAATTTTCATAACAAATTAACATGATTTCTGAAATCAAATCAAATCCACCCACATTAGGTCTCCTCGACAGGAGTAATTTCTCTTGCATTTTGAGCATCGCCATCATTTTCGCCATCATCTCAACTTGCTGAATTTCCCGAATTTCTCTCTCTTTATTTTGACGCTTTAAGTCATCCACTATATCACGTAATTGAGCTACTACAGGATCCTCAGCATGTCCTCCTTTTTCCTCGCTCTTCGCCTCCAAATCTTCCACAACAACCTCATCTTCAGTCTGCCATTGCTTTCCTAACTTAATTTCGGTCTCGAGATCCTCCAGCTGTTGATAACTGAGGGGTCCCTTGGCTACCCCTGAATTACCAACAGTTACTGGATCATTGCGATCACTGCATCATAGATTCACTCACGTCCGAACGAATCACCGAACAACATAGCTGACGATGCTTAACCTTTTCCGTGCACAACACGTCTAGAATATGAGGGCGCCACCCTTTGATACTAATCTCTTTTCCCATATCACCAAGCACACCCGGGAACATCATAAGGAACCAAACCTAAAATACAAATAAAAACTATTAGAACCACAATCAGAAGTTAATGGATATGCAAAAAACATAGAGCCTAAACATATGAATTTTTGAAACAGAAATCAATTTATATTACCACCAACACTTGTGTCATTAATTTTGGCTTGATATAAGATTTAAATGCATTTTCGCGTTTTGGTATAGTGGCCTCGTACACCCTTTCGGCCCATGGGTACTTGTTGAACTCTGAAAGGTTGTCCACCAAGTCCCAAAGATCTTCTTCTATCCCATGGATGTCTTGGTGCCCCAACAAGAACATGTGTACCACATAGACTAATGCCACCTTCACCCTATAATTACCTTCCCACTGAACCATTTCACTCCTTCACATATCCTCACGACGACGCAACATTTTATCCGATACGTTTTAATGGCATTACTGGTTTCTCCGACAACCTCTGCCGGTCCTTGGAGACCTGTATTGAAAAAAGAAAGTCATACAAGTGCCCTCCGGTGATTCTCGTTATCACCAAAAATACTTATGCTTTAGCCTTGACATCTTCGGTGGAGAGTCAAAATCGGAATGTCCATCCCTCAAATCCCGGAATCTAAGTCCGGATATCAGAGAAAATTCCGCTTTTCCAAAGCACAAGTTTGTATCCTTTACCTAAAAAGGATCTCATCATTCAAATATTTTCCAGGTTCGACTTTGATCTGACGACTCATCAGAAAACAAAATATGGCTTTTGACCAACTTTGATCTCGTGGAATGTCTCATTAAGTGCCCTATTGCAGGTTGTCTTGAACAGGGCCATCTCTTCTTCGAGACAACACACTCCACAAGTCCGATAGTGAACCTAAGCCGGAGTATGTGCTTGTGTTCTTCGGTTCTCCCCTGTACTTTGAAGGGTACACAAAACAACCTGTGAAACACAATATAAAGTTGAAAGAAACATTGTACAAGTTACTAATAATTATTAGATAAGTTCTCAAAACTGCAATAAAACTTGCCTTGTTAGTATGTCATATATACCTGTCCTCTGCAGGACCCGCAGATTTCGACTCAAAATACATAGGTCTTCCTTCGAGGTCTATATATTCATCATTCTTACTCGATTCCCATCATCTCGCTCATTCTTGGGCAGTCTACCAACCCATTGACTGTACCTACAAATTTTGGATTAGTTACTAACTTACGAATGCTTACTAACAAAGGATTAACTACGGTTGGGTTTCTTTCACATATGAGGACAATTGGAAAGACCTTGTTACTTAGAAGACATTAGATGTTCATATTTAAGCATCAAGAAATATCATCTCAAGCCTCTAGAACTAGTAGTTCTTCCTAGTTTAGGCTCTTGATGACTTAGAAGATATTTAATCTTGTAGGTATCTATATCACCATGAAGTCACTGTTTAGACTCAATTTTAAACAAAACCCATCAAATTAATTGATAAAAAGCTTCAATTTCGGTGTATATCCATCTGTAAGTTCCTTCTCCACCAGACTCGACATGAAAATATAAACCCTTTTCGTCCATTAAAACCGAAAACTAACACAAAACATAAATCCCAAATTGTATGTTTCATGTCAAAACTCAAACATGACATTAAACAAAATTGAAACCGAAATCATGTCACAAAAGAGAAATCAAACACATACCTAAGCTTTTAGACATTATGATTCAACTAAAAAACACATATAATTGCAAAATCGAGATTGATTTGTCTATTTAGTAATTTTACTAGAGATAAATGACAAACAAGGAACCAGCTTAGAGTTTATACCTTTCAATCGAATCTTCAAGTATCTTCAAGTATTTGCACTGATTCTTCTCCTGCGATTATCATCAAAGCTAAGATTAGAATTTAAATTTCTAGGGTTTAAAATTTCTAGGGTTTAAAATTCAATTCTCGAGAACGTGAGACTAAAAGGACGGTTTTGATACCTTCGATTAGATATCTTTGAGAGTTCTCCCGAGTTAAGTGGATTGAAGAGATTGAGAAGGGAGTTTGAAATTTTCCGAGTTTTGAAATTTTCTCGAAGATTTTCGCTCGCGTAGTTCTTGAGAGGAGAATGAACCTTCTCCGGAAGTATCGAAATAGTGTGGAGTACTAATCCGTATATGGGTGTGTATTGGGTGCGTATTGAATTAGTGGTGTACTAATCAAGATATCTTTGGGGTGTCTTGAATTAGTGAAAATATACGGATTAATATTTATCTTAATTCGCAGCCATATGTGGACATCAAGGGTCAAAGGGTATCTTAGCCATTAGTTATTTTCATCACACTTTTGGAAGATATTGGGAATCAGTCACACTTTTGGAAGAAAGTCACTTTTCGGTCACACTTTTGTGTATTTCCTCGGTAATGTTGAAGGAAAGCAACTTGAAGGCCAACAATGTGCTCCAATTGAAAGGCCAAATCGCTTGGATCCAAACTCCTAACGTCAGCATATATCTGCATGTGTGATGAATTTGGTTAGTAAGTACTAACCACCGAGAGACGGTAAGAGAGCCAAAGAAAGACGACGACATTTGAATGATGAAGTCCAAATGCGGAATCGGAAGGTGCGATTGATGGAGACGTGCTATGTCTTGTGCAGCAACCATACAACTAACGCAAAGATCATTGCAATACAGAAGAAGGCCATTGTTGTAGAACTGAATTCAGCCATTAGAAGAGCGAAATTGTTTTTTTTTTATTGTTTTTGATGTTTTGAAAGATTGATAGAAGACGACTCGGTAAATCAAAGATAAGGGTAGGGGCTTGGACTCCCCGAAACGTGGGACAACTAGTAGTAAATTGACTTGTATCTATGTTACAAGCTAGCATCTTCGGTCAAAATCAAGCCACCACCCCATGCCAATGTTAGGGGGAAATAGGTTCGTTGGTTAAGGGAGTAGTTTCGGTATCTCCGCTTATTTGATAACTTGATCATCAATTCTAGCCTTGTTGCTTGCAAGTGCCAACCATATTTAGAATCATGGTTATAAAAAGGTATGAGGTTTGTGTCCATGATAGCCAGGGCTATCAGACGGACATCATTTAATGGGGATCCTGATCCGAAGGTCGGGAAGCTCCGGATTGGGTTTTTACATGGACGGCTAGCAAAGTTCAGTTCATGTTAAGTTGGTTGATTTGGGTGAACCAAATATTGGGCGGGTTTACGCTCTTGGCCTTTTCTCTCAATTTCCCACCTCCACTAGCAGTAGAGTTAGAGAGGTTTCCTCTTCAACATAATCGGTTTTTCTTGGTTCTCCGGCACTGCCACCACCACAATTACCCCAAAATTTATAGTTCTTATCCTTCACCACAATGATTCAAAGTGAACCACACATCATCTTCTCCTCTTTTTGTTGATTTCAGTTGGTCATGGATTTGCTAGGTAAGAAGAGATTTTGGATTTTGTTAATATTTCAGAAATTAAAACCTAGGTTTCATATATCTGGGGGTTAATTTGGGGGTTTTAAATATATTGTTATAAGTTTAATGGTTGTTGTGCTAACTTGCTAAGAAATACCTATTTATCAATTTCTTATATGATGTTTAGGGTTTTTTAATTTTTTTAATTTTTTTTTTTGTTTCTGCAATTTTGTTAATGAGTTTTTGCAAATTCTTGGGTAATTCAATTTTGTTTAGGGTTTTTTAATTCGTTTTGATTTTTTTTTTCTGTTTCTGAAATTTTGTTAATGAGTTTTTGCAAATTCTTGGGTAATTCAATTCTGTTTTGCAAAGCCACCATCTTACTAGGGTTTACAGTGCCTTCATTAGCTTCTTACAGATTGATTCCAGACATGAATCTCACAGCAAGGTTTTGCAAATAGAAATGTTTCTATCTAAAATCCATCTTTATTTATTTTGTTTATGCAATTTTATAGAATGCTGTAGGGGCTAAGTTTTTGGAACCAAATTCAATAGTGATTCCACAACAAAAACTCACATTCTCATAATACAATGAACTTAGCAATCATATTGACAATAGTCACAAAATTAATCTTACATGTATGTCAAATACTCAGTATATTCAATATGTACTGAAGTTTTTGGATCAAGTGCTAAAGTATTTTTGAGTATTGAAATTGTTCTGATGATGCCATCTTTATTTATTTTGTATTTCTATTGTGTTCGTTTATTTTCATGGTCTTGCAAGTAATAGAAGATACAGACTGATCTACTAATCCTAAACTTGAGCTTCCAGTATCAGACGAAGTTGAGTAAGTTGCATTAAATTTTAATAACTATTTACTTAAGTTCAAGGAGAATAAAAGCCTTTTCGGTGTAGCATTTACTTGGTAGGCTCAAAGTCTCCTTTTGGTTAAACCTTCTCTTTGATAATAATTTTGGCATTTACTTCATTCTTTGCGTGAACCTATACAATTTATATTGGTTGTTTCGATCTAACTAACTGAGATATTTTACAGAGACCACCATTGAGATATGTACTCTAAGAAATATTGGCACGATATGCTCTTAACATGACTTTTACGAGGATGCTTTATCCAGAATGTCAACCTTGCTGTGGGAATTTCCACTTTCGACGGCATTTTGGTCCACCACAGGTCACCTGTAAGATGTTAGCACAAATCAAATAGAAATCACCAATGTTTTTAAAACTTGGTCACATCCCATGCCTAATTCAACTGGTCAGCTACCTAATTAAGTCTGCTCAACCTTGTGTCGATAAAGCACATTATACACATTTAAGAAGACAGGATTTTCCATGCACATACAGGTAAGTTTAATTCAATGGAACAACAAAGATGAGATAAGAAATCCTATGTCGTCTACATATCCATGAATACGTACAAAAATGTGGTTCTCAGGAGACTATAGGAAATCAATAGCTATCAAGAGTATGAAACATCAAACAAAACTCAGCTAAAGAAAATTTACTTAACATGGTTTAACTCTTCCCAAGTAATATAATCAGAAAGATATGAATTTAAATAAATTCCATACTATTAAATAGATATTGATTTCATATAGGCTCCGAAGAACCACATTTTTCTACGTATTCATGGATTTTTAGATGACATAGGTTTTCTCATTTCAGTATAGCATCGGATCAATAAGAAATTCCAAAGAACTTAGCTAAAGAAAATTTACTTAACAGGGTTGAACGGTTAAAAACTAAGTCACATATTGGTGGTTGCATATTGCACTCACATACAAAAGGTGTCTTTGATCCTTCACTCTTGTGCACTAAGATATTACCATGAATCCAGGTAGACATTCTTCCAAACTGTATATCTTGATGTCCCACTGGCAATGGATGGTTTTGGGTTGCTAGCTGTTTTTTGTCCTCTGCAGGCAGCTGATCTCTTCTTCAAATTCAAAGAAACACTGGTAACTGAAAAAATATCAGTTTAGAGCTATGTTGTGTTAAGGCTAGGCGCGCCTAAGGCACCCAGAAAAAATATTAGTACTGCATCTTAGCTCATTGATATTACTTATGCAATAATGCTATTGTAGCCTGTGAATTACCATCGGTTCAAGTTTCGCTGGATTTAAAGCATCCTCGTAAAAGTCATGTTAAGAGCATATCGTGCCAATATTTCTTGGAGTACATATCTCAATGGTGGTCTCTGTAAAATATCTCAGTTAGTTAGATCGAAATAACCAATATAAATTGTATAGGTACACGCAAAGAATGAAGTAAATGCCAAAATTATTATCAAAGAGAAGGTTTAACCAAAAGGAGACTTTGAGCCTACCAAGTAAATGCTACACCGAA
Source organism: Papaver armeniacum (assembly GCA_023531295.1). Taxonomy (NCBI): domain Eukaryota; kingdom Viridiplantae; phylum Streptophyta; class Magnoliopsida; order Ranunculales; family Papaveraceae; genus Papaver; species Papaver armeniacum. Next base: position 68,734 of record JAJJWW010012281.1, on the reverse strand, counting down.
AAGGCTTTTATTCTCCTTGAACTTAAGTAAATAGTTATTAAAATTTAATGCAACTTACTCAACTTCTTCTGATACTGGAAGCTCAAGTTTAGGATTAGTAGATCAATTTGTACCTTCTCTTACTTGCAAGACCATGAAAATAAACGAACACAATAGAAATACAAAATAAATAAAGATGGCATCATCAGAACAATTTCAATACTCAAAAATACTTTAGCACTTGATCCAAAAACTTCAGTACATATTTAATATACTGAATATTTGACATACATGTAAGATTAATTTTGTGACTATTGTCAATCTGATTGCTAAGTTCATTGTATTATGAGAATGTGAGTTTTTGTTGTGGAATCACTATTGAATTTGGTTCCAAAAACTTAGCCCCTACAACATTCTATAAAATTGCATAAACAAAATAAATAAAGATGGATTTTAGATAGAAACATTTCTATTTGCAAAACCTTGCTGTGAGATTCATGTCTGGAATCAATCTGTAAGAAGCTAATGAAGGCACTGTAAACCCTAGTAAGATGACTGGCTTTGCAAAAACAGAATTGAATTACCCCAAGAATTTGCAAAAACTCATTAACAAAATTGCAGAAACAAAAAAAAAAAAAATCAAAACGAATTAAAAAACCCTAACGGATTATTATCTGACTTTATCGTTGATTTAGGTAGTCGTAGGCAAAGTCAGCTTGATCAATGCGCTGGTGCAGAAACGGCGAGCAACATATCTCATTGCTGGAAGCAGTGTTTGAATTCCTTCTCATTTGCGGATTTCACTATGTTAGTGACCTTGTGTTTATGGGTGAAAACTACTCCTGCAGAATTTGGTAATTTGTGGTGTGGATGAGGAATGAATTTAAACCTTAAACAAATACACTGCACGGTGAGTGCTTGTAGATTCGAGAGATCAATCTGTGCAAGTCCGGCCAAAACCAAGAAATGGCCGTTCCAGACTTGTTTCGGTCACAAAGTGAAGGAGATGGGGTTGATGTTAGGGAGGGAAGCGAAGAAGGTGTTGAGAATGTGAAGGTGTAGACTTGCTTATGACTTGCAACATGAAAGTGAACAAGCTTACGATTGGTGTAAACGGGCTGCTCGATGTTTTCTTGTTGTTTTTCTCTCTCGTTTTTCTCCGTTGTTTGGAAATAGGGCGGAGAACCTATTTATACAAGTCATTGAGCCTTATTCACGTCTCTCGTGGGAAGTGGAGGAAGTGGAGTGATGGAGTAGTGGAGTTGTGTGTTGGTGATACACGACCGGTCTTGCCCACTTCTCCCGTCACCGCTAACCGTCCATAACTTCCTAACACGTTCTTGTGATGGCGCGTGCACGCGCGCACGCCGTAAACCGCCGAGACCAATACCCCGATATGTATCCCCGCTTTGTGACATGATTGATGTCTGGATGTGTGGATCGTGGATCCACGATAGGTAGCATGTAATGCTGATTTGAATAATTGCGTTATTCGGGAAGTTGATACTTGTGAAGTATCGTGTGTATTTTATGCGCAGTCGCATCATGGTGTGGTAAAGTGATGGGTAATGACACCTCACCGACCAACTAACTCCCGACTGTGGTTGTATAACCAAGCTGGTGAAGTTGGACGGATGAGATGATATTTGAGACACTCATCTCACGACCGTTAATGAAATTAGGGTTTTGAAGAGGTGCGCAGGCATCACTCTTCGCCTGGTCGAAACCAAGCATGGGATACAACCTTGGCTGGGCCGACCATACATGCGTGTAGACGGCATGATGGTGTAGGCGCCTGTACCCCATTACCTCACGAAAGTATGATCTGGGTCACTCAATTCATCCGGTGAAATCGAGTGGTCGAGATCGATTTGCGACCAAAAACTAGTGCCGCAAGGGCCGCACGTCACGCCCTCTTTAGGCGCACGTTCCAAGACGACCAATCTTGGTCGGTCTTGGCCGATTGGCCTGGTGTGAAGGTGGTAGGCTGATGTTCACGCCTATACCAGATATCCCATGAAAACGTGATCCGAGCCATCCAAATCGTCCGGCGAAGTTGAGTGGTCGAGATCGGTTGCGGTTTGGGAGGTGTGACCACGCTAGTTTGAGCGTGCGTTTTGGATTAGCCGGGCATGATATGCCTTGGCCGATTGGGTTAGGGAATAGATGGCTCCACGGTGGTCATCTTTGGTATGACCGGACCGCTTAATCTAATCTTGGACCCTCCGTTTATCCGGGAGAAGATGGACGCTCGTGATGCTCAAAACCCTAATTTTGGGTTTCAAAGCGTGCGTCTTCTCTTGTTTGGGCGACGATTTTGTCACGACCAAACATGGTTGATCTTGACCGATTGGTCAAGTGTGTAGGCGGGCCCGCGGTGATCGTGTTGACATGCTCGGGCCCTTTGAATCTACATCTACACCCTCCATCTATACCTGCGAAGATGGATGGTTGAGACTGCTTTGCCACACATGTAATATGCCGCAAACCCTAATTTAGGGTTTTCCATCCATAATGCTTGGTATGAACGTTTTTTGGCAAGCTAGCTAATGGCCGACCGTGCATGGTTCCGCATTGGTTCGGCAAGGGGTATTCCATACAGCTTTTGGTGATGGAATTGATCCGTGTCATCCAATCATGCTTATGGAGTTGGATGACTTCGATCAGATCCGGACCGATACTGGTCAATCCGGATGCTCAATCGGGCTAGTATAACACACCGAGAGGGGCTCAATCGGGCTAGTATAACACACCGAGAGTCACTGTACGGGTATTTCGTACATGGTTTCATTATAGTATTTGGAGGTTCGTGTTACTCAGTAAGAGTAACACTCGATCGTCATGCCACACCGATAATGAGTACTGGAAATACAAGGCTGATTAGAAATTCACGGGATGGGATTGTTGCCACATGCTCCAACCTCGAGGAATTTCATGTATTCACGAATGGGATTGTTGCCACATGCTCCATTCTTGGTGAATTTAGTGAGGGAGTATCCAACACTTATAAATGGCTTTATCTTTTACAAGATGTCAACGCATAATTTTTTCCGGTTTTTACAATTTTAACCTCAAATGAAAACCCACCATCAACACCTTGATAGCATATGATGTAAAGTATCTTGAACATTCTAAACTGGGTGTCGCAAGGATTACAAATTAATTAATATCGCTCAGAGGGTACATAGGAAAAGGTAGAGCTTGGCAGAAGCACCGACTGACTTTGTTAATCTTTTTGCATACTATACTCTCAAGGGTTATTTGTCCCATTAATATGCATTATTTTTCCTAAATTTTTTGTCAGTTAACTCTATCACATCTTTTCCAGGTTCTCTTGACTTCTTCCAAAGTGGTACTATCTCATTGATTCTCGCTTCTACCTTCTCGCATTACTTACTCGAATTCCGGTGCTAAGAGATGAAATAATTATCCACTATCGTGCGCACCTAATAGCGGGAGGTACTATGACAGTACTAATGACAAGTAATTAATATTTCTCGTATTCCAAGACCTCCATGCTCGGGATGTCCGGGGTGCAGAATTTTATCCTCATCTCCTTCATGGATTTTTTAAGATATTTTTAGACAAGTACTCATAAACGTGGAGAATCTGGATTCTGGAAACAACCATCGTATTAACTGTCTTACTACTTGACTTTTGATGCAGGGTGTTCTATAAGTCTACAACTAATGGTTATTCACTAGCAGCTTCTTAGAGGGAAGGAATTGTTGTCGTTGGACAAGAAAATCAAGTGTGAAGGTCCATTAGCCGTTGACGTGGGTTTGGTTTGTTCGAAGGTGGTAGTGCCGAGGTGGTGTTTCAATAAGGATTATAATGTTGTTGTTTGAAATGGTGGGCGGCGGTAGTAAGGGTTCTAGGCCTGATCCAGGTAAAAAATTGTTTATTATGTTACTCTATTTTTTTTCTTCTTCTTGGTTCTCTCGTGTAAAGTTATTTTGTATGGACATTGCCCATTGGAGGAATTATTAGGTTTGGTCATGCGCAGAAACATTTAATTTCGTGCACATACTTTATTTAGTGGATCATTGTTTTGATGCGAAATTTATCAACTAGAGTCTTAGCTTAATAATATCCAGGCAATTTATTTCCTTCTGTTTTCTATTGTTGAATTTCACACCATACGAGCTAATTATTATCCAAGTCAAACATATAATTTACTATAAAGTACAGACCAATGTAGTTCATGATCCAAGAAAATTGAATTATGTCCAGTAGAAAATATATGTACACACCTACTGAGAACCAAATAGTGGTAAGGCCAAAATTGAAACAGAGTTGAATAGATTAGAGAGTCTAAGTATGGATCTATATGTCCATTACGTATTCCGGTGTATAATTTGCAGTTAGGAATCTCAAGGGGTGTTCGAATTCTTAAGTGGGTCTGAAATTTTTGAAGTTTATTAGTTAATACTTTCTCGATCATCTCATGTACCTATATTTTACCAATTTCTTATAACTTGGAATAGAATGTCAAATAATATAAAACATAAATATTACCTATTTAAGAGATGATAAGCTTGGACCAACATGTAGACGTAGTGATTTGGTATTTCAAACATGATGTCTTCTTCTTTTGTTAAAGGTGGTCTTTCAGTTTTGCAGATTACTCCTTTTGGTACTATCACTTTTAGACCAGAACTTGGTGTACTTTGCTTTTCTCATGTCTGGATTGTTGGCATGTTATTCCCGTTATCGACACAAATTAGCATGTTTTTGGTTATGGCATCTTCTTTACCTGCATAGCATCATATATCAGGGTAATTAAAATTCCCCCAAGAAAATTAAATCTAGATTTCTTTGTTGTCGGCGATCAACTGTGCAATTTTGTATATGTGACGATCCATGGCTCCAAGACTCTCAACTTAGTAATGATATCTCTTCTTTTGGCATTAACTATATGCCTTGCAGATTTTCTTGGAGAGTTAATCCACATTTTCTTCGCACACCCGTCTTCTATGCTTTGTCAACATGTAAATAGAATCACATATGGATACTTCGTTGTGTTATATATAACTACAGGAAACCGGAAATTCGAAAATGCTATTCAAGCTACTTTCTTAAAAACCTAAGAATTTTAGAAAACCCAAGCTTGATGTCCAGAAGTCTATTTGATACTTCAAAGTTCGAATCCAACAATAGCACATGGGTTCTATCATCACGGAATCAACTCTCTCTTAGCTTCCTCTATTATTTTTTTGTTTCAGTTTTATGTTGGTTTATATATGCAATATACATAACGAAGATTAAAATGCAACTTTGTATTCCTAAGGTTATAGTACTCAAATTTTGTATTGATTTTATTTTGAGCTAATGGTGTAATTTAATGTATATCCTCCATTTGTTGAAATTAATGGTACAGGTGTTAATGTAGGAAGATGCTTCGTTTTTGCTTCCATTGGTGGGGCTTCCAGTGCTTAGGACATCATTGGGTTGATGGACATTATAATTGAATTTATGTTAATTTACAACGTTGGTGCCTAGGTGTGCTTCTTGGTGACGTTATGGTATTGCAATGTGTTTGATGTGTCCTGCACCACCTATGATTTGCGTTCTAAACTACAAACAAAAATGGTCAAGGGAGAAAGTGGATGGCTTCTGATTCTTCAGTGGGCCAGCTCGGATTTATACTTCCACTTATATTAGTCCATGGCTTCTGAAATTTACAGCAGTTTGGGTATATGATTGTTTGCAACTTCTATATGATGTATCTGTCTTCATGCTTTTATGGTTAGTATTATCTCACCCAATCTCAAAATTTTCTAATCCTTAATACAATGGTTATTGTAAAATCTTTTGGAGTGCCATTTCTGTCTTGCTTGCTTTTCTAAATTATGATATCTCCTCTGACAGGTATGTACTCTGCAGTTTGCACGATATTCACCTCAATAAATGCGGTCATGGAATGGAGCAGTGTTCTCTATTCTACTATGATTTATGCTTGAGTAGAAGGACTATGCTGGCCACACATAAGGCTTACAACTTTAATGGTCTTTATGGTTCCTCCCGTTGTTTGCAAAGGAGGATCTAGAGAACAAACCTGCATTTCAAGATCCATATTTCGTCGAGGGGTTCATCAAACAAAACCGATACCAAATCACATGAAAGCTATTTGTTGAATACATAAATGAAAAATTTGCTTTGATGTGCATTTGTTAGTTTATTTTTTTGCCTAGCAAAATAACAAAATAATTCACTTCAATGATTATAAACTTATAATTTAATCTTTCCAAAGACTTCAAATTCTCTTTGATGTCATTATAGCTCATGGAGAACTTCATGGTAGTGACCGAGAAAAGCTTGCCGATGTTAAATTGAATGCTTTATTGTATTGTCCGGGTATGTATAGCTGCTGTTACTGCCAGTAAACTCCCTGATCAAGGTTTACATGTTTCAACTGAAGCTATCCGGACCTAAGAAAATTTCTTACTTTCTTTTTCTTTTTCAATTGCGAACGTTTGTATGCTAAATTGCTAGGCTTTGTAGGATTAGGGTTGAGCTAATAATTTAAGTATTGAACATGGTTTAAGCTACTAACTACGGGTACGATGGGTGTGGACATGAGTTTTGTCCTAAATTTCTAATACCAAGTGACAACATAGTAAAGAAATTGTAGTGACTTTCATGCTTAAGGGGCCTTTTTCTTTGTTACGGGAAAGAATCTCACCGCAAGAGGGCCTCCTATGTTGGACTAAGTTTGTTTCTTGAAGGACTAAGCGTATGGTTTCTTATGATACATTAGAATCTCTCGTAATGGAAAATTGTGAATTTAAAAATCATTGCTAGAGATGTAATGTATTTATTGTTAATTAGTATCTCAGCATCGACAACACTTTAATAATCTCCCCAAGTTTGCAACTGTATGCTTTTCTATATAATTTCATGTATAAGTTCTACGTACTTATTCCTTTGTGTTTTGATGGAATTCTAATGAATAAATCTTGAGTGGTGTGGGTTCAGAAATCTTCAGGATGTTCTACTCATTGCTCCATTTTCCATCTTAACTGTTGCACTTGCAAACACGATTTTAAGAAGTGCGACTTATATTTGAAACATTGGAACAAGATTTGGGATTTTTTTTTCTGCTTGATGTACAGGTTTTTATAACCGGATTCACCTCAACTTCCACTTTTGTTGATCTTCTTTTCGTTAAGTAAGTGACATAATCTTGGATTTAAGGAACATATGTACTTATATGGTCTTGCGTCACCATCATGGCGAGTTGCTGCTACAATGGAAACGGCATAACATATCTGCATTTAGTTAGTGTGCTTTTGTTTAATACTGCTTGAGGCCTTTATAATTAGACAAATACATGCTAGACGAATTCAGTTCCGATTTTTATGAGTATTTTCACTCCGCTACACCTAAATGAATCTGAAAGAAAAATCCTGGATGCGATTATACTGTCGTGGTTTACAGAAAGAGTACGTATTTTCACATCAATAGATTTATTCGAAAAAGGCTTACAGTTGATGATAGAGGGAACTTGAAGTTTTCACTTCAAAATTCTATGAAACAAATTGATGTTGATAATCTTGAAAGGATTGTTCTCCCAAAGGTGAGAGCTGTCATATCTCCGATCTATTAAAATGTGCATATTTTGCATTTTTTCGCAATGGATTTTAGTTTGATATTTGGTTCTTTTTTTTTTAATCAAATTTCGAAAAGAATCAGGACGTACCAACTTTGAACTTGCAACAATAGATGGGATATCTATTACACGGAAAATATCGAACGCCACCTGTCTTGAACATCCGCTACAGGTATGTCAATGAGATAAACCATTTTTAATTGATTGTGATCAAGTTTTTCTATCTTTTTTCTTTCTAACTGTTGATTTCATCAATATTAGGACATATTTGTCTATCGTTGAATCTCTTTTGAATTGAATCTGTTAATAGTTAAAACATGCAAGATTTTCTCAGATGTGTAATTAGAGAATCATATGAATCATATGATAGTTTAGTCAAATGTACATTACGGATGCAACCAATATATACTTGAGTGCAGTTCAGTACCTATTCTTTTTGGCCACAAAGATGGTTGGTTATTTTGAAGCAGTCATCCTCTCCCAGTTTAATGATTTTAAACAACAAAATGAGGATTTAGAATAAACCACATTGCCACAATAAAGGCCACCCTAACCAAATTTTCCAAGAAACTCGAATTTGGGAAGAGGGAGCTCAAGTTTTAACTTTCAACTTTCATCATTTTTTTGAACTGCATAAATACAAATAATTTTATATGATTTATCAGTTCAATATAATCGTCCTTATCCCAAATTTTATCATTCATGTTTGATGTTCTAATACAAGAACCGTTATATTTGATAGAGATCATTTTATCGAAGAACTTGTAGATCAATTTTATTTCAATAGTGAATTACTTCTGGGTAAGGTCAGCTGTCTGTTTTTATTACAATGTGCTTGAGCTATTAGTTTGTATTTCTTGGATGGGTCATGGGTATATGAGCTCAAGTTCAATTGTTACTTCTCTATCAATGCCTCTTTCATGGTATTTAATTTTAGGGTTGGGGAAGTGAAGCTTCAAATAGGATATAAGGGTTAATTTTTTATGTTCAAATTGCTAAAGATATCTAATTGGATGATGGAAACAGCAAACGGAACAAGAAGGATGATTTGGATGGTGTATACGTGGGATATTGTCAAACATACTAAATCAGATAATGAAAATAGCATTGATATTTCTGTGGTTCAAGTTGTGGTTTTGACAATGATGGGAATCAAGATATCGGTTCTTTGATATACGCAAAGCCAAGGCGAATCTTTGCGCAATACCAATCAAACAAGGGAAATTAATAGCTCAAGCATCCGTAATACAAACAAGGGAAATTAATATCTCATGGAGTATGATAATGGGTCATGGCTATATGTTGATCAAAAACATCGGTTAACTAATTCATTATATGGGAACCTCTTTGATTATACTATTTGGTGAATGATTTGTAGGAGCCTCTTTGGTGTCATGTGAGAAGCTTTTTCTACAATTTGTATCATAGTTCCAAGGGCTTGGGACCAACAACTGCAATCTTTCACTGCTTGATTTGTGTATTGTTATGGATAAAACTACTTCAAGAAGTTATATCTTAGAAAGAGCTAAGCCAACTCTATTGGAACCAGGGGCTTGCACTACGATAGTAAAAAGGGTGGTGTATCTTCTTTTGTGCTAAAATACTTTGCTTAGTTGGTTATGAAACGTCGTCTGTGACCTACCATCTTAATTCGTTGTTCATTTTTTTTAGTAATTGTATATACTATCGTAAATCATGAGTTGTATTCAACTAGCACGTGTAACTTTCTTTTGATGCATGCTAAATTGTTTCTATAATCATTATATTCATGTTTTTTTTTTTTTTTTTGCTGCTGTTGTTGTTGTTGCTCGATTCTATAATATTCATGTAGTTCGGTACTCTAATTTCTAAATTTACTTTGGAGCCACTGGGTACAACATCTTCAAGGATGCAGACAAGTTCCTTTCGAATATGCAAAGGGCTCCGGAAAACCCTATCAGAGACACATGGAGTAGGCCTTTGATGGGCTTGGTAATTTGCTTCTTTAGATCACCAAACAAAGAACTATTCGGGTATTCTTACGTAGTAAAGATCATGTGCAAAGGGGAATCATATGTACCGGGTGGATGTTCATGCCTCTATAAGTGCGGTTGTTCATGAGTGGAGTGATGAGACCGATAAATTCATGACTTTTAGTCAATGGCTTGATTCTGCAGGTATTTGTTTCCACAGTGAACAAGATCCTGCAAATCTAATTTTTCTTTGTGTTGTATAAATATTTTCTTTAAATTCTCTTTTTGTTGGTAGTAAAAAAAAATTCCCTGTTTAGATCATTTGGTCTATTAATTCACATCTTGGTAATGGCCATGGGTGAATAACATGAAAATATCGTAATATTATCGGAGAAAAAAGACAAACAAGAACTTAACCAATTACCGTCCTTATACTACCTCCGTTTCAGGAAAAGTGGTACTTTCATTTTATTTCTTCTTCAGTTTTCTTTGACTATATTATCAAACACTAAAAGAAAAAAATCAATACTTCAACTATTAATAAAGTTTATTTCTATAATTGGCGGTTTGGAACCCTTAATGAGTAATCTCTAGGTCGGGATTGGTGAAGTAGGAGTCTCTCAAATCGTAGGAAACTACGTAATTGAACCTTCATCAATATAATGATGTTGTGTGTTTATTTTTAGAAACCCCCTAACTTACTCTAATGTTAGCACAATACCATACGGTCTACTCATGCAATCTCTTTACTTGCCATTTTAGCTCAAATGAGAGCACATGATTCTCAACCATGTAGTTGTGGATTCGACTCCCACTGATGGTATCGTTATTTGAGTAGGATGATATTAAATTGGTGCAAATGTGTGTGAAAAACTGATTTTATTGTCAAAAATCAAGTTGAATGCAAAGAGAGAGGAGTGCGCATCGATGATTCAAAATATTAAGATATAAATTTAAGAAAAGAAAAAATAATCCCATGTGATAATTCTAACCAATCAAGTCATTGAAGAAACCAACGATAATGGAGAAAATCAGAATGCACATTATAATATTAACAAGGGTTACATGTTTTCATAAATCTCCAGATGGCTTAAATCTCCATAATTAAAGGAAGAGGAACGAATGAGACATGCATAAGTTCTATGTAATTATAATTCCTTTGTAATTTGATGAAATTCTGATGAATAACTCTCGAGTAGTGTTTGAGGGTTCAGAAATCCTTAGGATGTTCGATCAACTACTCCATTTTCCATTATAATTGTTGCAACTTCAAACACGATTTTAAAAAGTGCGACTGACTTATATTTGAAACATTAGAACAAGATTTGGTATCTTTTTATCAGGTTGATGTATATGTGCTTGAAATTGGAGTAAGTAAATTGGAGTAAGTAGTCTGGCCCCGGTGATACCTAGTACACAAAAAATAACTAGAACATAATATAGAATAAAATCTTATGCAAAATTGAATTTATAAAGATTAGAGCCATACGCAATCGTGTTTGTAGTTTTCTATCAAATTGGGATTTGAAGTGCAATTCTTGTATTGATTTGAAAACTGGGATTTGAAGTGCAATTCTTGTATTGATTTGAAAACTGTTGCTCACATTCTGCTCCGCCATCATGTTGATGGGGGATTTCGCGCATACCAAATCCAATTATTACTTCCCAGGCCAGACCAAGCCCTACTAATCATGAATTAGAAAAAACATTCCCTAAATTAAAAAAATAGAATAAAAAAATAAGTAACATACCAAAATAAACTGAATTAAACTAATTGTGCAGATATACCGAAAGCAAGTCTAACAAAATTAATGGCGAAACCAGCCATAATAATTTCTGGAGAAGAGAATGGAAAATAAACCGAAATACCAACATTGTTCGGCCAAACTAATAAGGATAAGCAGCAACAAAAAAAACATAACCAAACTAAAGACATACTATAAAAAGACCCATCAGCAATGTTCATCAAACTTAGTCGACCTCCTCGATCTTGGGACCAGCACCTCCAGCTCCTGCGGGAACTTCATCATCCATACCTCCACCCATATCAGCACCAGCTCCCTGGTACATCTTGGCAATGATTGGGTTGCAGATGCTTTCAAGCTCCTTCATCTTGTCATCGAACTCATCAGCCTCAGCAAGTTGGTTGGCATCCAACCACTGAATGGCTGCTTCAATCGAATCCTCAATCTTCTTCTTGTCCTCAGCTGTTAGCTTGGCACCGATCTTCTCATCCTTGATTGTGTTCCTCATGTTGTAAGCGTAGTTCTCAAGAGCATTCTTAGATTCAACCTTCTTCTTGTGTTCCTCATCCTCAGACTTGTATTTCTCTGCCTCTTGAACCATCTTTTCAATATCTTCCTTGGACAACCTACCCTTGTCATTGGTGATGGTGATCTTGTTCTTCTGCCCAGTAGTCTTGTCCTCAGCTGAGACATTAAGGATACCATTGGCATCAATGTCAAAGCAGACTGTGATTTGTGGAACACCACGGGGAGCAGGGGGAATTCCAGACAACTCAAATTTACCCAACAAGTTGTTATCCCTAGTTCTGGTTCTCTCTCCTTCGTATACTTGAATCAACACACCTGGTTGGTTGTCGGAGTAAGTAGAGAAAACTTGTTCCTTCTTGGTGGGGATGGTGGTGTTTCTAGCAATTAAAACAGTCATGACACCTCCAGCAGTTTCCAAACCAAGAGACAGAGGTGTAACATCCAATAGCAAGAGATCTTGAACCTTTTCATTACCCTCACCACTCAAGATGGCAGCTTGAACAGCAGCACCATACGCAACAGCCTCATCTGGGTTGATGCTCTTGCAAAGCTCCTTTCCGTTGAAGAAGTCTTGCAACAACTGTTGAACCTTAGGAATCCTGGTGGATCCACCAACAAGCACAACATCGTGGACAGTGCTCTTGTCCATCTTTGCATCTCTTAAACACTTCTCAACTGGCTCCATACACTTTCTGAACAGATCCATGTTCAACTCCTCAAATCTGGCACGGGTGATGGTGGAATAAAAGTCAATACCTTCAAACAAAGAATCAATTTCAATGGTGGTCTGGGCAGTAGATGATAGAGTCCTCTTTGCTCTCTCACAAGATGTCCTCAATCTTCTAAGAGCCCTGGGGTTTCCACTGATATCCTTCTTGTTCTTTCTCTTGAATTCCTGAACAAAGTGGTTCACCATTCTGTTGTCAAAATCCTCACCACCAAGATGAGTGTCTCCAGCTGTAGCTTTAACTTCAAAGATACCCTCTTCAATTGTAAGAAGAGAGACATCAAAGGTACCACCTCCAAGATCGAAGATGAGAACATTTTTCTCCCCAACACTGGTGGCCTTTTTGTCAAGACCATAGGCAATGGCAGCAGCTGTAGGCTCATTGATGATACGCATAACATTAAGACCAGCAATGACTCCAGCATCCTTTGTAGCTTGACGCTGAGAATCATTGAAGTAGGCAGGGACTGTAACAACGGCGTTCTTAACAGTAGAACCAAGGTATGCCTCAGCAATTTCACGCATCTTAATTAAGACCATGGATGAGATTTCCTCAGCAGCAAATTGCTTCTCCTCACCCTTGTATGAGACCTCAATCATGGGTTTGTCAGCAGGACCAGATAGAACCTTGAATGGCCAGTGCTTGATATCACCCTGGACAGTGGTGTCACTGAATCTCCTACCAATCAAACGCTTGGCATCTGTAAAGCCAAACAATCACATTAGCACTAATACTAATCCTTGACAGAAAATATAATTGGTAAACTACCATACAAACAGATGTAACTAATTTGTATACTATCATAACAATGAACTAGAATCATGAGAAAAAAAAAGATTGATACTTCATTCCACACTTAACACTTACAGATGGTAAAATAAAAACTTTTAAACTAATTTTATAGATGGTAAAAGATTGAAAACTTTTAAACTTACCATCAGGCTAAAAACCCTACCATACCATTTTGTATACTTAATTAAGCAAGACTTTAACACTAAACCTTATTTATACAATGAACAGTACAGAATTAGACTGAAATCGTAAAACAGTAATCTACACTACACATGCTTTCAGTTCAGGCAAAACCCTAAACAGACATAAACTTAACACTAAACCTTATTTATACAATGAACAGTACAGACTTCGACTGAAATCGTAAAACAGTAATCTACACTACGCATGCTTTCAGTTCAGATTGCCTAATCATAAATCATTTATAATGAACAACTACTAAATCAGATCTATGCTCAGAAAAACGAATCTAACAAAACACTAACAATAACATATGTAATGGATCTCGATCTACACAACACATCACTGTAACAGTTAAAAATCAAGTTTACCTAAACCTATAAAGCTTCCAATGGTACAACACAGCTTAATGAACACCCAGACAACAGTAAATAAGGAGTACAAAGTATAAAAGCAAACAAATCGAAACAAAAAAGACAAGATCTAAGATTTAAACAAGAAATCTTACCAAAAACAGTGTTGATTGGGTTCATGGCAACCTGATTCTTTGCAGCATCACCGATCAAACGTTCTGAATCAGTGAAACCAACATATGAAGGAGTAGTTCTGTTTCCTTGATCATTAGCAATGATTTCAACACGATCGTGTTGCCATACTCCAACACATGAGTATGTAGTACCTAGATCGATACCAATAGCAGGTCCTTCACCTTTACCAGCCATTTTTTTTTCGATGAAAAATCGCCGAATATGAGAAACCCTAGAGATAGGGAAAGAAAAGAAAGAAGTTTTAAAAAGAACGAAAGAAAAGAGGGTCTCTAGGGTTTCAGAGGATTTTTTCAAGTAGGGAAGATACGAATATATATATGAGTTACACCATTCTTCGAGAATGTTCTCAAAAGTATTGTGTGGTTAGTTTAAGACCGTTAGATGAAAATTTTAAAACGGTCTAGATTAGAAATTTTCTCTATAATTACGATAGTGTCCAGGACGCGCTCTTTCTGAAATTTCTAAGTGGTGGAGTTGTTGGCGTTCACACGATAAATCTCAACGGTTAGGAGTGAGTCTGAGTAGTGGGTGTAAGTTTGACGAATCAATACTTGACTTAGACGGCTAGGTTATTGGAGTTTTGGTCCAATTGGGATCCAGAAACTGTAAGCCTTTTCTGACTATTGATTGATAATTAGGGTTTTGGTTTTGAACGATCAGGATTGGTTGTTCTTTTTCACATCTTTATCTTTCAGGGCAAAATATCTGCTAACCGACCGACACATAAAACTAAAACTACTAACTTTGCCCTTCAACCTTTGGGTTATCGAACGCACACGCCGTGCCCCATTCCCCTATTTTACAACCAATTTTCCTAAATATAAGGAATAAAAAAAAATCTTTCTCCAACCTTTTTGCATTTTGAACTATTCTTTGCTAATATTTTATTTTTTTTACGGTCCGCGAGTTATAACCCTAAAGATATCATTATCCATCCATAAAAACCCATCAAAACAAAAGTAACACAAAACACCCAAAAAAACAAAAGTAACACAAAAACCCCAAAGAATGTGATGAAACCAATTTTGGTTTCATCATAAAATTTGATGAAATATCATAGAATTTGATGCAACCAATTTTGGTTTCATCATAAAATTTGACGAAACCAATTTTGAAATTTGGGGGTTTTGTATCAATTTTTAAAATTTTGGGATTTTTGTATTAATTTTGTTTAAGATGGAGTTTTAATGGATCCCAACATTTGAACGGGATTTTTGTACCACAAGTTTGGTCACCTTGGGTTTTTTTATGACTAGGTCTGTTTTTTTTAATTAAAAATTTTATTTGATAATTATCCATTACTCTGCCGCCGAAAACTCCTTCCATTATTTTGGCGGCATAATCAGTTTGGTTAACAAAATTCCCTCCAAAACTAGGTTATGAGTTATCTTGATATGCCTATAAATAGATGAGAATATGCAAACCCTATTTCATCTTTTCTTCTTTATTTAGTCGCTTGATAGAAAATTAAGATATAGAGAAAAGTTTGGTGAGGTTCAATCTTCCATTTTTCTGCCGTTACTTTTCTTTCTTCCATGCCATAGGGCAATTCCTTCAAGGCCAATGCATACAATCAAGACTGCCAAGCATTCCGGGAAAACCACGATCTTCTCCTTCTTTAAGCAACTTTTTGATGTCATCTTCATTTGGTTTTCTCAAGTATTGCTCCTCGAAAACACCAATTATAGCATCACAAAAGTGTTTCAGGCATTCAATTGCAGTACTTTCACCAATCTGAATGTATTCATCAACATAATCAGCTGGACAACCATATGCAAGCATTTTCACTAAGGCCATCATCTTTTGCAGAGGACTCAAACCATACTTCTTAGCAGCATCAACCCTTTGTGTAAAGTAGTCGTCATAGTAATGAATTCCATGTAAAATACGCTTGAATAGATCAATATCCATCCGATAGCGACGACAAAAATAACTTGGTGGATATTTGGACTCCCCGCCACTGAAATAATCTTTGATAATTAAATTATGACGAACCTTTCTATCACGTTCGATGTATCTTCTACCCATAACTGATCCACCATGAGGCCCCTTGACATTTATCATCGTAGTTGCAACCATGTCTGGAACAATAGAGGTGATAATTCCAGTTGATTTCTTCATTGCAGTAGTATTGTCTAAGTTGTCGCCAAACCGTTGTTTCTTTCTAAAGCTCCGTACAACAGATAATGAATCATCCTCATCTTATTCACTACCAGAAGACGAACTATCACTGTCATATGGAAGTTTTGATGATGCCATCATGGATATTCAACCTAAAAAATGTTGTATATGCTCAAAGATCAATAAATACTATACAACTTGGAATCAAATAAAAACATATTACATATCAACGTTAAATTATGTGACATCATGGACTTATTATTCTACAGTTATAAAGAAACATCAAACATACAAATCAAATCGGCATAACTTTCTCTCTAAACTTTGAGACAAAGTCGGTAACAACGATGATCGGCAGACAATTGAACGGTATTATACTATTACATTAACTCTAATTTTTCAAAGAAATAGAATATTGTAACAAGCTATAATATGGATCTGGATATCATCATGGAGATTCAATTAATCTATAAAATAAGAGTTATCGACAAAAAGAAGAAAACATAGTAACCCGATTGATACACAGTACGTACGAGATAGTTATCTGACTTTGGTTGAAAAACAAGGGAGAAAGAAAGAGAAGGGGAAGAATAGCTTCGTTCTGGAGAGGAAGGATAAAGGGTATATAAATATCGTTAAATCTATTTTTTATTTTTAATAATAAAAATGCTGATTAGGATTGATACAAATCCTCTTGGTGAACCTCTGAAACAAGAGGTCGAGCTAGAGGATGTCTATAAAAAAATATGCCATGTCATCTCCATGTTTGTTGAAGAGGTTAGGGTTGGAGAAAGATTTTAGGAAATATGGATTTGTATCCTACATGGATGAAGACTTTTTTCCCCACACACATTCCATTGGAGAAGCTCTTACTTGCAATATATATTTTAAGAAAAAATATAATTTTATCAGGTATTAGGCCTTGATTCAACCTCTTGGATTGTATGTTTTGTTTTTCACCTTATAGAAATATCAAAATATTCTAGAGAGTATTGAAAAGATACGATCCATAAACTTGATAAAAAGATATTTGTGAATTTGAATATAAAATTAAAAGAGTACGGGTTAGAACCTTGTAATTGTTGAAATCCACTCCAATTTAAAGAGTTTGGATGTAGTCTAGGGACCACTAGTCTAGGGCATCAAAAAAAATTGAATATAAAAAGACCTTTATTTATCTCGTATCTTTTTTTCGCAATTGAACATAATCGTGTTGTAAAGTCGGTGTGTTTTGGTTCTAGATTTAACTTAAATTCAAGTTAGAGTGTGTTTGTTTTTTTATGTCCGAATATGACTCGGAACCCATTTGACTCAAGGAATAAAATTCCCCCGAATAATGGGATCAAGACACATCCCACACATATTTTTGAGTCGATGAGTCATATCCGATTCAAAAACCAACATATTGAGTCGATCAAGATGAGTAAAGTGATACCGATCGATTCCATACGAGTCGGGAAAAAAACAAACAAGGTGTTAGACATTAACTTCACTTTACCATGGTGTTGATTGAGGCGATTTGCTTATATCCCACTCATTCATATTTGGACGAGGAAAAAAGGAGTCGAGACGAAAAATTATCTCATATTGCATAGGATTATCGGTATTCTCAAATTCCAGTGATGTTAGGAAAATCAGTTTTACGAAACTGGAGGTTTGCTAGATTGAAGCTTTTTAGTCCGATATAGATTTCTACCTACTTTAAGTGAAGTCGGTTTTTTTCCTTGGTTGAAGTAGTTTTTTCTATAACAGTTAGCTTTCCAATTTGAATGTTAAACGATTAATGGTGCAAACATATATCTAGAGTTAAATTCTAATTTCACGGATATATCTTTTGATCTTGATATGCAAAGAAAGTTAGAAAGAACAACTAAGGATTCCTCCGAACCAAACCTTTACATAAATTGAACTAAATTTGTAAGAAATCATTGGTAGCATACCAAGTTGATTGATAACATAAAAATGCACAACAAAATAACCATGCATACTACACTGGAATTTTCCTATGGGCATAATCATATGTTTCAAATGGCAAATGAGACCATACAACTATTCTTGTGAGGAATCTTGCCATCTTAAAAGTTGTAAGGATGAAGTGGTTGTTTCAAATGAAATAGGAGTGACAACTTTATCGCTTTACTTATATTGGTGGCATTGGTTTTTTTAAGATTTCTATATTAAGATGCATGTTAAATCGATTATTAAATGTTTTCCCCATGCCAATGTCACGGAAGAGGTATTTACGACATATATATTTATCTTCATTGGTTTTATTGCTTGTGTTAGAGCACTGCTCGCCGAACTCCGCAAGCGTTGTTATCTCAACCTTGTTTGTCAAGTTTAGTTGTCAAAACTATAAGTCTTGATTTCTAATCTACTTATAGCTATGCCTCGGATTATGATATGATGTGTTGTTGAGCTTTAGACTTCACGGCGTTCATCGATTGAACACGTAGAACTACTAAGGGGATCTTGTGGAACTTCATCAACAAAAGGTATGTGGAGACTTGAACTCATCTATCACTCAGAAGTTTATTTTATTTTATCTTCTATTGAGACAAAGTCGTATAGCTATATAGATTTTACATTATACATATTTGATATTTCGAGCTGAGTTTAACTCGCTTATATCTTTCTCGAAATATGTTGGAAAGCTTTTTGATTTAACTACGTTCATCATTATTCTTGACGATAGTCAAAAGATGATCACGTGAAAATCACACAGGTAACATCTTACATGATTTGTGTGAGACAAATCATTTGATGTAGACTCGTAATGTTTCGTATTGATTATTTTATCACTTGAAAATTTCTTATAAGCTAATAGTTTGTGTGAGACAGCTATTGTCGTCTTCTAAGAATGTTTCAATGATTGAAATGGGAGTTAAGAGCTAAAAACCATGTCTGGATACATTACGGTTTGTGTACTTAGTGTGCGAACTGTTTTGTCGGAATTCACGACCGGAAGTTTGCGTACCCGTTCGCAAACTTATTCAACTGTTAAGTCAGGGTACTTAAGTTTGCATACCCGTTTGCAAACTGATTTAACTATCGAAGTCCAGGAACCAAGTTTGCGTACCAGTTCGCAAATGGTTTCAACTGAGTTCGGTCCTGAGCTAAAGTTTGCGTACCCGTTTGCAAATTGTCGGCTTGTGACCAATGTCCGGAACTTAAGTTTGCGTACCCTTTTGCAAACTTAAGTGGTTCAAGTTCTTAAATCGGTTAAGTATGATTTCATACTCATGAACAAATACATTTATATAATAAGGAATGCAATCCTTGCAAACCATGGCTATAATGTTCATGAATTGATTATTTTGAATCAATCCAATTTTGCTTCAATTGTGTCTTGTATACTTCTATGAGAATATAAACAATTGAACAACTCTATGAGTAATACAATTAGTTTTGTTTGATTATCAATTGATCTAGAAGTGTTAAGATGAACATGGTTAATACAATAGTGTTCATATGGCTAACTTCGGTTAACTGTTATTGAGCCAACTCAATATACACGTTTAGGTACGGTTAACCATATCTAAATGAAAGTATATTTCATTTGCGTGTAACATGCTAAGACCGTCTAACGGTGGAAATATATTAGCTTGAATCTTAAATCAGGTTTCATCTAACGGTGAATATTAATTGCTTTGTTCCAAAGTTATCAAACCCTGATTTGAAGACTATATAAAGGAGAACTCTAGCAACTGGGAAACCTAATGTTAGAACACCGCTCGGTCGAACTGCAAAGCGTTGCTATCTCAAGCTTGTTTGTCAAGTTTAGTTGCCAAAACTATAAGTCTTGATTTTTAGTATACTTATAGCTAAGTCTCGGAATAGGATAAAAAGTGTAGTTGAGGTTTAGACTTCACGACGTTCATCGATTGAAGATGAAGAACTTCTTAGAAGAGCTTGTGGAACTTCACCAACAAAAGGTGTGTGGAGACTTAAACTCATCTATCACTCAAAAGTCTATCTACTCTATCTCCCTATTTGAGACAAAAGTCGTATAGGTATATAGACTTCGATTATACATATTTGATATTTCGAGATGACTTTAACTCGCTTGCACATTTCTCGAAATATGTGTTGGTAAGCTTTAAGCTTTAACCGGGTTCATCTTATATTCTTGACGAAAGTCAAAATATGATCATGTGAAAATCGCTTTGTAACATCTTACATGATTTGTGTGAATCAGTCATTTGATGTTGTTAGAGCATAGCTCTGTTGAACCCACCAAGCGTTGGATGTCAAGTTTGGTTGTCATATTTTAGTGAATCAAAACTCATCTATAGAGTCGCTTGATTATGTACTAGAGACAACTTCGTATAAGTTGTTAGACTAGAAAGTCTAGGATTATGAGACATACAAGTATTACTCGAAGACTTGAAGAATGTGAAGAAGTAACAAGCTACAACGACGACATCATCCTTCCTCTTGAGGTTAGTAATATTTTGACTTGAACTGTTTCATACCTAACGTATCTTTCAAGTCGTGCTATATTGAAAACATAACTGCGAAGCTGTGAATGATTATACTCTATTAGTAAGACATGATCACATGATCATAGTGTTAAGGAATTAGGATACGAAGTATAACGCTTATCTTTTGAACTTCGTATATAAGATATCGACATAATCGTATGAATGCTATTGTGATTATGTGTATGGGTAAAGGTAAAGATTTCATCCTAGGAAACAATGTTTACATTTGTTTAAAGGAAGTACATTCATGAACTTGTTTTATGAATCGAAAGGGAAATCGCTAGGCTTATTGGTATTGTTATTCATTGCATATCTTTGGATTACCAATATGAGTGATTTAGTAGAAGCAATCATAACTTGTTATGTATCTTGGTAAAACTAATCACAGTGCCTGACTTATGTATTGGTATGACTTTTATTAGTGTAACCGATCCTAAGTAATCACCTGAGATAGTATGATCGATATTTGTAATTGGTGTGACCAATCCTAGTAATTGGTGTGACCGATCACAAAAGAGTTGTGTAATCGATCCTTGTAATTGGCGAACCGGTCCTAGTAATTGGTGTAACCGATCCTGGTAATTGGTGTAACCGATCCTAGTGACTTGTGTAACCGATCACAAGTAATACCATGAGAATATGGTAACTGGTCCTGCTAATTGATGTAACTGATCCTGGTAACTGATGTAACCGGTCCCAGTAACCATGTTAAGATAGAACCGATCCTTGTGTTTGGTAAAACCGTAAACCCATGATTAGTGAATTGATATTTGATCAATCACATAGTTGTTCTTGGAATGCGATGAACCAATTCTAAACTTGTTTGGAAGTGTGGTATAATCGATTCCAAGATTGTAAATATGAAAAAGTATTTACAAAGAAAAGATGTCGAGATACTTTGAACATGATCAGTAACTATTATCTTTTATTGTTCAAAGATATTCCTTAATAACTCAAGGAGATCCCGGACCGAAATAAATTAAAAATCTTTCAATTAAGGTTGTTAGTTTTATATGCTTTAATTACCAGCAATTAAATGCATATCTCTAGAGAATAAAAATTGGTAATGTGCATTTACTAATTAGAGATTTTCTAGTGAGATTTCATAAATATTGGACAAAGCATTTCCAGGAATTATGAAAACCTATTTGGGCATTTATTGCATATCTTAAGAATAATTCGGTTTTGAAAATTCCTTGGTGTCCAAACATCCTTAGTCTATAAATACCCAAGTTTGCATTTCAAGAAAACTATCCTAAGAGCCAGGCAAACTTCATCTTCTTGTTGTTTCTGGTGGAGTCGTCTATCCAGAGAGGAAAGTACCCTAATTAGGCGAAATCTCTTACGACCGCTCGTTTAAAGACTTCTATGGGATCAAGAAACTCTACGAGTACCATTGGTGGGAAACTAGATAATTGCACTTTATTTTAGTTTTCGATTGATTTGATTCACTAACGGTTGTTGAACTTTGATTGCACCTAGTTTGTTTATTCTTGAGAATCTTCTCTTCTGATATAAGATTCACTCAAACTAGATCGAAGTTTCGACGAGATCTTTAGAACTGTTTGTAGATCTAAAGACGTCTTGTGATAATCCATTGTTAACAGACTCTGTTCTATGTGTGATTGATCACAAGAGATTCAAGTGGTGTTGTGCAGGTGTTTATTGAAGATTAAAGAAGATTTGAAGGCAAAGAAGACTTCTGATTTGGTTTCTATATCTTTGGGTGTGCACAAACCTTGATCGGCTGGGATCCAACTAGAATCCGATTTATTCGATTGGTTAGTTGTGTAAGATCGGCATCACCTCATAGTTTCTTGCTTGATTCTATATTGATTGATTGCAAATCTAAACTCTGCTACTTCGGTAGTTGTTAGATAAATTGATCTGACCAGGCAAAGGAGTTTATTGGTTAAACGGAAGAGCCTTTGCATATGACTTGAGATATCTTCATCTGAAAGAATCAAGAGAGTTGTTACCAAACAGTTTGTTGTTCCTTTCTTGTTTGGAATACGATCCAAAGGAATTGTTCCAGTCGTGCACTTATTGAATGTCGGGCGGGGGATACTTGAAGAAACTAAGTGAACTATAGGTTTAGTTGCTTGGTCTCAACTATACGAAGTTGGTTTAGATTTTGTATAGCGGCTTAATTATGAGAGTATTCAATTATGGACTAGGTCCCGGGGTTTTTCCACATTTGCGGTTTCCTCGTTAACAACTATAGTTTTTTCTAAAACCATTATAGGTTAACGACTTAAAGACTTCATTGGGATTTTGAAGCCAGATCCAACTATTTTCTCTGTAGTTGCTTGTTATGATCTTGTTGTTTTCTATCGTATTGAGTATTGTATCTTCTTTAAGATTTGCTTGAGATTTAATCTCCGTGGGGCAAGATAAAAAGTAGTCACAAACATCTTCGTCTCATCGTTTGTGATTCCACAATATCTTGTTTCGCTACCATACAATTAAGATTATTGTGAGGTGATTGATATTACTAGGTTGTTCTTTGGGAATATAAATCGGGTGTATCAATTGGTTCCTGTTCACCTTGATTTATCAAAAGACGGAACAAAACTCATATGTATTTCTGTGGGAGACAAATTTATCTATTCAATAGACTTTTTTTGTGTGAGACAGATTGGTTTATCAAGTCTTCGACTTTGGGTTGTAGCAACTCTTAGTTGTGGGTGAGATCAGCTAAGGAAATCAAGTGCGTAGAGTCCTGCTGGGATTCAAAGGTGTAAGGAACGGGACCGACCTTGATCAGTGTGAGATTGTTTAGGGCTCAAGTACATTCCAGTCCGAAGTTAACTTGGAGTAGGCTAGTGTCCGTAGCGGCTTAATACAATGTGGTGTTCAAATCTAGATTAGGTCCCAGGGTTTTCTACATTTGCGGTTTCCTCGTTAACAAAATTACTGGCGTCTGTGTTATTTATTTTCCGCATTATATTTTCTATATAATTGAAATATCACGGGTTGTGCGTAAGTTCAATCAATTGTGAATCCGCCCTTTGGTTGTTGATTAAATTGATTGGCACTTGAACATTGGTCTTTGGTACCGTTCAAGTTGTTTCACATAGGAATCGGGCTCATGGATTTCTATCTCTGTTTGATTTGCCGATTACATTATGAAAAAGAGATATAACTCTTGGATATATTTCTTGATTGAGCTCGCTTTATTAGTTGGTGCTCTCAGAATTATATTGGAGTTAGTGCATACATATTGCTAAACGAAATATTGGGTGAGGTTGTTAGACCCCCGCTTTTTCAATTGGTATCAGAGTAGGTAAACACGTTTAATACCTTATAAGTCTGTATTTGTAGCGCTCCGACTCTATGGATAGAAGTGCTATCTCTATAAACGTACCTCCAGTCTTCAATGGCTCGAATTACTTATGGTGGAAAATTGCTATGCGTGCCTTTCTTCAAGCACGTGATTTTCAAACTCGGGCTTATGTGGTTAATGGCTATGATCCTCCGGTAGTTACAGAAGGCGATGTAATTGTTCCAAAGGATATTAGTAAATATGATGGTGCCTAGATTCTTGCTGCAAAGCAAAATTCCGACGGATTAAATGCCATCATCCATGCCATTACCCCAAATCTTTAGCACCATGTGACTACGTGCACTCGGTCTAAAGATGCGTGGGATATCTTAAAAACTGTATTCGAAGGGAATAGCTGTGAAAAGGAAGCTAGGCTTCAAAACCTAAATTCTGATTGGGAAAACGTTCGTATGGTTGATGAAGATTCATTTGATGAGTTTAATCACAAAGTGTCTGAAATTGTATCTTTTGTGTTGGGTACGACTATTCCTGAAAAGGACATTGTGATGAAAATTCTCAGATCGTTACCAACCAAATACGATTCTAAGAAGCATGCCATCGTTGAAGGAAATAACCTTAATATTCTATCCACAAATACTTTGGTTGGAAAGTTAAAGATCTTTGATCATGAGCATATATCCAAATCTGGAAGGGATTTCAAAGCACAAAAGAATACAAAATTGCTTGACAAAAGTAAATGTGTTGGAAACTCTGTAGATGATCCTATTGAGAATGATTCGTCATATGAAAATCTCGATAACTCAGTCTCTCTGGTCACAAGACAGTTTAGATATCTTCTTTCGAAGAGAAGTAAAAGGTTTTTCATAGATAAGCCTAGATCATCAGTTAAACCTCATGACTGTGCTCCTCCTAAAAACATGGATACAATCGATACCGATGATGAGGATATGCCTCAGTGCTTCAAGTGTAAAGATTTTGGTCATTTTGCCAATGAGTTTCCAAATCGTAGAAAATACACTGGTGTTTATGGGTGAAAATCGTTTCTGCCGATTTCAGTAAATTCGGTAGGTGAGTGAGAAACTGGTTTAAATCCTAAACAAATGTGTTGCACGTGAGCACTTTATAGATTCGAGAGATCAATCTGTACAAGTCCGGCCTAAACCAAGAAATGGCCGTTCCCGGACTTGCTTCGGTCACAAAGTGGAGGAGAAGGGTTGATTTGGGGAGGGAAGCAAAGAAAGGTGTTGAGACCCCGAATAGTTACGGGAGAGTAGTATCTCGACTTGTATCGAAAAGTGAAAGCTTAGGAAGCTTGCAAGAGATGAAAGCTTTTTGGAGAGCTTGCAAGTTGCCTTTTCGAGAGTGTAGTATTTTCTCTGACCAAGACTTGTTGTCCAGGTGGAAATAGGTAAGACCTATTTATACAAGTCGAGATTGAAACGTACCACGGCCTCATGAAGGAAGAGAGTAAAGGGTGAAATAATGGGAGGAGGTGGTAACCGCATGGTGTTTATGGGTGAAAACGTTTTCACCATTATTTCCTCATTTATTTGACCGCTTTATTCCTTTTCACGCTTTCTTAATGTGAGCGTAGTGTACGCGCAAGCCGTGTGACCGCCAAACCAAAACCCCGGGAAAGCATCCCCGGTTTGTGTTGATATCTCGAGTGTTGGTTGCACCTTGAGTGCAAGTGGCGCCGTTAGTGGCGCGTGTGGCATGTGCCATTGGCATGTGTGGAATGCCTTGGTGGTAGGTTGTACGTTGAGTGTAAGTGGCAATGCCGGAGCTTGCTAGTGGCGTGTGTGGCATGTGCCGGTGGCATGTGCGGAATGCCTTGGTGGTAGGTTGTACGTTGAGTGTAAGTGGCAATGCCCGGAGTGCTAGTGGCGTGTGTGGCATGTGCCAATGGCATGTCTTGACCAATAGGGTCACGGCACAGTAAGAAAAAGCTACCGGTGACGCATGTTGGCATGTGCCAATGGCATGCTCGGCCATTAGGGCCGTGGTTTTGGTAAGAAAGGCTACCCGGTGACGCATGTTGGCATGTGCCAATGGCATGCTCAGCCATTAGGGCCGCGGTTTGGCAAGAAAGGCTACCAGCGAGCATGTTGGCATGTGCCAATGGCATGCTCGGCCGATTTGGGTCGCGCCTTGGTAGGAAAAGCTACCAGCGAGCATGTTGGCATGTGACAATAACATGCGTGGCCGTTAGGGCCGTGGCCTTGGTAGGAAGAGCTACCAGCGAGCATGTTGGCATGTGCCAATGGCATGCGTGGCCGACTTGGCCTAGGTTGCATGGTTTGCAAGCCTAGGGCGCTATATTTGGCATGTGCCAATGGCATAGCGGCTTGGAAAATATGGCTTGTGGTACGTGTTGGCATGTGCCAATGGTACGTACGGCTATGTTGACCTAGTCGCATGTTTTGCAAGCTTAGGGCGCTATATTTGGCATGTGCCAATGGCGTACTAGTTTGGCATGGTTGCCAATGAGTGCGATATGTAGTTTGGTTTTGGCGTCGGCGCCATGGTGCGCGGTGTGCGGCTTGGTTTGGCATTGTTGCCATGATGCGCATGTGCGGCTTGGTTTGGCATTGTTACCATGGTGCGCAGGGTGCGGCTTGGTTTGGCATTTTTGCCATGGTGCGCAGGGTGCGTGTAGCAGTATGACCATTTTTCTCGGGTTTAACTGACCCATTAGGGTAGAAAAATAAAATTCTACACTGTGTGACTTTTCTCAAGTTGCTCTCGAGCCATTTAGGTAAAATTTAAAATTTCACACCCGGTAAAGCCCATGAATCTAATTGGAAGTGCCTTTAGTTGTTGGTGGGAACTTTACCTAAGCAATGAGTGCCAATATAAATATTGCATGTTTCGACACATTTCAATTGTTGTCCTTGCATTCTTACACGTTTCAAGTCTTGAGTTTTTTTTTTTTTTTCCTTCGAATAATAAGGGGGTGTGCTAGGTTTTCTTCTCTTTTTCCCTTTCTGGGTTCGACTGAAAAAGTTCCAAGGAACTTGATCGAAATTTTGCATAAATGAACCTCGTGGAGGTGAGAATACATTAAGTTGTTAATGATGATGTTATTGGCTGATTTCATAAGCGAATTAATGGGATTTCTTCTCCCTGTTTCTCAATTTGGAGGGTGTTCGAAGTAATCATTTTCTTTCTTCATCAATTTGAAGGGGGTTGTGCTATTACACCCAATGACTATAAATGATTGGTGTGTCCATTAACGATTATGGATGGATGACTCTGATTCTTGAATGTTTTGGAGTCTTTCTAGTCTAGCATTAAGAAACTTGGGTTCTTATTAGAACTTGAACTTGCAGATTTGCAGGAAGGAGAAGATATAAATTGTTTTTAGAATATAGGACTACAGATATCTCATCCACCACAAGTTTCACAGCTGCAAAAGTGTTCGATGAATAGCCTGAAAGAAGAGAAAGGGTGTTGAAAGAAGGATTGGGATCAAAGACTTGAAACCAGAATTTATGGCTGCGTCTCGTTATGTCGATATTCGGGTAACCGTTGGAATTGTGGAGTCACTTGAGCTTATGATTGACGCTGCAAGAAATGATCTCGGTAATCAACCTAACTATGCATGTTCTTGATTAATGAAATTGATTGTGTCTTTCATGCTAGTGGTGATAAACCGTGATATGAATGTTTGTTTAAAACTATTGATTAATTCGTTTGGTAGATATAGTTAAGCACATGGATAATTCTAATAGACATCTGGACATTTCAAACTTAATCCATGCATATATTAGGTGATAGTTTGATGATTAATTCATGTTCCTTTTTGGAAATTGGCTAGCTATTGGTTATGGGGCTGATCCTAAGATATATATTTTACTGTTGTGTAAGTGGTCTCGATTTTCCACTATGGTCGGTTCTTGTTAGAAATTCACGTGGTTGTCTCAATAGTTAGCTTAATGATGGGAAGGTTAGTATGATCAGTTGGCAAGTGCTGGCGGAGCTGACAATAGTTTGGTATGAGATTTTGATCACTGCTTCACATAGTATCATTATCATTTTTAAGTCCTCTTATTTAGAGACATACTTTTCTTTTGCTCTATTTGGTTCAAGGTTCAATACAGTGTCGTACTCAATTTCTCGTCGACATGTTTTAGTCAAAACTATCCATACTGTGCTTTTGGTGTAAGGAGTAGCTAATGGTTTTTCCTTGACAAAGAAAAACCATTTGGCTTTATGTGTTAGTACTGTGTAATTTAGTATCATCATTTTGAATCGTATTTACACTAGACCGTTTGGCTTTGTCACTATCCTTGCTTTTACTTTGTTGGAAATGAAAGAAGTATTTTTCTTAATGTATTTAAATTGTGCAATTGTGTGTATCATGCTAGTGATAACACAGAAGATACAAACCCTTAGTGCAATTAGCTTAGCTCGCAAAGTGGATGTACCGACGGACTAGTTCTCCATACATTTGTTTCTTATTGATTGGGATAATGATATAATGAACTAAACGTGGCTTGTGGTTAACTTGGGATTGAACTGTATTATGTAGTGAGTGGTTTATGCCGGATGATACTTGCCCCTACGTACTGCACTTGTGCATGTTTGGTGTTAGCCACCAAGTGAACTTCTATATGGGAATTTGGAATGGACAACATTTAATTGTGAATGGAGGTGTTTGTCTGTCAGAAATCACCTAGCTTAATTATTGTTAATTTCAATAAGCTTAATTTAGTGTATTAGTCCATTTTGGACACTTATTCCTAAGCTGTAATGGATCTGCGTTAGCATTACTGGATCAGTGTCAAGGTAAATTACATTCCCTGTAAAATATGTTTGGGTATGTAGATTCATTTCCACGATCAAGTATATCCGTTTTTAAGTATTTATCTTACAGACCAAGGACTGTCGTTTGTTGGCTACTCTAATTTCATATTACGAGCCGGATGATACGCATTAGTCTGTATGGCATGCTATATATTTCAGCACTGTAGATTTGAAAGTGCATTAAGTCGTTTGTCATTAGTTTTCTTAATAAAGAGTACTCGTACGTGTATGTGCTATCTATAATGTGTCAAAAGGGCCCGTGGTTCCAGTTAGTAGTTTATCTAGTAGACATGGACAGAAATCCAAGGTGCGTAAGCCATGATTTCTGCTGATGTGCTGTTCCCGGCGGTGGGTGCAAACTTTAGGAAAATCAATTGGGATGCTAAAAGATAAAATAAAATACTTATTGAGGCACGGTCACTAAAGCAAAGGAGTAAAACGTAAGTGGAGGGAAATTGATTTAAAGTTTGGAAACCCTTGGTTCACAGAAATGGTAATGGGATTAAATAATGTTTTAAGAAATGGATTTTGTCACATAGTTTCTTGTCATTCCTTTGTAACTTTTCATGGAGAGAAATTTGTTATTGTTAGTGTAGATTACACTTATCCGAAATTGATTTTCTTATTAAGAAAATGAAGATGTGGGAATTGTGGATTATTTCATTAATGATAAAGTGCTAACGATATCGGTTTACTTGATAGCTGATAAGAGATAGTTACTATTGTGGGTAGTTCATACTATCTAAACTAATTGACGAACTACGGTCGTGCTTGATCCCTTCGAGCAACGGAGAGGGTACGTAGGCAGCCGCGATGCGGTTCAGCACAAATCCGCACTGTTGTTCATATCATTTGAAAGTGGTGGTTGCTGTTTGACAGTTCATATCACCTATTCGGAAATGATTGCAACCTTGTAACCGGCAATTGGCCATGGAAATCTTAGTGGTGGCAACTGGCCATGAGAATTATTAGTGGTGGCAACTGGCCATGGAAATCTTAGTGGTGGCAACTGGCCATGGGAATTATTAGTGGTGGCAACTGGCCATGGAAATCTTAGTGGTGGCAACTGGCCATGAGAATTATTAGTGGTGGCAACTGGCCATGGAAATCTTAGTGGTGGCAACTGGCCATGAGAATTATTAGTGGTGGCTGATGAGTGCCAAATATTGCATATTTGTACATCTATTTATTGGCATTTAACTCATCTTTTGTGCTCAAGAATCAGATATTATCCCAGATTCTGTGTTTTCTTTGTTTTCAAGAATAAATATTTGTATTAATTAATTTTGTGTTTTTAGGTAATAAATAAAGTTCGGAGAAACTGAAGAGCCGAAAGAGCAAAGAATTGGAGACACGCGTCTATGGAGCAGAAAGCCAAAGCCCGTGCACGCACGGCTCACGCACGGCTTCACATCACTACGGCCGTTGAGATTCTATCTCCACATCCAACGGTCGCCTCGCCTCCACGCGCATCGAAGTTCGATGCTCCCGTGCAACACCAAAATAGCCCAATTCCTCCTCACCGCTCGGATCTCCCTTAGCCACATCCTACGCTCGCTCGGCCGTCCCATCGGCACTCGCCGTCTCCGTTTCACAACAAAACTCCCTAACCCTATACCCTATTCGACTAACCTCACTTCTCCTCCATCTTCTCTTTCCCCTCACCCCGACACCTTCGGAGAAACCGAGCTCGCTCTTCTTCTCCTCTCCCATACCCGTGCGGTCACCACCTCCATCACCTCATGACACAAGAACAACCATCCCCGCAACAAAACGCACCACCTTCTCCACCTCTCTAGGGCTAGTTTTCTCTCTCTTAGCTTCTCCCAACCCTAGAAGCTAACTTAGAGAAAACTAGAGCTAGGGTTTCACCAAAAATCGACGCATGGAGTCAGAGACAATTGAGTAGAGCCATCACGTGATTCAGAGAGTATGGGTGAGAGTTTTTTTCCATTTAATTTCTGTTTTATAGAGAACTAGGGTTTTGGGTATTTTTGCTTGTATAAATAGAATGTAACCATGGATGTTAGAGCTCATGCCTGGACTAGCCAGAGCAGCAATTTAGATTTAATTTTTGTTATTTGTTGTTTTTAATGTTTTAAATTAGTTTGCTAGGGTTTCACTGAAACCCTAATTCACTGTTGTGATTGCAACTTAGTTTGAGTAATCTTGAATGCTTAAATTATAGAGATAACTTCAATTATAGTACCCAATGTTTTTCTCTCACAATGGATGCCTTGTATCCATTGTAGTTAGGTTACAACCGCATTGAGAGTACCTCGGCCTTAAACCTTAGACCCAAATGCTAATTCCCTTGACTAGTTGTACTTAATTAGACAACTAGTGCTCAGGTTAGTACCCTCACCGATATTTGAAGTATTACATGGAGAAACTCCTTAGATAGGAGGTGGAATTGACACGTTGCCTTTATCTCATCACAGACAAGAAAGCTCAACTTAGTTGAACTCATAATAGGAATTAGAGGTGAATGTGAAGACCCTAGTACCCTTTCAATCCCCATTGTCACCGTGTTACATCTTATTTCACTATCTTAGTCACTAATGCAAACTCGCCGCATCGACAAAACTTACGATTCTCGTTACTTCACTTGAATTCGATTTAGGAAGTATTTTGATCAACATATCAAGCATTCCACAAGTCTCTGTGGTTCGACCCGTACTTGCCGCGCCTCCAACAGGCGTCGTGCACTTGCGGTTATAACATGTAGGCATAAATATAAACACATTATCCAGCCTACCAGTGGCAACTGGCCATGAGACATCTTAGTAGTGGCAATTGGCCATGAGAGTTATTAGTAGTGGCAACTGGCCATGTAAATCTTGGTAGTGGCAACTGGCCATGGAAATTATTAGAGGTGGCAACTGGCCATGGAAATCTTAGTAGTGGCATCTGGCCATGGAAATCGTAGTGGTGGCAACTGGCCATGAGAATTATTAGAGGTGGCAATTGGCCATGGAAATCTTAGTAGTGGCAACTGGCCATTGGCCCGTGTTGATTTTGGCAACTGGCCCTCTGTTTGGGCAATTGACCCGTGTTAATTTTCGCAATTGGCCGTTTCTCATTGTGACAACGGGTCGTCACTCATAATTACTGAATGAATGCTAAGGGTGCTTGCTTGTAATGCAGTTTGGCAAGTTCGAATTTGAGTTACTTAGAAGAATTTGAAGGTCCCGTTACTTGAGTGGCGTATCGGAGAGTCGGAGCTTGCCAAGCGGGCTGAAACCCGGTTCGCTGGAAGTCCAAATTCTCTGATCCGTCACAGTGCGGCTTGGTTTGGCATTGTTGCCATGGTGCGCAGTGTGCGGCTTGGTTTGGCATTGTTGCCATGGTGCGTGTGCGGCTTGGTTTGGCATTGTTGCCATGGTGCGCAGTGTGCGGCTTGGTTTGGCATTGTTGCCATGGTGCGCAGGGTGCGGCTTGGTTTGGCATTGTTGCCATGGTGCGCAATGTGCGGCTTGGTTTGGCATTGTTGCCATGGTGCGCAGGTGCGGCTTGGTTTGGCATTGTTGCCATGGTGCGCAGCCACGCGGCTTGGTTTGGCATTGTTGCCATGGTGCGCCAGTGTGCGGCTTGGTTTGGCATTGTTGCCATGGTGCGCGAGTGTCGGTCAGGTTTTGGAATTAGGGTTACGGTCGAAACCCTAATGCAGTATTTTGAAAAATACCCCTATTAATTATTTACACCTGAGTTAAATGCTCTTAGTTAATGTGTTGCGGGTAACACTAGGTCATGGGGTTTTACGATTTTACCCTTCGTTTAAAAACCACCATCAACATTAAGTCCCCTGCTTAGCTCGGAACAGGGGCTTTGTTGCGGGGTAAGCATAAGATGGTGACAAACTATCAACGGAAAACCGTAAAGAGAATTGAGGAGGCTTGTCTGACCTTTTATAAATAGGATTTGGAATCCTTGCCTCTGGTAGTTTTGCACAAATCGGGAGGCTGGCACAATTGGTGGGGCCGGTTGCAACTTGGGCGACGTTGGGAAGTTGCGTGAATTGGGAACCGAGTGTGCTAGGCTGGTGGGACCTACAAAAGGTGTGGAAGCCGTGCGTGCTTGCGGCGGGCGTGACTTGGCGGCCATTGGGAAGTCGGCGCAATTTGTGGGGCCGGGTGTAACTTGGACGCCGTTGGGAGGTTGGCGTGAGTTGGGAAGGCGATTGTGCTAGCCGGTGGGACCCAAGCGCAAGGTGTGGAAGCCATGCGTGCTTGCGAGGCGTGACTTGGGCGGCCATTGGGAAGTCGGCGCAATTGGTGGGCCAAGTTTCTTACACGCACGATTTTTGGAAAAGGGGAAATCCTTCCTATTTCGAATCTTCACGCTATATATATAAAAGTCCCTTTCTCCCACCTTGCACTTTCATCTTTTCATCCTTTCCTACTAGCGGCGAGTCACAAAGAAAAACCAGCCTTCCGGTATGTCTTCCAAAGATTTCTCTTGTTTCCCTTTTATGTAGGTGTAAACCCTAAGAGTAGGCGTTTTTCTTTATATATTGCGCATATAATTTCTTGGCGTGTCTCTTGTAGAAATATTGTATGTATGCAACCAAGGGAAATACTGCATATATTATCCGAACCCGTAGGAAATATTGTATATATGATTTTTCGGTCCTGAAAGAAATACTGCGCGTGCAGTTTGAACCCGTAGAAAAATGCTCCATATATAATTTTGAACCCGAAGAAGGATACTGTAGACACACTTGAGCCCGTATAAAATACCGCGTATATAGTCTTGAACCCGAAGAAAATACTGACGTATATAGTCTTGAACCCGAAGAAAATACTGTGTATATAGTCTTGAACCCGAAGAAAATACTGTGTGTGCAGTTTTGAACCCGTAGAGAATACGCCCTCTTCTTTTTTTTTTTTTTTTGTATTTCGGGTTTTCCTTTTGTCGAGCGCGGTTATGTGTCAGGGAGATAAATTTTTTTTTTTTGTGTGTGCAGATATCTTGTTACTAAGTTGTTATTAAGAAATCCGACAAGATGTTACCCAACAAAATTTCGCCTCATCAAGGATGTCCATAATTCCAAACCAAACACGGATGATGAATTCTTCGCCAAAAACTTGTCTCTGCTCGGAAAAATCACCTGTGTTTCGTGCCGATTTTGTTAACCGGTGGTGAAGATGAAAAGAAGACACGTTCGGTTCGCCTGAGAACACCATACGGTTACTGTCTTCATAAAGGGGTATATTCCTCTTCCAACATTGATTTCGGGATGTGTCAAAGCCCATTGCGTTCTTTTGATAGATGGGTTGAGTTTATGGTGAGTAAGGAGCACATAAATACCAACTTGACTCGAGCGCAGATTATTGATGTCATCGTGAGCTTCAAGAAATCTCCAGATTAGGAAGGATATTTCGGGCTTGGTTGCTTTCATCTCCCAGATGGTGTTCGGACACCCATACGATCATATGTAGATGGGGTGAGATAACTTTCTCCTTGGAGAGTGTGGCTCTCTTGTCAATCTTCCTGTAATCGGGAATCTTAAAATCCAATTATCCGAAATTGAGGGGAAGATGCGGATGACCTCGCCGCTAAGTTGGAAGATTTCGCTCGGAAAGACTCTACTGCAAGTCAAAGGATTAAATCCTAAAGAGGATGAAAGGTGCCTTTACAAATGGTGGATATCCCAATGGTTTCCTGACGAGCCGGAATCGAATGTAAAAGCAGTGATCTTCACGTCGCAAAGACTTTTGGCTCTCTCGGTTGTCTAGAGACATTTTTGACGACGGTTACGGTAAGAAGGAGATAAGACCGAGTTGCTAGTGATTGCTTTGTGAAGTTGGCAAAAGGTGAAGTTCTTCCTATTGGCAAGCTATTCCTCGGTTCCCTGTATGTGCATCCGGATCACCTAGTTGCGAACATGCGAGTTTCGAATGGTTTCATGAAAGTGAATTCATATGTGCACGTTGCTTTTAAGTCGGCTATGGGAGC
Source organism: Papaver armeniacum (assembly GCA_023531295.1). NCBI lineage: Eukaryota > Viridiplantae > Streptophyta > Magnoliopsida > Ranunculales > Papaveraceae > Papaver > Papaver armeniacum. The sequence goes on along the minus strand of JAJJWW010012281.1, from coordinate 34,012 downwards.
ACTTTGAGAAGTATGCTCAAAACCGATGCCTTCGATTCCCGCGAGTTGGGGCGGCTCTCGAATTCTTCGATGGGTGAACAAAGCGTCCAAGAGTTGGCGTGAGCTTGGTTAGTCTTCTTGATAAGTCGTATGAAATCAATTTTCGCCCATGGGAGCTTCTGGTCCCATAAGTCGGTGACTCAAACCGACACCTTTGCTTCGCTCCGCTCATGTCTTTGTCTTCTGATGGCGATTTGAGCGTTGGTGAAAACTTGTTCATTCAAAGCTGCTTGCCCGGTTATATTCCGTTTTTCTTCATGGGGTATTTCCAGATAGCTGCTTACAATATTGACCGTGTTGCTCGTCATATGGGTTTCGATCAAGGGGTACCTCTTGCTTACCAGCCGGTGATTCCTAAGGATTCATTGCGCGCCGCCCTCAATGCCAGTGCCCTCGAGCCGGGTATCCGCCTTCCCTTCTTTCAAACGGGAAGAGTAACTTCGACGACTTTCGGCTATAATGAGTTCTGGTGCGACGAGTTTATTATGATCCAAGCTTTTGTGAATAACGTGGTGGAGAACGTTCGTTGTAAACCTTCCCCAGCAGTTTTGAAGAAGTATCCAATGTTGAGAGATCTCAAGCGAAAGTTGCCTAGCAACTCGGAAAGTCCCCAGGCCAAGGAACGGAGAACGAAGAATCGTGCTGGCGGGTTTCGGACGGTTTCAAAAGATCCTCCCACAGCTCTCGTGTCTTTCGGTTCTTCCAATAACCAGGTATGTGTCGCTTCTTCATCGGTTTGTCTCAAAACACGTGAATTTCTCACAAAACATGTGTCTTGTTTCTTCCAGGCTTCGGTAGTGTTAATACTTTTGTCGCCCTTGCACGTTGCTAGGAGACGGCAATTTCTTCAAAGAATTCCAAAGAAGAATGAGCCTTCTCATAGCGGTGATGAGTCGAGAAAGAAGAAAGTTCGACAAGTGAGAGTGATTCCTCTCGGCAAAGATGGTTCTTTTTCTAAAGCGGTTCGGTGAGTTCCGCGCTTCTTTTCTTTCTTCTTCTGTTTCTTCCTTTGAAAAATGTCTGACTCAAATTCGCAGGAGGAATCCGGTTCGGAGTACGATTCTGGGGTAGAGCCACATGGAAACTTGCCCTTGGTGGCCACCGCCAGTGACTTGGAGGTGGGAGTTAGCCGATTGCCGGGCACAGATGTGGTAACGGTGGATGATTCTCTGATGGTTGCTGCCGTAGACATGGAAGAAAACCCTCTGCGAGTTGTGAGGCCAGGTGATGAGTGCCAAATATTGCATTTTTATACATCTATTTATTGGCATTTAACTCATCTTTTGTGCTCTGAAATCAGATATTATCCCAGATTCTGTATTTTCTTTGTTTTCAAGAATAAATATTTGTACTAATTAATTTTATGTTTTTAGGAAATAAATAAAGCTCGGAGAAATTGAGGAGCCAAAAGAGCAGAGAATTGGAGACGAGAGTCTCTGGAGCAGAATCCAAAGCCCGCGCGCGCATCAGTTGCAACCCAACAAGTAGCAACTCATTTACAAGACATGGGCTTGAGCTAGACCCGACCGGATCCGAGTCCATCCCCCGAGCCGTTGAGATTTCTTCCCTAGATCCAACGCTCGCTCCAGCCTTACTCATCTCACCTAGCTACATCCTACGGTCGCTCCTTCGCTCACATCATTTCTCGCTGCTCCCGCTCAACATCAAATCGCCCCAATTCTCCCTCGGCCATTCAGATCTAACCCGCCACATCCAACGCTCGTTGCGTCCTTCCCATCGTCCCTTGCTGTGCCCGCCTCACACCCTAGTTGCCTATACCTACACCATCGACAAAACCCATCGACCTAACCTCATTTCTTCCTCCTTCTTCTCTTCTTCACCCAACAACTCTGCAACCCATCCCCCTTCTCTCCCGACCATACCATGGCAGAAAGCAGCCGCCGCGCCTCCATCTCCATCTCTTGTCGCCATCACCACTAGCTCCATCAACCACCTTCACCGCCACCTCTAGTTTTAGTTATCTCTCGCCTAGCCTCTCTCATAACCCTAGAGGCTATGTAAGAGATAAATGGAACTAGGGTTAGGGTTTTGTTCCATCAATCAAGGAAGGCTGCCAAGACGAATTGACTGAGGAGAGCACCGATTCGGAGGATTGAGCGACGTGGGTGAGAGGTTATTGCTTTCAATTTCTGTTTTGAGAGAATTAGGGTTTTGAGTTTATGCATGTATAAATAGGTTTGGCCTGTGTGTGAAAAACCTTATGCCTGGGCTAGCCAGAGCACCAATTTAGGTTTAATTGTAATTTTAGTTGTTTTATGTTTTAATCATGTTCTAAGTTATTTTGCTAGGATGTCAATGAAACCCTGATTCTCTGGCATGTGATTTCACTTTGTTTGAGTGTTCTTGAGTGCTTAATTCTTAAGATATTTTCAATTCTAGCACCCAATGATTTTCTCTCACAGTGAATGCCATGTATTCACTGTAGTTAGGCTACAACTGTGTTGAGTGTGCTGCAGCTCAGGCCTTAGAAATAGATGCTAATTCCCTTGACTAGTTGTGCTTAATTAGACAACTAGTGCTCTGGTTTAGCACTTTAGCTGATAATTGAAATGTCACTTGGAGAAACTCCTTAGATAGGTGGTAGGATTGACACACTTCCCTTAGCTATCACAGGAACAAGAAACTCAACATTAGTTGAACACATAATAGGAATTAGAAGTGGATTTGATGATCCTAGTACCCATTTATTCTCATTGCTTATAGTTCATTCCACTGTTATAACCATCAACTCAGTCGTATCGACACAACAACAACACTTGTGATAACTTCCTTTGAATTCAGTTTAACAAGCCATTAGATCATCTTAAGCACCACAAGTCTCTGTGGTTCGACCCGTATTTGCCTTGTGCTACATTGAAGACACCGTGCACTTGCGGTTTAACAAGTAGGCATAAAATCAGACCATCTTCCAAGCCTACCAAGTTTTTGGCGCCGTTGCCGGGGACTTGGCGTGTGCCCTATTGATCATTGGCCTGTCTTTACTGAGTTTCATTTCACCCTGTATATAATTGCTTTGTATATACTTGCTTAGCCTTGTATTATTATAACTTAGTTAAAATTTCTCTATTCTCGCATAGTTGGCTTGCTTCACTGATTTCCAACCCTGTATATATCTGCCTTGCATTGTTAATTTTAGCCCTGCATCTGTAACTTAGCTTAGTCATTTTATATTCTGCATTGTAATCTTTAGCTTAATATTCTGCTTCAATTTTTAGTAGTTCCATCTGCTAGTCTCTCTCTTAGTCTTGCTTATCTCATCTGTATACCTATGCACCTGTACACCTCTGTATCTGGCATTCCTAGTTTTCTTTTGTGCTTGTTTTAGCTCACTGGCTTGTGCAGCTAGTCACTTACTTTTCCTCTCAGTTCACACATGTTGTAGCTTAGATACAACGCTGAATCCTGTCATTACAACATTGATGCTATTTTGGCTTTAACTCCTGATTTCAATTGTGCAAAACTGAGAACTGAAGTTAATCTGTTGAGTTACAGGTACCTGTAAACACTAAGCCAAGGAGGAAAAGAAAAAGTGCAGGACAATAGTGGTAAGCCTCACTGTGTAACATTGAATGTTTGAACAGTTGATGATAACATAACATGTATGCTCACTGAACTAGAGTATCTAAGTAACAATTCCTACTTGCTGAGCTGGTCATTTCAATAAGTAAGCTTCTCTCAATCCCTGAATTGCTCTGTGTGCATGTTGCTGTGAAATATGAGCTTAGCCAAACATGTTAATGACCTCGTTGAAATCACCCCGAGTTGATTGAAAATCTCATAAGCACTACCCCGGTTGCTGTTGAGCCGCTTACCTTGCATGCTAGACCTGTGAATCCGTGACCCGTTGAGCCTCGTTGAATGACCTCCGTGAATATGTGACCCAATGTTTTGCATGATAGAATAGCTGCCCTGCACCCCTTGCATGCTCATTCCCCGTGCAAATTGGTAAGCTTAACTCTCCCCGTGCTCAGTGCATCCGCCTTGAGCTTAACTCCGACCCCAAGCCGTGAGTTTAAGCTACGATACCTGTCTGCTGCATCAACTGGGCTGGTTGATATCAACTACCCCGATTGACTCCAACAACCCCGAGCATAACTCACCCCGATGCTTTGCCTTGCCTTGGCCGATTGCCGATAAGTGCTCAACCTTGACCTTGTCTTTGTACTTTGTTCACCTGTTGCATCTGCTGACCCAGTGAACCTTTGAGGTTGTAAATTGTATGCCATGCTCACATGAGAAATCATTTCTTGCTAAAATTGCAACTTGCATAACCTGTGAGAACTAGAGCATCGATGACCTGTTGACCCTTGCAACATATTGAATTTGTGCACTTTGCATTCATTGTGCACCAAACCTTTCCCGTGCACATAAATTTCTTGTGTTGTGCCTAGGTCGTGTTGTGTACAAGCTTTGCTTGACCTGCCAACCTAGGCTGTCTTGTATTGCTCTGTGTTGTCCGAGCACATAAACCGGGCTGAACTTAATCTTGCCCCCGCACAAAAATTTCTTGTTGCTTTCTTGTTCTCGCAAACCGTGCACTCAAGCCCGAGCATAAACCAACTCATGCAACATTGTGTACAAGCCAGTTTCCACAACCACCGCTTGAACCTTCACTGATCCTGCCATCACCGGGCTGCTAATTTGCCAAACTAAACCGAGTTGTTGGGCTGTGCACAAAAACCGTTGGGCTCGGTGTTGGTCGTGTTGCAATTAATTTCTTCTTTCCACACTATTAACTGGTAATATAATGGCAAGGAGTTCGTTCCCACGAAGAGCGTGGGAGATTTTAGTTGTTTAAAAAGTAACCAGAAAGGGTTTTTTTTTATTTTAATCAAAGTAAATGACAAAAGAAAATATAAAAGATTTGTTGTAAATAATAAGAAGAAAGAAGACTAGGGAATCTTAAACTCTTAATTGAATACAAGTTTATCTATTGTTGAATTTATATTGTTACCAACCGTAGAATAGCAATAAGCTCTGCTATCCCCCGATTCCCCGTTGTCACCGGATACGGAAGCGCTCGACTTTGAATAAGATCTCAAGGTGTAGATTAACGAATGCTTTACACTCGTGAATCGTTGATCCTTTCTTCGTTACTAGTGTTATCTTTATACACAATTGCTTAAGAATCCCTCTATCGGCTCTTGCGATTTACTACTTATGTAAAGAATTGAGTGACAATTACACGTATCACCAACCCCAATACTAGTAGAAGAATTATTGATTGGTTAATTTAATTGATCACATTAAATAACCCCTCAATATTCTTAAACATTAAAAATAATAAAGATAATCAACAAATAAATAAAACTTGAAATAAACTTGGTTTAAGAAATTAAAGCTTCATTGTTCAGACTTTGAAATCATCCCTAATCAAAAAGAAGTTTAGCTACTCATAGCTAAAAAGAATTCTACAAATAAATAAAAGAGAAAGAATAAAAATAGAATTAAAGATGAAAACTCACAAGAAAAGCCAGAGAGCAAAACTTTATTTCTCTCTTTGTTTCTGTCTTCTAGCTAGAGAAAAAGAATAATAAAAGAAGAAGATGGTTTTTCTTTTGGTTTAGGTAGCTATTTATAGGCATCAAATACCCTAGAAGATCCAAAATACTCGTACATGATAGACAACAAAAGTCGGTGATAGTTATCCCACTGATAATTGTCCTCTAGTAGCGTGTATAAGGCTTCGATCCGTTCGATCCTCGAGAAATCCTTATATCTTCATCTCGCACCGTCCACCTATCCAACTCCTATGCTCCGCAATACACCATATCTTCACTCATCTTCCAAACGCATCATAGCTCTCCACCACGTGCTCGCCTCGTTCCCTCTTTCTTATTTGTATGACTGTCACAAAGCAGAAGTGGTTCCCCGGATGACGCATCATTTCTTCATCATCCAATCACGTGCTCACATCGCAAAAGCCATATCTCTACTTCATTAAAAACACGTACGATACTTCTTCCTCAGTCGTACGGCTTTTGACTTCTCATCGACTTCCTATGGCTGGCAAAGAAGCCAAAACCTTCCGTGTTCGCCACAAAGATCAACACCTTCTCGATCATCATCATTTTCATGTCCTTCTCTTCTCTCGTCCATTTCTTCAACTCGTTCTTCCGTCAAGAAATCATTCTCCATCGACCATCCCTGTCATTCCTCGTTTCATCATCGATATCAATCACCGACTTCATATCGCCATAGTCGCTTAACCGAACTCTCTCCCTGTTCACTCGAAATTTACAATGGCAAGCAAATCTCACCGCCATGCTCTGTTTCCTCCAAACTTGTCACCGCCAATGGTAGCAATGAGCTATCAAGCTAATTTGCACCACATCTTCTCGAGCTCAAACTAATCACCATCATAACCCCATCGTCTCTTCCAACAGACTATTAATGGCCAATAATGACAATAGCTTCATCATTATTGTCTCGCCCGATTTCTCCTCGAACTCAACGCCACCGATTTATGGAAATCGAGTCACTTACCCAAGCTTCATCTCGCCTTCGAAACCCAATGATGCTCTCGAAGATCGAATATCTCTTCTTCAAAATCCACCATTATTTTGATCATTATGATCATCAAAAACTGACCGCCATTGCATGGTTCTATTTTACGAATAATGAAGAAGAAGTGCCCTGGGAGATAATAAGTGGGTGCCCTTAACATCATTTGAACTTTGGCAGCCCCCTATTGTAAAAGACTCCTCCCTTTAGCATTTCCCTTGAACTTGACTACCCCTTAACAGGAAGGTGTCCCTTATCATCCGGTTGGGATACCAATAGCGCTTCCCTTGTAAAATGATCATTTTGCCCCTTGCTTATGAGTTCTTGTTTTGCTCATAACTTCTTCATACTTCTCCGGGAATGACTCGTTCTTTCTTCGCCATCGTCTTCATCTTCTTGTCCTCTTCACAATGAAAAGTAGAAATCTTGTATTTGAACGAGTTACATTTGGTATTTGGCCTTTCATCTTATAGCTAGCTTCTTTCCTTGCACAATTAAGTGCATATTCACTTCTTTTGGATGATTTACCTAACAAAACACAAATAAAAGAAAACAAGCGTAATATACAATAATTTGCAAGAAAACCAACAAATACTAGTATGGAATTGACACTAAATATATGTGAAATATGCACTTATCACTCAGCCTAAGCCAAGCTGCTGGACTGGAACCCAGCTCCACTGGGCTGTACATTCCCAACAAACCAAAGCCCAATAAACCAAAACCCACTTAAACCAAAACTGAGCCCACTGTCCACTAGGCTTCCCACAAACTGGGCTTTGCATCACTTGGGCTTAACTTCCCTGTTTTGAGACATCATTGGTTTTACATGCTTGATGTGTGCTAGGCTATAGTGCTTCTTTTTGAGCCCAAATTGAGTTGCTAGATCATGTCAGGATTTTGGTCTGCAACAAATCGGGGATGGAAACAAATCCATCGGGAGAGCTTGCTTACGGGCATGCTTCACAATATGAACCCCCCATATACCATAGTGATTTTAGGGAATACTATGAACCTTCTCAGGGCCCTGACCTTGAATATCCATACCCTAATCATTATGACCACATGTATCATCAACCACCATGGGAGGATGAGCAATTCTATCCTCCAATGAACCCATGTATACACTCAGTAGAAGAAAACCTCATAGAACAAAACAATGCTAGGTTTGAACTGAATGCAATGCATGATCATCCATCTAGCAACATGTATGAGTTTCCCTTGTGTAGTGAACCATGTGCACAACCATATAATGATCATTCATATGAAACATGCATACCCACTATTGAAGACTCTCCTTCCATTGAACAGTGTTACTTGTTCTTAAAGATGAACCTGATTCATTTAGAAAAAGAAGAAGGGAGGGAAGTTCATGATAGGATGATTATTGTCCCTAATAAAGAAAACCTTGAAAATAGTGTTTCTCTTCCTACTCATGCACATGACACCGAATATGAAACTAATTTAGAGGTGAATGAGTACACTAGAAATGCTACAATTTTGAATAGGGAAATGCATTTTTGTTATGATGATGATGATGATGAATATGATATGTTAGAAGAGCATGTGCATGCAGAAAATATGATGGAATCTTTGGGTTCAGAGACGTTAGGCGTTTCTTCTGTGAACCCTATGAATGATACTTCTTCTAACATTCATACATGTGATGTTAACTCTGAACTTGGGTTTGTGAAATTCTTTAGTGAAAGTGAGCATGCTACACAACTTGTTTGTGACTTAGGAAAGGATGAATCTTCTGTTGACACTAATGTTCTTATGGACCGTGATATTATTTTTGTGTCTGATTCCATGTCCATGTCACAATATGTTGCCTCCTCTGATGATTATGACATGGAGATTGATGAATTGTTCTATGCAGGTGAACATGATTTACCCTCTTCTGACCTTAGGAAAGTGTGTGATGGTACAAATGATCTTATACATGAAAACAACTTAGATGTACCTAATCTCTCTCCTAAGGCACAGATTGAAATTCCTCCACCAAACCTAGGTGTAGTTTGTAACAAAATTGCAAAACCAACTTTTCTGAAAATGCCTAATTTAGGCCTAGAGGTTTGTGCTTCCCAAGTCCTCTTGGACTATTTTGCATCAAAATATAACACTTTTAAGGAACCACAGTTGGAATATGTATGTCTGCCTGTTCTTAGCAAAACTCATTTTGAGTTAGACCTTTTGCATGATGTACCTTTAAAATTGCAAGATTTTGTACTCAAGAACACATCTGTTGACAAGTTTAGGTTTGGGGGTAACTTGTTCACGTATGCAATCTTTTCTGCACTCTCATGTTATATCTGTGTAAAGCTGTTGATGATTGTACACTTCGTCTTTTGGGTTGATCCTCAACTCTTTAGATTGTTGGTATATGGTGAATTTTCATTGTATATAATCCAGTAGAACTTGTTAAATTTTTCTTTCTTTCTTGAATCGGTTGAGTCTTCTTGTACATATTTTGTGCTAATCCGATATGATCTCCACTGAGAATGTTGGATTCTAGCCTTGACAAATGAAGCTCTAACCTTGCTCCCGCCGACATACCGGTAATCTCTTCCCTTTTCTCTTATCAGCATAGTTCTCTTGGTATGTGACTGTTTAAAATTTTATCATATGTTGACACATTGAGGACAATGTTTGATTTAGGTTTGGGGGTACATTTGCATATAGAGTTTTTAGTCTTTGTTAAAAATAAAATAAATAAAAACTCTTTTTGTAAATAAAAACCTCCAACTTTAGAGATTTTAGAGTCACTAGCATGCTTCTATCTATGTTTACATAGAGAGTCTGACCGAAATAACAGAAATTGGAAGTACTGGAGAACGCAATCGGGTTTCTTAGTTGATTAGAGCGTTAAAGTTGGATTTAACCATACCGGAGGGCTTAATTAGGTGATGTTTAGATATTCGGTAGTAGAATTGTGATCACCCATAGTGGAGACTACCCATTTTACATCAAGTGAGGCACCAACCTTCATTTTTTGCAACTTTCTAGAAAAGTCACTGTGTGGCACTCGTATGTCAATTCCGGTAGGAATGGTGAGCTACCCAACTTCGTACCACTTTCAAAGACTACTTTTGATCTCTTGAGTGCTAATTTTTGTCAATCATGAGGGTGACGTCTAAAGATGAAAACTTCTTCTAAATACCGATTTGCAGTTAGCATCACTCTCTCTCCCTCTCAACAACATCAACACATTCATAGAAACACATCATCGTCAGCAAACGGAGCATCATCAGAATATTTGAAGAAAAGTTGATATAGTCCAAGGTTCATGTGCAACAAAGAAAAGAAAATAGGATGAGAATTAATGAAGTTTGTGAAATCAAGACAAGTGTAAAAAAAAAAAAAAAAAAAAAAAAATGTTTGTCAAGTTTTTGTGAAGTTCAGAAGTTCGTCATCACCATTTGAAGACCGAAGATTGAAGACGTTTCTATGAATGCTGAGAGAGTGATATTAATTGCCGATCGGGTGAGAAGGTAAGTGAGTACTCCCACCCTTGATAATGGTTGATTTCCTTTCTTAGAGATCATCAGAAAAAGATTCTTTTTGTCCACACTTCGTGGAGTCTCCAAATTATTTCGGAAGGTTATCCTTCTTACATTCAACGTGTGCGGGATTTCTCTCTTTATTCCCGCCTGCACACATGAGAGACTAAAAAGCGGTCTTTTTGAGTGCAATTATCATAAAACCCTAATGGTGAGGCGAAGTCGAGGCTTATGATCACAATCGAATCCGAATTCTTTCATATGGTATGGTTACTTCTCGCTCAAAGCACTTAAGGATGAGAATGCGTTCTTTGGTAGTTCTAACTGCATTACTAGCATGCGTAAAAACTCTATGTCCTCATAGCTCCTTGGATGCTTGAGACTCTTTTACACTACGAAGTTGGAGAAGGTTTTGTGGGTACACCTCTGGTAAACCCTCACGAGACTACAACTCGTCCACTAGGGACACCTAGGGGTTTAAAGGCTTAGTGCATACGCTAAATGCATTCGAGAGACCAACGACAAAGTGGTATAGTTAGGATTTCGTAATTTCTGTTTCACTTGAGGACAAGTAAAATTCAGGTTTGGGGTATTTGATGAGTGCCAAATATTGCATTTTTATACATCTATTTATTGGCATTTAACTCATCTTTTGTGCTCAAATCAGATATTATCCCAGATTCTGTATTTTCTTTGTTTTCAAGAATAAATATTTGTACTAATTAATTTTATGTTTTTAGGAAATAAATAAAGCTCGGAGAAATTGAGGAGCCAAAAGAGCAGAGAATTGGAGACGAGAGTCTCTGGAGCAGAAGGCAAAGCCCGCGCGCGCATCAGTTGCAACCCAACAAGTAGCAACTCATTTACAAGATATGGGCTTGAGCTAGACCCGACCCGGATCCGAGTCCATCCCCCTGAGCCGTTGAGATTTCTTCCCTAGATCCAACGCTCGCTCCAAACCTACTCATCTCACCTAGCTACATCCTACGGTCGCTCCTTCGCTCACATCATTTCTCATGTGCTCCCGCTCAACATCAAATCGCCCCACCTCCCTCGGCCGTTCGTATCTAACCCGCCACATCCAACGCTCGTTGCGTCCTTCCCATCGTCCCTTGATGTGCCCGCCTCACACCCTAGTTGCCTATACCTACACCATCGACAAAACCCATCGACCTAACCTCATTTCTTCCTCCTTCTTCTCTTTCTTCACCCAACAACTCTGCAGAACCCATCCCCTTCTCTCCCGACCATACCATGGCAGAGCAGAGCTGCCGCCTCCATCTCCATCTCTTGTCACCATCACCACTAGCTCCATCAACCACCTTCACCGCCACCTCTAGTTTTAGTTATCTCTCTCCTAGCCTCTCTCATAACCCTAGAGGCTATGTAAGAGATAAATGGAACTAGGGTTAGGGTTTTGTTCCATCAATCAAGGAAGTCTGAAGACGAATTGACGTGGAGAGCACCGATTCGCAGGATTGAGCGACGTGGGTGAGAGGTTATTGCTTTCAATTTCTGTTTTGAGAGAATTAGGTTTTGAGTTTATGCATGTATAAATAGGTTTGGCCTGTGTGTGAAAAACCTTATGACTGGGCTAGCCAGAGCACCAATTTAGGTTTAATTGCAATTTTAGTTGTTTTATGTTTTAATCATGTTCTAAGTTATTTTGCTAGGATGTCAATGAAACCCTGATTCTCTGGCATGTGATTTCACTTTGTTTGAGTGTTCTTGAGTGCTTAATTCTTAAGATATTTTCAATTATAGCACCCAATGCTTTTCTCTCACAAAGTGAATGCCATGTATTCATTGTAGTTAGGCTAAAATCGTGTTGAGGTGTCTTTGCAGCTCAAAGCCTTAGAAATAGATGCTAATTCCCTTGACTAGTTGTGCTTAATTAGACAACTAGTGCTCTGGTTTAGCACTTTAGCTGATAATTGAAATGTCACTTGGAGAAACTCCTTAGATAGGTGGTAGGATTGACACACTTCCCTTAGCTATCACAGGAACAAGAAACTCAACATTAGTTGAACACAAAATAGGAATTAGAAGTGGATTTGATGATCCTAGTACCCATTTATTCTCATTGCTTATAGTTCATTCCACTTTGTTATAACCATCAACTCATCGTATCGACACAACAACAACACTTGTGATAACTTCCTTTGAATTCAGGTTTAACAATCCATTAGATCATCTTAAGCACCACAAGTCTCTGTGGTTCGACCCGTATTTTCCTTGTGCTACATTGAAGACACCGTGCACTTGCGGTTTAACAAGTAGGCATAAAATCAGACCATCTTCCAAGCCTACCACCAGGTGCAGGCGCCATTTTTGATCCCCCGTACTTGGTTCCTTATCCAGGTCATGTGCTGGTTGGCGGCTTCAGCGTGCCGGCTAAGCATGAGGCGTTGTATACCAGAATCTGGGAGAAGTACGGACATATGGCCACAACCAAGAAAGTCACTAGTCGATTTGCGCTGGTTAAGCGTGTGGAAAAGGCTTTATCTTCCATCGAGGATATGCGTGAGGTGACTGGTCACACCGCTTTCAAGACGTTATTGCCGATCGGGAGCACCATCGCGATGTGTGTGTAGAAAAGGAGTTCAACACCTCTTGGTTTGTCGAAGGCCTTCTGAGATCCAAAAGTTGAAAGATGCAACAACCAAAGCCTTTCCGCCGAGGAGATTGCACGACAGAGGTAGAACTCGAAAAGCTTTCCAAGATGTTGACTATGAAGAGAGCTACTCTTGAAGATGCAAAGTTGGCTTTCTCCAAGAAGAACAGACTCTATTAGATGATTTTCCTTGAATGTTTCTCTGTTAAACTTTCATTTAGGTTCTTTTTTTTTTTTTTTGAAAAACATACTTTGGATGTCCTGGTTCAAGGTTTGACCAGTTTTTGGTAGACAAAATGGTAGCTTTTGAGGATATTGGATTATTTCTGGATGAATGGTTTTGATAATATGACTACGATTATGTTTTGGGAAAGGAATATTGCTTTTATGAAAGTGTGTGCTAGCAATAGGCACAATACTCGGTAGTATAATGGTTTTACTAAGAACCTAAAACAAATCGTATATCTTGCGCAGCACGAATTTACTCACTTCATAGGTTTTTGCGAACATGCCTCTCTTCATCTAAAAGGCGGTTTCTTTGGTAGCATCGCCAACAAGTCCCCAATCACTGGTAGCATCTTCACGAGTCCCCGGTTTTCTTGTGTAGTTTTTACAACTGTAACCGTTGTCCGGTGGTTGCATCGGATTGAGTCGCCTTCCCTATCATCTTGACATCCGGTCGAAGAACGAGATCGATAGTCGACATTGTAGCCGATAGATCAATCCTCCCGCTGTGGTCGCCAATTGTTTATGGGTGAAAATCGTTTCGCCGATTTCAAAATTCGGTAGGTGAGTGAGAAACTGGTTTAAACCCTAAACAAATGTGCTGCACGTGAGCACTTTATAGATTCGAGAGATCAATACTGCATGTCCTAGCCCTAAACCAAGAAATGGCCGTTCCGGACTTGCTTCGGTCACAAAGTGGAGGAGAAGGGTTGATTTGGGGAGGGAAGCAAAGAAAGGTGTTGAGACCAGGAATAGTTCTGGGAGAGTAGTATCTCGACTTGTATCGAAAGTGAAAGCTTAGGAAGCTTGCAAGAGATGAAAGCTTTTTTGGAGAGCTTGCAAAGTTGCCTTTTCGAGAGTGTAGTATTTTTCTCCCGACCGAGACTTGTTGTCTGGGTGGAAATAGGTAAGACCTATTTATACAAGTCGAGATTGAAACGTACCACGCCTCATGAAGGAAGAGAGTAAAGGGTGAAATAATGGGAGGAGGTGGTAACCGCATGGTGTTTATGGGTGAAAAACGTTTTCACCATTATTTCCTCATTTATTTGACCGCTTTATTCCTTTTCACGCTTTCTTAATGTGAGCGTAGTGTACGCCGCAAGTCATGACCGCCAAACCAAAACCCCGGAAAGCATCCCCAGTTTGTGTTGATATCTCGAGTGTTGGTTGCACCTTGAGTGCAAGTGGCGCCTGCTAGTGGCGCGTGTGGCATGTGCCATTGGCATGTGTGGAATGCCTTGGTGGTAGGTTGTACGTTGAGTGTAAGTGGCAATGCCAGAGCAATAGTGGCATGTGTGGCATGTGCAATGGCATGTGCGGAATGCCTTGGTGGTAGGTTGTATGTTAAGTGTAAGTGGCAATGCCGAGAGTCGCTAGTGGCGTGTGTGGCATGTGCGGCCAATAGGGTCACGGCCTGGTAAGAAAGCTACCAGTGACGCATGTTGGCATGTGCCAATGGCATGCTCGGCCATTAGGGCCGTGGTTTTGGTAAGAAAGGCTACCAGTGACGCATGTTGGCATGTGCCAATGGCATGCTCAGCCAATTTGGGTCGCGCCTTGGTAGGAAAAGCTACCAGCGAGCATGTTGGCATGTGCCAATAACATGCGTGGCCGTTAGGGCCGTGGCCTTGGTAGGAAGAGCTACCAGCGAGCATGTTGGCATGTGCCAATGGCATGCGTGGCCGACTTGGCCTAGGTTGCATGGTTTGCAAGCCTAGGGCGCTATATTTGGCATGTGCCAATGGCATAGCGGCTTGGAAAATATGGCTTGTGGTACGTGTTGGCATGTGCCAATGGTACATACGGCTATGTTGACCTAGTCGCATGTTTTTGCAAGCCTAGGGCGCTATATTTGGCATGTGCCAATGGCGTAGCGGCTTAGTTTGGCATGGTTGCCAATGAGTGCGATATGTAGTTTGGTTTTGGCGTCGGCTGCCATGGTGCGCAGTGTGCGGCTTGGTTTGGCATTGTTGCCATGGTGCGCCGTGGTGCGGCTTGGTTTGGCATTGTTGCCATGGTGCGCTGGGTGCGGCTTGGTTTGGCATTGTTGCCATGGTGCGCAGTGTGCGGCTTGGTTTGGCATTGTTGCCATGGTGCGCAGGGTGCGGCTTGGTTTGGCATTGTTGCCATGGTGCGCAGTGTGCGGCTTGGTTTGGCATTGTTGCCATGGTGCGCAATGTGCGGCTTGGTTTGGCATTGTTGCCATGGTGCGCGGTGTGCGGCTTGGTTTGGCATTGTTGCCATCGCGGCGCAGGGTGCGGCTTGGTTTGGCATTGTTGCCATGGTGCGCAGTATGCGGCTTGGTTTGGCATTGTTGCCATGGTGCGCAGTATGCGCTTGGTTTGGCATTGTTGCCATGGTGCGCAGTATGCGGCTTGGTTTGGCATTGTTGCCATGGTGCGCGAGTGTGCGGGTGGGTTTTGGAATTAGGGTTACGTGGTTTTAAACCCTAATCGGTATTTTGAAAAATACCCCTATTAATTATTTACACTGAGTTAAATGCTCTTAGTTAATGTGTTATGGTAACACTAGGTCATGGGGTTTACTGATTTTACCCTTCGTTTAAAAACCACCATCAACAACTGGGAACAAAGGTCTTGCTGCAACTCTTTATGAAATGTCTGATCACTATGATTCAAATGAAGATGAAAAATCAAGTGTTGCACTCCTTGCCGAAAATATTGATTTTGATAATTGTAGCAATACTCACATCAATTTTGATATTTTTCTTGGATAAACTTCTTCAACTATTGTGGAGGATAAAATGGATTTTTCTATGTCATCTGGAAACTCTATTTCTAATGTTTCGGGTACTACAATCTGTCTAGCAGCTTGCTCCGCTATGGTGTACGACAACTGTCCTCCACATTGACATGTTCTTATTGTACTATTACGGGTCATAAACTCTATAAGTGTTACAAGTACAAACATAAAATGAGTCAACGAGAGAGCAAATCGATTAGCAAAACAAGCTCAAACTTGTTCATAAGCCTAATTCACCAGAGGCAAGTAAAAAACTCAATTCCTCTCCGAAAAAGTTAATTACTAAATAACTAATTAGACCTCTCCGGAAAAGAACAAGGTCTAAACATTTTGTGAAAAAGGATATTGAGAATTCCGTACAAGAAGTATATGGTGGACAGATTATTGTTCACCCCAACACAGCTTAATTGTGTTGTAAGTCTTGTCTCATGTGCCTATCTTCAAAGAGACAAGAGTTTGCACATCTCGGTCTTTAGGAAAAGTTTTTTTTTTTTGGAATTCTGTTTTTTTTTTCTTCATATCATAAATTGGTATTGAAAAGAATTTCCTTTTTTCGTTAAAAAGGGGTTAATATTGACAATTCTACCTTCTTTGGGGTTATGAATTGGTCGTACGTGAATCCTACTTTCTGTATATAGGTTAGTAACCCAACATTCCTTTTTTCCGTCCTTAAAAAATTTTTTTTTATCACAAGTTTGCTTGTAGAGCTTGCTTTGTGAATTTCTCTCACAAACCCATATTTGTATGGAGACTCCAAGCATTATGACTTCTGATTGTTAAGCCATCAATCATGAAGGAAAAAGATAAATCTCTTGTATCCTCTTCCTTGAAAAGAAAACGGAGGAATGTGAGGAAACCAAGAGTTGTCCCTTCAAGAGTTTAAATGTTCTTGAAGAATTGAAGGAAATAAGAAAGGAGATGCAAGACAATTAAAGGCTACTTGTTTTAGGACTCTTGAAATTCGAAGGCCCCGGTTCGACATCGATCAAGAGAAGGTTTGTTGAAATTGACTCCTTTCTTCATGAACCTTATGTTCCAATGGTGTGTTGACGACAAGGAGTTCGGGGACGATAAAGAATTCTTCAAATGTCTTAATGTCTAGGAAACTTCTTATGAGAATTTATTCTTGTGTTTTAAGAAGGATAACTAGGGTTTGGAATAGGAATTATTGTGAGTACACATAGCTATTGCCAATGATTTTCATCTTGCAATGTTTTTAGATTTATTTATTTAAATTCTAAAGTTGATTTGGAAGATGATTTTGCGGTATTAATCTTTATTGGTTTTATATATTGCAAATAATGCTATGGGATATGTGTGTCGAGCGTCCAAGAACTATAATTGTCCCATATATGTCAAAATTTAAGTCTATTATATGTCATTATGCAAATATTGATGGAAAATAGAATGAACTTTTGATAACAAAGATTAAGTCTATGGTATCATTATGCAAATTTTGATGAAAATAAAATGAATCTTTGAACATTCCGCAAAGATTGATCTTTTCTTGATCCACTTCTATGTGAAAGTCTTTGCAGGCTCCGTAAGTTCTCTTATGTTGAGCATTTCAGGTTAAATTAATCATGGGTTCTCTTGTGGTTAATTTAATTGAGTTTTCTGGATACAAATTCATGTTTCATGTAATTTGTTAATGTCCGAGAAAATCATTCTTTTCTTGAAAAGTAAGGTCCCTCTTGTTGTTCTCTCGGGAATGACATTTTATGGGGGAGAGTTCTTAATTGAACTTGTGCTTAGTTGCCAAATCTTTGTGGGGGAGTGCCATTTGTGGAATATTGTAGGAGTTTTCTTGTATCTTTATAAACTCCTTGATGAATACACTAAGTTTTGACTATGTGAAATCATCGAAACAAAGTTGATATGTTCTCTTTTAGTCATGAAGTATCTCTATGAGAATTTCTTTGTGATCCCACTGGTTTTCGTACCTTTGCCAATTTATATTTACAAAAAAGGGGAGAATTAATTTGTAGTTCACACTACAAATACATATGGTTTACGGATTATTATATAAGGGCGAGTGGTTTCATTGTGAGATGAAGTATTCACTAAGGGGGGAGTGATACATATCACCATAGTATTGTTGTCATATGTGATACAATTGGACTTTGATGCTGTGTAATAATACTATGACATTGTATAACAATGATTGAGAGCTACTATTTTCTCATTATTATAGCTACGGATCTTTAACAATACTGATGCTGAGTTGAACACATTCAATTACCGGGTACTTGGAAGTGACGAAGATTTGTAGTAATGAAGAACCAAGGAAATCAAGCATTTGGATGAGAAGCTACAAAGTTTATTTATTTGTAATCCATATGTATTAATAGTTTTGTCACTAAAATTGACAAAGGGGGAGATTGTTAGAGCACTGCTCGATCGAACTCGCAAGCGTTTATCTCAAGCTTGTTTGTCAAGTTTAGTTTCCAAAACTATAAGTCTTGATTTCTAGTCTACTTATAGCTAAGTCTCTGATTAGGATAAAGTGTAGTTAAGGTTTAGACTTCACGACGTTAATCGATTGAAGACGAAGAATTTTCTAAGGAGAGCTTGTGGAACTTCACCAACAAAAGGTATGTGGAGACTTGAACTCATCTATCACTCAAAAGTATATCTACTCTATCTCCTATTTGAGACAAAAGTCGTATAGCTATATAGACTTCGATTATACACATTAGATATTTCAATGATAGTTTAACTCGCTTACATATTTCTCGAAATATGTCTTTAAGCTAACTTTAACCAAGTTCATCTTATATTCTTAACGAAAGTCAAAAGATGATCATGCTGAAAATCGCCCGTAACATCTTACATGATTTGTGGAGACAGGTCATTTGATGTAGACTTAATGTTTCGTATTGATCTATCGATCATTTGAAAATTGCTTTGAAGCTAATAGTTTGTGTGAGACAATTATTCCTCGTCTTCTAAGAATGTTTCAATGATTGAAATGAGAGTTTAGAAGAATTATCCATGATTGGATATAACGGTCTGGCGTTTACTTGTATGCTAACGTTGCAAGTTATTCCAAGTCCGGAACCATGGTATGCATACCCGTATGCGTCCGGTTGGTTAATGAAAGTCCTGGGAACTTAGCATGCATACTTTCGTATGCGTGCGCGTAAGTTCAAGTTCCTGGAGTTAACCGAGCTTGGAGGTATGCGCCTGCTCGTTAGACCGCGAACCCAAACTTAGTCCGGCCATTAGGTATGCGTACACGTTTGCATACTTGAATAGGTTATGTTCTAAAAAATCGGTTTTATTCTAAGAATCTAATATATTTATATAGTAAGGAACGCAATTTTTTGCAAACCGTGGCTATAATGTTCATGAATTGATTCGAGTGAATCAAAATCGATTTTGCTTCAATTGTGTTGTATACTTCTGAGAATATAAACAATTTGAACAACTCTATAACTAGTTTCATTTGAGTCCATTTGAACTAGTTATGGTTAAGATGAATAAGGTTGATACGAAAGTGTTCATATGGATAACTTCGGTTAACTATTGTTGAGCCAACAAGGTGTGTACACATTTAGGTACGGTTAACCATATCTAAATGAAGTCACTTTTTATTTATGTGTAGCTAAGTTCGATCTAACTACTGTAAAGATATTAGCTTGAGTCTAATCGGGTTTTCATCTAACGTTGAATATTGAATGCTTTGTTACCAGGTAACATTGATTGCAAACCCGATTTGAAGACTATATACAGGAGAACTCTAGCAACCGGGAAACCTAATCCCCACACCATTATAGGTTAACGACTTAAAGACTTCATTGGGATTACGAGCAGATCCAACTATTTTCCGTAGTTGCTTGTTATGATCTTGTTGTTTTCTATCATTATTGAGTAATCAGATCTTCTTTAAGATTTGCTTGAGATTTAATCTCCATATGCAAGATAAAAAGTAGTCACAAACATCTCCGCCTCATTCGTTTGTGGATTCCACAATATCTTGTTTCGCTACCATACAATTAAGATTATTGTGAGGTGATTGATATTACTAGGTTGTTCTTCGGAATATAAGTCCTGTATCAATTGGTTCCCGTTCACCTTGATTTATCAAAAGATCTAACAAAACTCATAGGTATTTCCGTGGGAGACAGATTTATCTATTCAATAGACTTTTTGTGAGACAATTGGTTTATCAAGTCTTCGACTTTGGGTCATAGCAACTCTTAGTTGTGAGTGAGATTACCTAAGGAAATCAGAATCATTGAGTCCCGATTGGATTCACACAGGCTTAAGGAACGCGGTTGTAACTTGATCAGTGTGAGATTGTTTAGGGCTCAACTATATTCCAATCCGAAGTTAACTTGGAGTAGGCTAATGTCTGTAGCGGACTAATACAGTGTGGTGTTCAAATCTGACTAGGTCCCGGGTTTTTCTGTAACGATTTCTCGTTAAAAATTTTCTGCAAGTCCGTGTTATTTTTTTTCCGCATTATATTTTCTATGTAATTGAAATATCACAAAGGTTGTGCGTAAGTTCAATCAATTGTGAATCGGACCTTTGGTTGTTGATTAAATTGATTGACACCGAACATTGGTTTTTGGTACCATTTAAGTTGTTTCACATAAGAATCGGGCTATTTGGATTTCTATACATTTGATTGTTGATTACATTGTGAAACAAAGATAAAAATCTTGGATATATTTCTTGATTGAGCTCGCTTTATTAGTTGTGCCTTAAATTATATTGGAGTTAGTCCATACAGATTGCTAAACAAAATATTGGGTGAGGTTGTTAGATCCCCGCTTTTCACCTAACCCACACTCTGTGTGATACTAGTTGCAACTAGAGTCGATTCTCCTTAACCTAGGTTTTTCCTAAAACCATTATAGGTTAACGACTTAAAGACTTCATTGGGATTAAAGCTGCAGGACCCAACTATTTTCTCTCGTAGTTGCGCGTTCGATCTTACTTTGTTCTATCATATTGAGTATTATCTTCTCTAAGATTTGCTCGAGATTTATCTCTAAGGTAAGATATAAAAAGTAATCACAAAGCTCTTCGTATCATTCTTCAGGATTCCACAATAACTTGTTCTACTACCATATAGTTAAGTTATTGTGAGGTGATTAATATTTCTAGGGATGTTCTTCGGAATATAAGACGGATTATCAATTGGTTCCCGTTCACCTTGATTTATCAAAAGACGAACTAAAACTTAAAGGTATTTATGTGGAGATGATTTATATATTCTAATAAACTTTTCTGTGGGAGACAGATTTGTTTATCAAGTCTTCGACTTTGGATCGTAGCAACTCTTAGTTGTGGGTGAGATAAGCTACGAGAATCAAGTGCGTAGAGTCCTGCTTGGATTTAGAGGCGTATGAACGCGACTAATCAGTGTGAGATTGGTTAGGGCTCATCTACATTCCAGTCCGAAGTTAACTTGTAGTAGGCTAGAGTCTATAGCGGCTTAATACAATGTGGTGTTCAAATATGGACTAGGTCCAGGGTTTTTCTCGCATTTTGCGGTTTCGTTAACAAAACTTCGGTATCTTTGTTATTTCCTTCCCGCATTATATTTTCTATATAATTGAAATATCACAGGGTTGTGCGTGGTTTAATCAATTGGTAAATCCAACCTTTGGTTGTTGATTGAAATTGATTGACACTTGAACATTGGTCTTTGGCACTGTTCAAGTTGTTTCTCATAATAATCGACCTCAGATTTTATCTGTTTGATTTGCTAATTCAATAAGAAACAAATATATAATTCTTGGATATATTTTCCTTGATTGAGTCTCGACTCGCCTAGTTGATTCTCTTGGAATTATATTGGAGTTAGTCCATACAGATTTCCTAAACGAAATATTGGGTGTAGTTGTTAGACCGCTTTTAGCTTGCACCTATTCATACTCTTCAACTTTCAAGCATTGTATCAATCAACACCTGTGGCGGAAGCAATTTATGCGTAACTAATTGTAGATAGTGAAACGGATAAGGGAAAAAGTGTCATTTCAAGACCATATACAGAATTCAACTCTCACGAGAGAGATTAAGCCCCTTGGTCCTTAAGGCACTCATAGCCGATTTTCTAGTATACGTTCTCGTGGGGCTACTAGTCGTGATGACGTGATTCCTAGCACACATCCCCGCGAAATCTGCTGGTCACGTAGGTTATGTAGAGCGTAAAACGTCCAGCATACTTATGAACCCGAGAACAACCACAATTCCGGACATGTCTTCGCGAGACGCACTCTGATTGTGATGCCATGATTCCTAATATACATCCTCGACGAGATATTGCTAGTCATGTAGGCTATGTAGATGCGTAAAAACATTCCCCGGCGGACTTATGACCCAGAGCGGAATATGCATGTCTCCCGTAAAGAATTCACTCACCCTATTTGATCACGGACCGGGTCCCTAGTACATCATCGCGAGATACACCGGTCATGTCTCGCTGCAGGGCTCTGACTCGAGTTGGAAACAATGAACACAAAATCAAAACGAATCTTATACGAGTGAGTCGCGGACTAGGTCGCTATCTTTAAGGTGTTTCGCGACTACTGCCTCTTGATTGTGTGCTAGCAGTCGATTCTTGTCGAAAACCCTATGGGATAAAACAGCTGATACTCTCTTGTTCGATTTCTCTGCACTATGAGAAATCAAACTAACATATACTCTCTCTAACACTTGCTCAGAATCACACGAAAACAGATCATATTCTCTTTTCAGAAAACTAGCCTTTTTAATGGCTTAAGAGAATCAATTAAGTTTTAATAGAAATAAATTCGATTAATTACCCAAAATTAATCTTACGTAACGATCAAAAAACGGTCAGAATATAATACCAAAATTAATGAGAATTAATTAGAGAATAATTTCCTTAAAACGTTTTTTGAAAACCAAAAGTCAAATTTGCAAAAAGTTAATTTTCAAATCACCAGACCTCCCAAGACCCCCAAGGCCCCGCTCTCCCGGACTTTTGATAAATAATATAGATATAAATAATATACCTACACAAATGTATGGGGTGAGACTTGAACCCAAGTCTATAGTGTGGGAGCCCAAAATAATACCACCACACTATTTCTCTAAGTTTGATATAATATAACAAAACTATGTTTTTAAATATATATATCTCCCAACAATCCCCACTTATATTTTAAAAACATTGAGCAAGTGTTGTATAGTTGTGCATCTGCAAAGGTGCCTTTCGACTTGAACCTCTGCATAGTGTTAAATTTTCTAAGTACCAGGTGACTAGAGTGACTTGCGTCTTGAACTCTAACTAATATTAGATTATTTAACACACACAACTATATCTAGAGTAAAGTCCTTAAGTTCGCACATTAAGGCCATGTGCTTATCCCTTTTTTAACAAACGGTCTAGAGAAGTGCCCAAGTTCTCATAGAAGGCGGCCACACCTTCACATCCGTATAGGTGAGTCTATCAAGAATACTCATGTGTATCCCACTCTAACTTAAGAGCTATAGACATCATTAAGAGTTTAAACACTCAACTCTGTTTCCCATAGGATATCATGCTATGGGAATGCCATGACTCTATCATATCATTTGTAACCAAATTAGTCCCTTTGAACTATTTAGTTGGTGTCCATGCAATATTCCCGACTCTCTTAATAAAGTCATGCACTTTTAGGAATATTCATACCTTTTCTCTTGCCTAATCTTAGGTAAGTATCAGCTATATTTCCTTGGAGACCTTACATGATCTACTCGCAGCACGATTGTGAGAAATTCTCTAAACCATGTCGTGCTTTTCGCGTATCTGTCGATTCTTATTGTTATTATAACAATTCTCTCTACTCAGATAGCCGCGATCTTATGTGGTGGATCAAAGTGGTGTATCGGTTTTCCCATCTTGGAATGTTAGACAACATACTTTTCGGCCATCCTGCCTCTTCACTAGGTTGCTGCTAGTGCTATCAATCAACCTCCATCCTAGATTGGGCTATAATTGTCTACATTTCTTTGATCTCCAGATACAACACCCCCACAATAGTAAAAACATATCAAGCTGGTGGCCTTGGAATCATCGAAGAGTGTTCCAATTAGCATCGCTAAATCCTTCAAAGAATTGCGGGATACCTCGATAGTGTAATCCTAGGTTTGTGGTTCTTTTCGGATCTTTGCATAACCCTCTCAATAACATCCCGGTGTTCCAAACTAGGATTCTTGTAAGCTTTGCCTGGGAACTCCCATTGCATATGCAATGTATGGTCTAGTACAATCGGTTGCATAACGTGATTACTTGCTATTATACTAGCATGTCCAGATTGTCTAACACTTTCTCCGGTGTTCTTAAACAATTTCACACTAGGATCAAAAGGAGTACAAAACGGGTGTATAATCAAAATATTCATACTTCTTGAAATTTTTTCAATGTAGTGAGATTGATCCAAACAAATACCACTATTAGTTCTAGTTATTTTGATTTCAGATTACACTAGCTTCACCCAAATCTTTCATGTCAAATTAGACTAAGCATGCTTTTAGTTTCATTGACAACGGATAAATTGGAACCAAATATCGGCAAATCATCTACATACAAACAAACAATCACACGCATCATTCTCAGATTTATAGTAGATGCATTTGTCACCCTCATTTATTCTGGTTATTTAAAATCATTAAATTATCAAATTTCTCATGCCATTGTTTAGGAGCTTGTTTCAAACCATAAAGATATTTTCTAGCTTACATACTTTCTTTTCTTGTCCGGGGAATTACAAAACCTTCGGGTTGTTCCATGTAAATTTCCTCTTCTAGTTCACCATTCAAAAAAACGGTTTTAACATCCATTTAATGAATAAAAAGATTATGAGTATGTAGCCGTGACGTAAAAACACGTATAGATGTTAATCTATTAACGGGAGAATAAGTATCAAAAATCTACGTTCTCTAGGTGCCTATAATCCTTTGGTAACCGATCACAGCCTTGTACTTATCTATTGTTCCATCAGTTTGAGTTTATTTTCAAAACCCGTTACAACCTATAGGCTTACTACCGGGAGGTAAATCTACCATTCTCAAGTTCCATTAGACATATGAGAATCCCATTCATTATCCTCGGCTTCTTTCCAAAACTAGACTCTGAGAACTAACGCCTCTTGTAAATTGAAGGTTCTTCCTCTATAGCGTAAAATTCAAAAATCGGGATTTTTATCTTTTGTCTCGGTCTAGCTCTTTTGCATCTGAGTTCAAAATCGGTGATCCTAGTTTCTTCACTTCTAGGTTCTTCTAATCTAGTTTCAAAATCAGCACTAGATAAATTACTAGGTATTGAACCCCACTATTACCCCCACTATTTCTAGATTTAAAGAAATCTTTCTTCAAGAAATCAACATCAATAGATTCAATAATAACCTTATTATTAATATCAAAGAACAAGCTTTCTTGTTTGAGCATAACCAATAAAACACATTCTAAGCTCTACTTTCACAACATATCTTTAGGATCGGGTTTCCTAACAAAAGCTAAACAACCCCAAACTCTAAAATAAGAGACATTAGGTTTTCTATTTCTCCAAAGTTCATAAGGAGATATCATGGTTTTATTATTGGGAATGCGGTTCAAAACATGGCAAACAGATCAACAAACATTCACCCCACCAATGAGAAGCGACACGAGAACTAAGCAAACAAGCAACAGTCAATTCGGTAAGAGTACGGTTCTTTCTTTCGACTTTACCGTTCATTTGAGGATTATATGGAGCAGTTCTTTCATGTATAATGCCATTAGTTTGGTAAATTTCGGTAAAAGGAGCAGAATCATATTCTAGTGCCTCTATCACTACGAAACCTCTTAATTTTTCTACCAAATTGATTTTCAATTTCAACAATAAAGATTTTAAACTTTTCAATAGCTTCATTCTTATGGCTCAACAAATAAACATACGTATAATTAGAACAATCATCAATGAATGTCATAATATATCTCTTGCCATTTCTAGTTAGGATACCTTCATATTCACACAAATCAGAATGTATTAAATCTAGAGGTTTGGATTCTCTTACGACAGATTTATGTGAGGTCTTGGTTATTTTTGCTTGACTACAATATTCACATTTTTCAAATTCATTTTCTGGAAAATTCAGGGAGGACACCTAACTTGCTCATGTTATTTACTAACTTTTTACCCACATGACAAAGCCTACCATGCCAAACATTAAAATTGCAAACCATATAAGCAGAAGAATCAATTTTATTCATAGCATCAACATTAAGCTTAAACATTCCATCGATAGCATAACCCTTTCCTACAAAATTCTTATTCTTAGTTATAGTGTAAATATCGGACCCAATAGTTTGATACAACCCGGCCTTGTTGAGAAGATAGCCGGAAACAAGGTTCTTTCTCATTTCGGAGTGTGAAGAACATCTTTCGGCATGAGTGTCTTCCCGAGTAAACTTCAACTCTACCGTGCAGAACCTTTCACCACAGTGTTGTGAGAGTCTCCCAACAACACTTTCTTATCCTTGGTTTCGACATAAGTCTTAAACATGGACCTATCAAAACAACAATGACGCGAAGCACCACTTGTCTATCCACCACCCATCGGATCCACCAACCATGTAGAACTCTGGATCAGAGACCATGGCAATTATAACGTCACCCACAGCATTAGCTTGTGCGTTATTCTTTTCCTTGTTAAACCTGCAATTCCTAGCCATGTGGTTTGGTTTACCACAGGTATAACAAAGAAACTCAGAATTGGAATTTTGTCCATTTTTCGATGGGTGTTGGTTCTTGTTTTGATTAGGCCTTCCTCCTTTCTTTTGGTTCGGGTTAGGTTTCATATCCCTTTTCTTAGGTTTCAAACTCGGATGAGTCTTATTGTTAGAAACAATGAGAATCTCTTCCTTCTTATCTTGTTTCCGAGCTTCTTCCTCAACCCTGAGCTTAACAATCAAACTTTCAAGAGAAAATTCTTTAGTCTTGTGACGCAAGGAATTACGAAAATCTTTCCAGCTAGGTGGTAACTTGTCAATCATTACAGAAACTTGAAATTGTTCATCAGTTTTCATACCTTCTGTCAGAATTTCATGGGCAATTTTTGAAGTTCATGAGCTCGTGCAACAATCGATCTATCATCCACCATTTGGTATCTCAAATACCGGCTCACAGCATACTTCTTTGAACCGACTTCCTCGGTGTCATATTTTTTACGTAATGCATCCCATACATCTTTAGCGATTTCAAAAGTTGAATAATACTCATATAAATCATCGAGATAATGCATTAAGAATGTAGTTTTTGCAATCAAAGTCATCATCGACCCATTTGTCAATGGCCTTATGTTTCTCCTCGGGAGTTTGAGAAACAACTTCTTTGGCACCACTCGGTAGGAGGTGGATCACTAGCAGACGGCATCGGCAGCGGCATCGGCCTTATCAGCGGCACGGTCTTATCGCGCGAGTTCGGGGTTCCGGGATGAACACTCGACACAATCATATGCGACTTCATGAGTTTGAGATAAAAGAACATTTAGCTTCCATCTTCTGATACAGCCCTTAATTTGAAAGGCTTGTTGGTATAAATCATGGCGCTTCTTCAAACCTCCACTAGCAAAATCAATCACTGCCTTAAAATTGTTGGAAACAATGAACACAAAATCAAAAATGAATCTCAAGCTGGTGAGTCGCGGACTAGGTCGCTATCTTTAAGGTGTTTCACGACTCTGCCTCTTGATTGTGTGCTAGCGGTCGATTCTTGTCGAAAACCATGGGATAAAGCGATATACTCTCTTGTTCGATTTCTCTGCCTTGAGAAATCAAACCTAACTCTACTCTCTCTAACACTTGCTCGAATCAAATAGATGAAAAGATCATATTCTCTTTTCGGAAAACTAGCCTTTTTAATGGCTTAAGAGAATCAATTAAGTTTTAATAGAAATAAATTACGATTAATTACCCCAAAATTAATCTTACATAACGATCAAAAAAGCGGGCAATATAATTGCAAAATTAATGAAAATTAATTAGATAATAATTTCCTTAAAACGTTTTTGGCAATCAAAAGTCAAATTTGCAAAAAGTTATGTTTTTGGATCACCAGACCTCCCAAGACCCCCAAGGCCCATCTAGGACTTTTGATAAATAATATAGATATAAATAATATACCCTACACAAATGTATGGGGTGAGACTTGAACCCAAGTCTATAGTGTGGGAGCCCAAATAATACCACCACACTATTTCTCTAAGTTTGATATAATATTACAAAACTATGTTTTTAAATATATATCTCCCAACAATCCCCGCTTATATTTTAAAAACATTGAGCAAGTGTTATATAGTTGTGCATCTAAGAAAGGTGCCTTTCGACTTGAACCTCTACATAGTGTTAAATTTTCTAAGTACCGGGTGACTAGAGTGACTAGCGTCTTGAACTCTAACTAATATTAGATTATTTAACACACACAACTATATCTAGAGTAATGTCCTTAAGTTTGCACATTAAGGCCATGTCTTTATCCCTTTTTATGAACGGTCTAGAGAAGTGCCCAAGTTCTCATAGAAGGCAAGCCGCACCTTCACATCCGTATAGGTGAGTCTATCAAGAATACTCATGTGTATCCACTCTAACTTAAGAGCTATAGACATCATTAAGAGTTTAAACACTCATTTGTTTCCACTTGGGGATATCATGCTATGGGAATGCATGACTACATCATATCATTTGTAACTTCGTCTAGTCCCTTCGAACCTATTTCTAGGTTGGGTATCCATTACAAATTACT
The DNA here is from genome assembly GCA_023531295.1 of Papaver armeniacum. Classification (NCBI taxonomy): domain Eukaryota; kingdom Viridiplantae; phylum Streptophyta; class Magnoliopsida; order Ranunculales; family Papaveraceae; genus Papaver; species Papaver armeniacum. Next base: position 5,598 of record JAJJWW010012281.1, on the reverse strand, counting down.
CAACTTCTCACGGGCAAAAGTCCCATACTTTTAGAGATATTCCATACCTTTTTCTCTTGATAATCCTTTCGTCAAAGTATCAGGTTATATTTCCTTGGACCTTACATGATCTACTATGACAACACCGGTTGTGAGAAATTCTCCTAAGCGTATCGTGCTTTCGCGTATCTATCGATTCTTATTGTTATTATAACAATTCTCTACTACTCCGATAGCCGCGGTACTATCTGTGATGGATCAAAGTGGTTGTGTGGTTTTTCCCATCTTGGAAATGTCGACAACGGACTAACGGCCATCCACACCTCTTCACTAGATCTTGCTAGTGCCATCAGTCAACTCCATCGTATATTGGGCTATAATTGTCTGTTTCTTTGATCTCAAGATACAGCGCTTTGACAATAGTAGAAACATATCCACTGTTGGCCTTGGAATCATACGAAAGAGTGTTCCAATTAGCATCGCTAAATCCTTGAAGTTGCGGGATACCTCTTATAGTGTAATCCTAGGTTTGTGGTTCTTTTAGGATACCGCATAACCCTCTCAATAGCACCTAGTGTTCCAAACTAGGATTACGGTAAACTTTGCATATAAACTCCCTTTATATGCAATGTCTAGTCTAGTACAATCGGTTGCATAACGGTGCCTATTATACTAGCATATTTAGATTGTCTAACACTTTCTCCGGTGTTCTTAAACAATTTCACACTAGGATCAAAAGGAGTACAAAGCATGATTATAATCAAAATATTCATATTTCCTGAAATTTTTCAATGTAGTGAGATTGATCTAAACAAATACCACTACTAGTTCTAGTTATTTTGATTCCCAGTTACACTAGCCTCACCCAAATCTTTCATGTCAAAACTCGAACTAAGCATGCTTTTAGTTTCATTGACAACGATAAATTGGAACCAAATATCGGCAAATCATCTACATACAAGCAAACAATCACACACATCAATCTCGGAATATAGTAGATGCATTTGTCACCCTCATTTATTATGAAGTTATTTGAAATCATTAAATTATCAAATTTCTCATGCCATTGTTTAGGAGCTTGTTTCAAACCATAAAGAGACTTTTCTAGCTTACATACTTTCTGTTCTTGTTCAGGAATTACAAAACCTTCAGGTTGTTCCATGTAAATTTCCTCTTCTAGTTACCATTCAAAAAAACGTTTTAACATCCATTTGGTGAATAACAAGATTATGACGTAGCAACGGCAATCAAAATACGTATAGATGTTAATCTAATAACGGGGAATAAGTATCAAAAAAATCCACGTTCTCTCGTTGCCTAAATCCTTTAGCAACCAGTCTAGCCTTATACTTATCTATTGTTCCATCGGGTTTGAGTTTCCTTTCAAAACCCATTTACACCTATAGTCTTACTAGGAGGTGGTAAATCTACATTCTCAAGTTCCATTAGAATATGAGAATCCCGTTCATTACCCTCTGACTTCTTGCCCGAAACTAGACTCTATAGAACTAAACGCCTCTTGTAAATTAGAAGGTTCTTCCTCTATAGCGTAAAATTCAAAATCGGGATTTTTATCTTTTGTCTCGGTCCTAGCTCTTTTCTTTGCATCTAGGTTCAAATTCGGTGATCTAGTTTCTTCATACAGGTTCTTCTAATCTAGGTTTCAAAATCAGCACTAGGTAAAAATTACTACGTATTGAACCCCCACTATTTCTAGATTTAAAGGAAATCTCTCTTCAAAGAAATCAACATCAATAGATTCAATAATAACCTTATTATTAATATCAAAGAACTATAAGCTTTATTATTTGAGCATAACCAATAAAAACACATTCATAAGCTCTACTTTCTAACTATGTCTTTTAGGATCGGGTTTCCTAACAAAAGCTAAACAACCCCAAACTCTAAAATAAGAGACATTAGGTTTTCTATTTATCCAAAGTTCATAAGGAGATATCATGGTTTTATTATTGGGAATGCGGTTGAGAAACATGGCAAACACCGTTAACAAACATTCACCCCACCAATGAGAAACGACACCGAACTAAGCAAACAAGCAGTCAATTCGGTAAGAGGTTGGTTCTTTCTTTCGATTTCCGTTCATTTGAGGATTATATGGAGCAGTTTTTCATGTATAATGCCATTAGTTTGATAAATTTGTTAAAGGGCAGAATCATATTCGGTGCCTCTATCACTACTGAAACCTCTTAATTTTTCTACCAAATTGATTTTCAATTTCAGCAATAAAGATTTTAAACTTTTCAATAGCTTCATTCTTATGGCTCAACAAATAAACATACGTATAATTAGAACAATCATCAATGAATGTCATAATATATCTCTTGCCATTTCTAGTTAGGATACCTTCATATTCACACAAATCAGAATGTATTAAATCTAGAGGTTTGGATTCTCTTACGACAGATTTATGTGAGGTCTTGGTTATTTTTGTATTTCTAATATTCACATTTTCAAATTCATTTTCGGAAATTCAGGAGGACACCTAACTTGCTCATGTTATTTACTAACTTTTTACCCACATGAAAAAGTCTGCCATGCCAAACATTAAAATTGCAAACCATATAAACGGAAGAATCAATTTTATTCATAACATCAACATTAAACTTAAACATTCCATCAATAGCATAACTTTTCCTACAAAAAATTCTTATTCTTAGTTATAGTGTAAACATCAGACCCAATAGTTTGATACAACCCGGTTGTTGAGAAGATGCTCAGGAAGCTAGGTTCTTTCTCATTTACTGGAGTGTGAAGGACATCTTTCAGCATGAGTGTCTTCTCATAGGTAAACTTCAACTCTACCGTGCAGACCTTTTACCACGGTGTTGTGGGGTCTCCCAGCAACACTTTCTTATCCTTGGTTTCAGCATAAGTCTTTAGAATGGACCTATCAAAACAACAATGACGCCGAAGCACCACTGTCTATCCACCACCCATCGGATCCACCAACCATGTAGAACTATGGATGGAGACCATCCGACCATAACGTCACCTGATTTAGCTTGTGCTATTCTTTCCTTGTTAAAACTCCGATTCCTCCATGTGGTTTGGTTTTACTTACGGGTATAACAAAAGAAAAACTGCGTGGACTGAATTCTGTCCATTTTCGATGGGTGTTGGTTCTTGTTTTTGATGGTTCTTCCTCCTTTCTTTTGTTCTTTAGGTTTCATTTCCCTTTCTTAGGTTTCAAACTGGATGAGTCTTATTGTTAGAAACAATGAGAATCTCTTCCTTCTTATCTTGTTTCCAGCTTCTCTTCTCAACCACGAGCTTAACAATCAAACTTTCGAGGAAAATTCTTTAGCTCATATAAAAGGAATTAAGGAAAATCTTCTTTCGATTGGGTTGGTAACTCACAATATTATATAAACTTGAAATTGTTCGTCCAATTTTATACCTTCTCGAGAATTTCATGGGCAATTTTTTGAAGTTCATGAGCTTTCAGGTAAAAAAATGATCTATCATCCACCATTTGCATCTCAAACAGCGTCTTACAGATATTTGTTTGAACCAACTTCTTGATGTCATATTTTTTTGTAAAGCATCCACATCTTTATCGGTATCAAAAGTTGAATAATATTCATATAAATCATCGAGACAAAGCATTGAAGAATGTATTTTTGCAATCAAAGTCATTGTCGACCATTTGTCAATGGCCTTCTATTTCTCCTTAGGAGTTTGAAACAACTTTGGCACCACCGGTAGGAGGTGGATCACAGCAGCACTAGCACAGCAGACGGTAGAGTGCAGCAGTCTTATCAGCAACAGGTTCCAGGGTTCCAGAATGAACAGTCGACACAATCATATGCAGCTTCACGAGTTTGAGATAAAATAACATCTTTTGCTTTTATCTTCTGAAATGCAACCCTTCAAACTTGAATGGCTTGTTGGTATCATCGACGCGCTTTCTTTCATTCTCCATAGCAAAACTTTCAAACACCTTAAAATTGGTGAAATGCACAAAAAATCAAAAACCTGATAATGAATCTGGCATAATTTGAGTTGCGGACTGGTTGTTATCTTTAAGGTGTTTGTGAGCACTCCTCTTGATTGTACTGAAGTCAATTCTTATCTTGAGAAAACACATGGGATAAAGCGGTGATACTCTCTTGTTCGATTTCTCGCACTATGAGAAATCAAACTAACAAATACTCTCTCTAACACTTGCTCGAGAATCACACGAAAACAGATCATATTCTCTTTTCGAAAACCAGCTCTTTTAATGGCTTAAGAGAATCAATTAAGTTTTAATAGAAAATTAATTCTGATTAATTACCCAAAATTAATCTTCATAATGAGTCAAAAACGGGCAGAATATAATACCAAAATTAATGAGAATTAATTAGAGAATAATTTCCTTAAAACGTTTTTTTGAAAACCAAAAGTCAAATTTGCAAAAAGTTAATTTTCAAATCACCAGACCTCCCAAGACCCCCAAGGCCCCAGCTCTCCCGGACTTTTGATAAATAATATAGATATAAATAATATACCTACACAAATGTATGGGGTGAGACTTGAACCCAAGTCTATAGTGTGGGAGCCCAAAATAATACCAGCACACTATTTCTCTAAGTTTGATATAATATTACAAAACTATGTTTTTAAATATATATATATATCTCCCAACAATCCCCACTTATATTTTAAAAACATTGAGCAGGTGTTGTATAGTTGTGCATCCGCAAAGGTGCCTTTCGACTCGAACCTCGCATAGTGTTAAATTTTCTAAGTACCGGGTGACTAGAGTGACTTGCGTCTTGAACTCTAACTAATATTAGATTATTTAACACACACAACTATATCTAGAGTAAAGTCCTTAAGTTCGCACATTAAGGCCATGTGCTTATCCCTTTTTAACGAACGGTCTAGAGAAGTGCCCAAGTTCTCATAGAAGGCGGCCACACCTTAACATCCGGTATAGGTGAGTTTATCAAGAATACTCATATGTATCCCACTCTAACTTAAGAGCTATAGACATCATTAAGAGTTTAAACACTCAACTTCGTTTCCCACTTCAGGATATCATGCTATGGGAATGCATGACTCTATCATATCATTTGTAACTTCATCGAGTCCCTTCGAACCTATTTCTAGGTTGGGTATCCATTACAAATTACTCAACTTCTCACGGGAAAAAGTCCCATACTTTTAGAGATATTCCATACCTTTTCTCTTGCTAATCCTTTCGTCAAAGTATCAGTTATATTTCCTTCGGACCTTACATGATCTACTCGACAACACCGGTTATGAGAAATTCTCTAAGCGTATGTCGTGCTTTCGACGATATCCGTCGATTCTTATTGTTATTATAACAATTCTCTACTACTCCAGATAGCAGCGGTACTATCGCGGTGGATCAAAGTGGTTAGTATCGGTTTTCCCATACTTTGGAATGTCGACAACGAGACTCTTCGACCATCCTCGCCTCTTCACTAGCAGCTGCTAGTGCCATCAATTCGGCCTCCATCGTAGATTGGGCTATAATTGTCTGTTTCTTTGATCTCAAGATACGAGCGCCCCAGTAAATAGTAAAAACATATCCACTGGTGGCCTTGGAATCATCCGAAAGAGTGTTCCAATTAGCATCGCTAAATCCTT